>OY740768.1:24076096-24265419 GCA_963513935.1 Aphrophora alni | reverse complement strand
CAAGATTATATCATGTGAAACTACAGTTACGGCACAGGCATTTACGGTGTCAATAGAATTAATGAATTCAGAGCGTAGTCCAAACTATCACATAAGTTAATCGATTAGATTACCTATAAAGACAAGAAGTTTTGTGTTAAGTTTACCCAACACTACAACCACGTGTGGGAAGCTGCTCCCTCCACAACCCCTCTTCTCATCACTTTCTACTCTGAACCCTTTTCTACAAACTTTTGATTCAGACCCTCGACCAGGTTTTGCATACATCTGTTTCTCGGCTTACGACCATTACTCTTTCCGTCCATTCTCATATACATAAGTTTCGTTTTATCCTTTCTTCACCCATTCGTTTCACATGGCATAAGATGAACTAACTTAACCTCACTTTCGATACGCATAGTTCTCAACCTTGTGTGTGGGTAAATGGGGATAATCTCGTTTAATAATAAGTTTTGTTATTAATAATTTTTGTAGGCTTAAAATCAGCTTTCATTAATACAAAATGTTGAGAATGAGATATGAATAATTAATTTAATAATAGAAAGACAAAAACAATTAGGTTAATCACAATTTTTAAAAAAATGTATATTTCAGGAGATATTTACAAACAAAAAAGAACCATCTGATTCAGTTCGTTTTCGACGAGTTTCTGATATGAGAGAAAAAAGTAGCAACGTAAAATTAAACGGAGTTGAATAAGTCAAAGGTGGCAATTCCAGGAAAGAGAACTGAGTTCAATATAAAGGACGTGGTATTGCTATGCTCTTCTGAGTAGGCCTATTATTTATTTTATCTTTTATTATATTATTAGTACTTTTGAATTTATTGTTACGTAGGAATAAAAATGTTGTGTTATTGTCCCTAAAACATTTACTTTCATCTTAAAACCTAATTAGTAATTTTGTTTCAATAAAAAATTATTTTATAATATATATTCCATTAATCTCTTACACATATATGATAAATATTAAAGAAACATATATGTAAACCCTATTAAAACATATACAATACAATATTATAACTTTATGTGAACCATCCTTTCACAAAGATTGTTACACAGGAAGGTGAAATTGTTGATACTGGTGGATTTGTAATAATGATAAATTTTTGTTACAAGAGACAGAAGGAGAAAGGTAATTGGACCCGAGACGATCATAATTTAGGGAGGGTTAATATATGGTACACGTGGCGCTACCGGCGGGTTAGTTTAGAAAAAAAAAATTACGTTGAACAAATAGAAAATGCCAACGAAAATTATATTTGTGTTTGGTACATATCTTAGATGAATATAACAATCAAGTATTATATAGTAAATGATGTGTGGTATACACTGTGCACCATACAAAGTTATGTTAAATACTCGAAATAATTTACATGACTTACCTAATACTCTAGTAGATCAAAATTTTTGTAAAATTATAAACGAATGTAAATGTATATTTTGTAAATTAACTATTTGAGTTTATTTTGTTTTTTTGGATTGCCTGCTAAATCTTGTATATGTGTTTGAACCAATAAACTTTTGATACATTATATTGTAAAATTGTTCCCTAATCCTACTTTTAATACAATGTTAAAACTGAATATTTTAATAGCTATGAGTAGATTAATTTTATCGTTAACGCCATTAAACTCTTTTATCTGTCTTTAAATTTTAATGTAAAACCACTATTTATTTGTAGTATATTTTCCAAAAAGGATATTCTTTCATGAAAACATAATATATTTATTCAAAACCAAAATATTTTAAATTTGTAATATTTACAGTTGCATTTACATGTAGCTTAATTACACTATTTTACTTAATAATAATCCCAAATATCTGTAACTTTAATATGTTTTATATGTTTTATAATTTAGTACCATATATTTTAATAGAACAAGTAAATAGATTACTGTTTTATATAATGAATTTATCTAGTAAAATAAATTTGCAATTATAATGTGTAGAACCATTTAAAAACCTATACATTATTGCACCCTAACTGCATTTAATGTTTTTGTGTTCATATTCTTTTGGCATAAACGATAGTTAAACGTTCAGATAATCTAGCTGAAGAATATGAGTTATTAGGACAAAGTTTCAACACAATAAAAGAAAATACAAAATCATTTTCTAAATATAGCAATATTTCAGGAATACTGTCTCTTAATTATCACTGGCGTATAAGGAAAATAAGCAAAAAGGAAAAAATAAAGACAATTGGCCCTCAAAAACTTGAATAATGCCAGGATAGGAAAAAATAATAGTTGTTCAAGAGAGACCTAATGTGAAAAAGAGGGATAACCCAAAACTACATGAAGAACCATATTGATTCCCTTGCGTTTAAAAACCCATACTCACTAAAACAAGCTCCTGAGTATATGAACAAGAGTAGGAGAGAGAGAATGATAAGGATAGCGAAAAATAAAATAAAAATGATTGACTGTAATAACGTATAAAATGTTAATACTTTAAATTAATAAATTCATGTGTCAATGAAAAATGTTAGTCAAGGCTAAAGGGGTATCTGATTTCTTGTATTTATTATATTTTATTTGCCTACAGCTGTCCTATTGACTGTTGTGTAAATCAAAAGGTATCATTTGAAGCGTCGTCTGCAGGTGATATTAAAAAGGTGAAACGTTTTACCTTTTTTAATTAAAAACAATTTGGCTTTGATGTTTAGCTGATGAAATTGGATAGATTGCAAAATAAATAAAAGTAAATATTGAAACAAACTGTATAAACATCCTTTTCTATGTAATAGTTGGAATCTCTCGAACCACCATTCCGATTTTACGCTCTTCCCAGTTATAAATTATTAGAATGGATGTTTTTAAGTCATATATCTTGAACTTTCTAATTAAATCATCCATGAATCCCATTATTGTGTTGTAACAAATACTGAATTGTAATGTATAAGCAGTGAGCTACTTCTCAAACATTATTCTCTCATCAGTTTTCTTTCCAATAGATGTTGATGCTGAAAATTATTACTATTTAAGAACGTAGTTTGAAATTGAAACAACTTCCCCAAAACACGAAAATTCATTGCAAATATTTTAGAAAAGTTGTAAAATATGCCAATACAAAAAAGATTAAAATCTTAATGTCATTAACATAAGAGTTTTTAATATTAGAGTACTGTAGAAAGGGGTGATGTAAATGATTATTTAATCGATTTATGAGGAAACCAAACTAGTTAGAACTAATATTTAAAATGTGTAAATGCATTTATAAATGTTGTTAAATAGCAGTAGTTATTCTGATTTTAGTGATAAACGTAACATTTATATAATTTGATGGAGCAAGCTCACAAATTGTTTTATTAAAATTAAAAATATTATTGTTTGAGTATGGTCATAAATAAAATTTTAAAACTTTAATTTTCAACATTATTTACATCTAAAAAAAAAAAAAAAAAAAAAAAAAAAAAAAAAAAAAAAAAAAAAAAGTGAGGAGTAATAAGGTTATTGCAAAATATTTTGAAATAATAAAAACTAGTCATTTCAGTTAAAAATTTTAACAGTTTTAACGTGAAATTTTAAAATAACGTCGAGGTCATGTTCATGTTGGCGTCAAAAAGTTGAACCTTTACTTCAAGATTCAGGCCCTTCGATTTTTGTCATTGGTATTTTCTCGTCGACCAGTAAAGTATTCGACGTTTTTAACGCGGTCTTCTTTCGGCCTTTTGAGATATGTAAGTACTAGATAACAAATAAATTAAACTAGTTAAGTCGTTAACTTTTACGAGATCAAAAATTGAGAGTTATTAGTCACACATTAACAATAAACTGTTTATTTTCCAAAATGTAAGCAGTTAATCCCAACTCAACGTGATTCCACAGAAATAAAGTAAGCACTGTATAGGTCTAAATTGGCCTTAACATAATTTAAAACAGCTGTTATAAATTCACAAACAAAACAAAAAAATATAACGTATTCCAGAATTTATAACAGCTGTTTCAAATTACGTTTATTTAAAAAACATGTTATTTACACATAACCGGCATGTTATGAATAGTAAATTTATTACAAATAACTGTTTACAAGAGAAAAGGATAATTTTGGCAAATCTGCGGGTAACATTGTTTAATTGGACACCTCAATTATGGCTTTATAGTAAAGTATACACGACTGGTGCAGAAATTCCTTAGCGAATTAAATGCAATATTAAAACTTCATGACCCAGAATGCCGAAAATTAAAATATATATATATATATATATATATATATATATATATATATATATATATATATATATATATATATTAATCAACTCTTAAGATTGTTTAATACAAATTGAAATATAAGAAGGAATTGTTTTTTACCCATGACAACACTTTCTTCATATCTATAGTCATAAATATAAATGAACCTTCCCTGACTAACTTAACCATTATCAACATACACCCAAAGCTACTATATCGAACTAATTGAAATTTTCAGGGAAGGTTTTACTACGTAACCGCGCAATAAGAAATGCTTTTCAAAAATTCTGATTCTGAAAAGACTTAAATTTGATCAAAGACCTAAACACATTTATCAGTTTATTCACGAGGTAACAAGTTGTAGAGTGCTGAAATATCTCTTTGCGATTTGTCTCATATCTCCAATGTTCACTAAAAAAGGAGTTTTTGAAAAATTCTGATTCTAAAAGGCCTAAATTTGATCAAAGACCTAAACGGATTTATCAGTTTATTCCCTGGGTAACAAGACGTATAGTACAGAAATTTCGCATGGCGGTATGTTTCATAAGTCTGTTGTTCATATTTTGATTATAATATATGTATACTAGACATAAATATAATTATATATTGATGAAATTTAGCTCATTTAATTTATTTTCACTCATAGATGAAGTCACCATGGCACAATTCAGTATGAGGTTTGTGATTTTTAATTATTTTTTTTTTGAAAATCTGTTTTTCTCATTTTTCATATACCTAAAAAATAATCTCTCTTTTTGCTTACATTCTCTCGTTCTCCTTAAATAAAATTGTTCAATATAAAAACTAATTATAATTGAAACTTTTACTTTTGTATGCTCTGAATCCACTATTCTTATGGCAGTAATTCCGAAACTAAATTAAAAACAAATACAGTTCTACTTGAAAATACTGTGAGCGAAGCCACGACGGGGAACGAAAGCAAGGGTTCCCAACTACTATATTTTGTTGAAAGTGTGATTCGAGGAATTCTCCCTTTCCTTATTGTAAATTTCGTCACAAAGCACTTCGTCCTTGGACATAAGTAAATGTGTGATCAATTTTCCTTTTTATTTAAAGGAATAAAACCATTCAGTCAACATCACCTTGTGATAAAGTAGGAAACATCCTAAGAATTTGGTATCATATTAAAATATCATGTCAGCAATTATTATCAATATATTTACAATGAACTATTTTAAACATATTTTGTTTATTTGTCAGTATATATGACAAATAAACATTAATAACGCTTATATATATTGTAACGTTGAGAAGCCCTAAGTAAAAGCTTTGTCCAATTCAAAATGTTTAAACCTTGTCAGTTAGAAATAAATGTCAAACATAAACGTCACTCCAACACATAATAAATTTTGTTAAAGGATTTCTAAGGAAACAATACTTCGAAACTACAAAATTATTGAAAGGGCGAGGGCAGCGTGACAAATTAAATAGGAAGAGTTGAGTTATGTAATGTGACAACATGGGAAATTAGAAAGTTTGTGTACGCCCAAGTTAACAAAAGAAAAAGAGACAAAAAAACTAGGCAGAGGTACGTTGAACTCAGCTAAGAAACAAGATTTAACGAACTTTGAAAGACGGTTAGAGTTTGAAAAATCAAATCCAACCAACCAAAAAGAAGCGTCATCCAGAAATAAGCGAAGAAGGGGTAAAACGGGAAAACTCTGCGTAAGAATTCAAAAATCAGAAAAAGCAGTGAAGAACGAGCGTCGCAAGGGAGAGGAACTAGGAACAGGGCGAAGTTCGCCAAATCGTCGTAAAGTGAAGAAAAGTTTTAAGTCATCGAATTATATTAAAATCATCGTAAAGTTAAAGAAGAGTTTTGATTAATTGACCAAGAATTCAAGCAACAGAGTGAGGTAGTTCAAGCTTCGAGATCGTCAAAGTGCCTATAAATTGGATTAAGTTTCTTGTGATATCTGCCATAAGTTCGAGGGATCATCTCACCTGTAAAACTCCAAGAAGACATCATTCCATGCTACTGAACCACGATAAGTTATCTGATTAGTTATTGTAGTTTTTACTTCAGGTTACCAAAGAAACCACGCCCCACTTTAAATAAAATCTGAGCTAGGCCGAGAGCCATTTAAACTTAAATTTCAAAGAGCAATCAAAGTAACTTCATTATATAATTGGTAAATTATACCTGGCGCCCAACAAATCAATAAAACAATTGAGATATTAAAATATAAAGACTAAATTAAATTTACAATTAATGATACGATTTTGATGCACCTAATAATAATAAAATTGCTATGTTCTAGAATTAAGTATTTCATTGTGTTATAAATGTTTATGTCTAGTTTAAGTTGAATGGATGAGATTTAGTGATAAGATGAATAAATTTGAATACTCATATGTGCATCAATTAATTTGAAGATTTTAATTAATTCAACTGTTATATATATATTGGCACCCAACTTTAGGTGCAAATTGTATTTTAAAGAATAAATAATTTAAATATGATAACGTAGTTGTGTTTTAATCAAAGTAATTAATTAAAAATAAATAACAAAGGTTATAATTGGCGTCCAACTCGTGGTTTAATTAAAATTAAAATTTAGTTCACGTGGTGTAACCTGAAGGTAGCATTATAAGATAAGAGACAGAAAGACTATTAGATATAATTAATTTAATGTTAAGACGTAGTAATAGGATAAAAAATTATAAAAAGATGGCAAATAACCAAATAACAATGGGGTTTGATGAGGAGATTAATAATCAAATGGGGATAGAATCAGAAATGGATAGAGCTATAGGGATTAATAATAGTGAAAGTAATACTAATGAGGGTAATAATTCAGGGGAGAGTGAAAATTTAAAGGTGTATGGGACCCCAACGGTAGGATTAAACGAATTAATCGAAATCCTTAATAAAAAATTTGATGAAAGTAATAAAAATGCGGAAATCCTAAAAACAAGCATCGATAAAAAATTTGAAGAAAGTAGTAAAAATGCGGAAGCCCTTAATAAAAAGAATTTCGAAGAAATTAATAAAAATGCGGAAATTCTAAAAGCAAGCATCGATAAAAAATTCGCAGAACAAAATAAAAAGCTCGAGGAAAATAATAAAAAATTAGAAGAACTTAGTGGCAATGTTAGTCAAAATGCGGAGACAATGGGCCGAAAATTTAATGAATTTGCGGAGAGATTCGAGAACAAGCTCGAAGAAATTAAATTAAGATCGGATACCACAGCCGAGACAATTAGGACGGAAATGAATGATAAATTAAATAAAATTGAAGAAAATTTCACCGATAAATTAGGTAATAGGTGCGAAGATTTAAGAGAAAATTTAAAAGAAATTGCAAGTAAAGTCGTGGAAGTAGAAAAGGATGTGCAAGAGAGCATTAAAGAAATCGAAATCACCGTAAACAAAAATTTAACTGAAAATCAAATTAACGTAGACGCTCAGATTGATAAGGTCAAGGAAAGTCAAGCTAGATCTAATAATAAAATTCTAGAAATCGAATCACAATGCCAAGAAAATTCACAAAAAATTAACCAATATCAGAAACAAACGGACGAAATGAAAAATAAAGTGACAGAAGTAGATGAAAGATTAAGTAATTTAAAAACAAGGGATGGTATCATAATAAGGGAACCAGAGATAAGGGATATTAGTTTTACAGGAAAAGAAAGATTCCCAATGCAATTTTTAAGGATCATAAAAGAAGTTAGCGTTAGTTACACACATCAAGGGAACATGTATTGGTTAGATAGATATTTAAAAGATGAAGCATGTGTATGGTGGTTTCTACACCGTAGGGAAGTTAAAAACTTCGAAGATTTTGAAAAAATATTTATGGATAAATATTTTAACGAAATGATACAAGCAAACATCCGAGACAGGTTGGAATTCGGAAAGTTTAAAGGAAAAATTGGGGATGAAGCTATCACATATGTGGAGAACATGATGTTGGAATGTTCAGAGTTAGAACCGCCGATTTTAGAAGCCCAGTTAGTCCAAAAAATCGCTAAGCACTTTCACCCAACTACACTAATTGCTGTTATCACCAGGGGTGTGAAAACAAAGCAGGAATTTGTAAAACTATTGATGGAATTCCGACAGGCAGATGTACGACACATTAATAGTTACGAAGAAAGAAATGGTAATTATAAGGCATCCTATCCACGCGACGAGAGAGAGGGAGAAGTTGTAAACAGGCCTTGGGGACAAATGAATGGGTACAACAGTAGACATTTACCGTTACGTCAGAATAGGGATGTTTACAGAAAACCAGATGTGCGTGCCGACATAAAAAATGGACCAGGGAACCGTTGGGAAGGTCAACAACCTGCAGACAGGGACGGAAGAGGGCAAAAGTGAAAGTTGGAATGGAATGTAGACCTAGCGGATAAGAACAAGGCAACCATAAATACCTTATTCACCGATTTAAAAGATTATTTAGAGGACAATCACGACACAAGCGATATAATTAATGACATTAATAAATGTCCAGAAATTAAGTTAGTTTTTAATGAGTGTGTACAGGTCAGAGCGTTAATCGATACAGGTTGTGAGGTAAATTCGATATCTGAATCTTTCTACAACACAAATAAATTAAATTTAGGAGTTTTTGAAGAATTACCGGTAGCAGGAGTAAAAGTTATTGGAGCATTAGGTCTGCGTTCCAAAAGTGTTAAAAAACAAATTTTCATTAAAGTTAAGTTAGGAACAGAATTAATCGCCGTGCATTTTATAATAGTACCAGAACTAATTCGAGATTGTATACTTGGGTTAGAGTTTTTATCAAGAAATCATGCAATCGTCAATTTTATTAATAATAAGTTAGAAATAGGAAATAAATTAAACTATGGAGTTGGTAGAAAGGAAATTAAATTCGAGGATTCGTCAGAAGTTAATATTGAAAGTTTGAATAATTGCCTACAAATTGAAGAGGATAAATATGAATTTGATATAAACAAAATAAGCAATTTGGAACATGTACCACTTGAGAATAGGCAGCGGTTATACAGCATATTTAATAAATATAAAACAGTTTTCAGCAAAAAACCAGGATTAATTTCAACTTATTACCATAAATTTCAAGTAACTGATAGAACACCATACTGTCAGAGGAGTTGGCCATTAGCAACTAAGTTTAGAGAAGCCGTTGATGCAGAGATTCAGAGAATGCTAAGTTATGGGATCATCGAGAGAGCAAACAGCGCATACATTAATCCTATAGTACCTGTATGTAAGAAAGATGGGAGCGTAAGGATCTGTTTAGACGCCAGGACTATAAATGCGAGAACCATACCGGATTACGAAGGGATTCGACCAATCCAAGAGTTATTGACAATCGGTAAGAAGATCAGTTGGATGAGTAGTTTAGACCTAACTAGCAGTTTTTGGCAAATCCCGTTGCACGAAGATTGCAAGGATTTCACGGCATTTCTGTACAAAGGATTGTGCTACAGGTACAAAACCGTTCCGTTTGGGTTGAGCACAAGCTTAGCAAGTTTAACGCGAGGTTTGGACTCAATTCTGACGGAAGAAGTTAAAAGGAATTTAATTATGTATGTGGACGACTGTTTATGTATTTCGCAAAACTGGGAAGATCATGTGGACCAATTAGAAAAAATATTAAAGGTATTTCAAGACGCCAACTTAACAGTAAATTTTGAGAAATCTATGTTCTGCAGGAAAGAAATAGATTATCTAGGTTTTGTTATCACCACAGATGGTATCAAACCGCAAGAGCAAAAAATGATGGCAATTCAAAATTTTCCGCGTCCTAAGACACCAAAACAATTAAAAAGCTTATTAGGATTAACAAATTTCTACCACCGGTTTTCAAAAAATTACGCACAAACAACAGCTCCATTACAAGGACTACTGAAGAAAGGAACAAAATTTAAATGGACAAATAGTATTAACCAGAGTTTTTTAGCTGTAAAGGAGGAATTTATTGAGGCTGTAACGTTAAAGCACCCAAATATGGAAAAGATGTTTTACTTACAGACAGATGCGTCCGATATTGCGTCAGGAGCACAACTGTACCAACTCGATGACCAGAATAACATTGCTGTAGTAGGATTTACAAGCAGAACATTTAAAGGGGCTGAGAGATTTTATAGCACTGCCGAAAAAGAATTGTATAGTGTAGTATTAGGATTAAGGAAATTTAGGAATTATTTATTAGGGAGAAAAATAACCGTTATAACTGACAATAAGGCGATCACTTTCATTAACCAATGCAAACTACTTAACGCTAGAATGACGAGGTGGATCTTATTAATTCAGGAGTATAACATCCAAATTCGACACTGCAAGGGAAAAGAAAATATTGTTGCAGATACATTGAGCAGATTCCCAGAGGATGGAGAATGTTCACAAGAAAATGGGGAGGACCGACTTGTACAAATCCAATTAGTGTTACAGAAGTTTAATCCAGAAGTGGGCGAACAGTTACAAAATATAGAAGTTTTACAGAAGAAGGATACAAAATTTAGGAATATAGTAGGTAAATTAGAAGAAAATGATCCAAAAATTTTAGAATGTTATAAATTGTTTGAAAAAAAATTATTTCGCAAGGAAAGAGGAATGTGGAAATTAATGATTCCAGAAAAATTCATTGAAGTATTAATTAAGGAAATTCATGAAATTTGCGGACATATAGGAATAAGCAAATGTTACCATAATTTTAAGGAAGATTTCACGGGAGACAAAGTCGCTAAAAAGGTCAGGGATATAATAATTAAATGTTTACGATGTCAAAAATGTAAACATGACAACAAAGGTAGAAACGCAGAACTTACGCCTATTATACCAAAAGGTAAGGGTGAACTAGTGTGTGTAGACTATTACGGACCATTGCCTCGGTCAGTCTACGGGTCAAGGTACATCTTAGTAGTGATTGACGCATTTTCTAAATACACAAAATTGTATAAGGTAAAAAACACAACAACCGTAACAACATTAAATCAAATCAGGAAATACATTAAAGAAGTCCAATTACCAAAATACATACTTTCGGATAATGGTACACAATTTACATCCAAAAAATGGACAGAAGGGTTACAAGAACTGGGAATTAGACAAAGAACCGTTGCAATACGAAATCCACAAAGCAACTTGGCGGAGAGAGTAATGCGAAATCTAGGTCAACTTTTCAGGATCCTGTTACCTGACAATCACCAAGAATGGGGAAGGCTACTTGAAACTGTGGAAAGTTTCATGAACGAATCATACCATGATACAATTGAGTCAACACCATTAGAAGTACAATTTAATACACGTCCGACACGAATTTGGAAAAAATATTTAATTAATCCAGGCAACACAGAAACAAACGACATTGACCACGGAGAAATATACTTACGAAATTAAAAATAAAAGGGAAAAATTCGCTAAGAAGTTCAATGAACTGCATCCACCAACCGAATATCAGATAAATGATTTAGTACTAGTAAGAGCTTGTATTCCGTCAAGCACAATTGAAAAACGATATCACAAGTTCTGTGAACTATATGAAGGACCATACACCGTAATCTCTAAGATAGGAAAAACTACTTATAAGTTAGCTAGTATTAAAAATAATAAAACTCACATCCGAGGTATATTTAATTGTAGATTATTAAAAAGGTTTCATAATTAATTAGAGAGTTAAGTAAACAAAAATAAATGAATTTAACTGTAAAATAAAATGTAAACAAACACATGTCCTACAGTTGAAGAGGGTCAAGGGAACAATGTTAATTGGGGTTTACAAGAAGGGTTTGTTGACGTGGGATTCTAGACAATGCCATTGTTAAAAAAAAAGGTTGACCGCAGTTTAGGTCATAAAGTCATTTAAAGGGACAGTAATTCTAGTGGGTTTTTAAATGAGAGTAAGAGTAGGTCATAGTCCATGTTACGATATGTATATGTGTATTATTAAAATAAGTTTAGTGTAAAGGTGTATCAAAAGCAAATTTTATCATTAATTATGCAATTAACATAAAATTTCTTGGGACTTATGTAACGTTGAGAAGCCCTAAGTAAAAGCTTTGTCCAATTCAAAATGTTTAAACCTTGTCAGTTAGAAATAAATGTCAAACATAAACGTCACTCCAACACATAATAAATTTTGTTAAAGGATTTCTAAGGAAACAATACTTCGAAACTACAAAATTATTGAAAGGGCGAGGGCAGCGTGACAAATTAAATAGGAAGAGTTGAGTTATGTAATGTGACAACATGGGAAATTAGAAAGTTTGTGTACGCCCAAGTTAACAAAAGAAAAAGAGACAAAAAAACTAGGCAGAGGTACGTTGAACTCAGCTAAGAAACAAGATTTAACGAACTTTGAAAGACGGTTAGAGTTTGAAAAATCAAATCCAACCAACCAAAAAGAAGCGTCATCCAGAAATAAGCGAAGAAGGGGTAAAACGGGAAAACTCTGCGTAAGAATTCAAAAATCAGAAAAAGCAGTGAAGAACGAGCGTCGCAAGGGAGAGGAACTAGGAACAGGGCGAAGTTCGCCAAATCGTCGTAAAGTGAAGAAAAGTTTTAAGTCATCGAATTATATTAAAATCATCGTAAAGTTAAAGAAGAGTTTTGATTAATTGACCAAGAATTCAAGCAACAGAGTGAGGTAGTTCAAGCTTCGAGATCGTCAAAGTGCCTATAAATTGGATTAAGTTTCTTGTGATATCTGCCATAAGTTCGAGGGATCATCTCACCTGTAAAACTCCAAGAAGACATCATTCCATGCTACTGAACCACGATAAGTTATCTGATTAGTTATTGTAGTTTTTACTTCAGGTTACCAAAGAAACCACGCCCCACTTTAAATAAAATCTGAGCTAGGCCGAGAGCCATTTAAACTTAAATTTCAAAGAGCAATCAAAGTAACTTCATTATATAATTGGTAAATTATACCTGGCGCCCAACAAATCAATAAAACAATTGAGATATTAAAATATAAAGACTAAATTAAATTTACAATTAATGATACGATTTTGATGCACCTAATAATAATAAAATTGCTATGTTCTAGAATTAAGTATTTCATTGTGTTATAAATGTTTATGTCTAGTTTAAGTTGAATGGATGAGATTTAGTGATAAGATGAATAAATTTGAATACTCATATGTGCATCAATTAATTTGAAGATTTTAATTAATTCAACTGTTATATATATATTGGCACCCAACTTTAGGTGCAAATTGTATTTTAAAGAATAAATAATTTAAATATGATAACGTAGTTGTGTTTTAATCAAAGTAATTAATTAAAAATAAATAACAAAGGTTATAATATACATTAAAATGTTTTTTGATTTAGGCAACAATAATTTGAATAATTAATAATTAATTAACTAATTCATTATTAATGAGGATGAACCAAGAATTACCAAGGAACCGACAAATTAACCTTTAAAACAATACTATTTTTGTTCTTGTAAAGATTTCTGAACACGAAGCCTGATTTTAATATAACTATCCCTCCGCGTCTTCGTTTTTCTTCGAACAGGACTAAGCCAAAGTCCAAGGTACTTAGGTTTGTTCCAGAACAGATGGAAGTAGATGAAGCGTTGCAGGTTGAAAAGCCGGACGTCTTTTTCGAACCAATGGAAGTCGAAGAAACGAATCTGTGGACCGTTAATATTTTTAGTAATCATCATTCAGTTCAGAAATTTTTACCCGAACCAATGGAAGTTGATGATGAGCCTGCGAAGGTTGATGATTAACTAACATCGGTTTCATTATGCCTATAACTCTAACCTGAGTTAGGATTTTCAGTAATGAATTAGTGATACATTCATATAATTCACTGTGTCTTTCTACATTGGTTAATACTATTTGTAGAATGACTACTTGCTTAATGTATTTCTTCTACACTTCTAAACGTGGTCAACCAAAATTACAGTTGAAGGCGAGTCTGTACACATTGATTTCAAGTTGTTGATCAAGAGAAACCTGATAGAAAAGATGAAAGACTGGGATCTAACCCAAGACAAGTTGAAGTAAGGATTACGATTCCGCTAGGATGTCTCGGTATACATCCGAGACACTATAAAACACCCGATGAGGAGTGGAATAATCGAATTACGCTACCATCATCATGTTTTGATTCTGGGTTTTATTCTTATCGAAGAAAACTAAATATAGTACCACTTCTATATAACTTGTTTACAATATTTATAAATGTGAATTTTTAAAACTAGTGGTCCTTTGAATAATCGAATTTAGGGCCTACACCTCACTAGAAGCATAATTAAAATGACTGCTCCTACGATAACATATTGTTGGATAACCTACAAGTAAGATGCAATTAATTAATAAGATAACATTTTGTGCACCATTTTTTTAATACAAATATCAACTATTTGCACTTATTACTAACTTATTTACGAATGAAATTGTATGCGTTACACTCAATCTAATCAAGTAATGACATAATATAACAGAATAACACAGACTTACATCTAAAAATAAACTATAGATGCACACCCGAATAATAATGTTCACTGTAATAGCGAGAACCGTATTATGTAACCCTTGTTACGAAACAAAGTGAGTGACATGGTGATATGGGTGGCTTTGTAATAATACTAAGTTAGTGTTGCAAGAGACAGAAGGAAAGATGGGAACTGTAGCCGAGACTAAAAAAAGTTAATACAGAGGCAGGGTAATATATGTGGTACTGGCGGAAAGTTAGGTTAGAGAACATAAATAACATTTAAAAAAAACAAAATATCATTCTTGCATTCCGTACAAACAATCCCATCATCCCTTAAATATAGAACCGACACCCCCATAGAATATAAATCTGGCGTTTACAAAATAAAATGTCCGGAATGTGACAAATATTATATAGGGCAGACCGGGAGACGTTACATGGACCGCTTTAAAGAACACCTTCCCTGTAATAAAACCAGCATTGCTAAATCAAATTACGCACGTCACCTTGCTGAAAGCAGCCATAGACCGGGCAATTTCCAGTCCAGTGTAGAGGCAATACACGTTTGCGCTAAAGGCAGATTATTGAATGCGAAGGAAGAATTCGAGATTTATAGAGCGTTCAAAAACGATCCAGTTCACATCTTGAACGACAAACTCTCCTTCCAATCGCATCAACTATATGATACAGCCTTGAAACATCTTCAGAAGG
Source organism: Aphrophora alni (assembly GCA_963513935.1). NCBI lineage: Eukaryota > Metazoa > Arthropoda > Insecta > Hemiptera > Aphrophoridae > Aphrophora > Aphrophora alni. The sequence goes on along the minus strand of OY740768.1, from coordinate 24,250,103 downwards.
CTTAACATGATTCGTTATCAGCAATATTAATGACTTCAACTAGCAATACTCCTATAGACACGACAGAGCACACAATGTCAGACAAGCTCATTTAATGTGTTTTTATTGTTTTAATTTTTGTGTCAGTGTATGTTCTTGTGTTCAATGTGTTTTTTAATATAATCAATGACGAGTTCTTCAAAGTGAACAAAGTAATTTTCTGATGATGGGGTTACGGCCTCGAAACATGTAAGAAGCAATCAACAACGAAGTCACAAGACGGACCTAAGGTAATTAAATATTTTATTTAAATTGTGACTTGGAACCAAAAACATGCTTATCAAATTCCTATACTATGCCTAATTAAATTTTTAACTTCATTCAACAATGGGAAGTACAAAAAATCGCCTACTGAAAATGCATCATACGTCAATTTTAACTCCTATAACTCCAAAACAACCGGATTTATCAAAAATTCATTAAAAAAAAAAGTCGCAGAAAAGATCTTACATCCCATCTGTCCGGAAACATTAAACCAACTAAAATTTAACCTCAAATTTATGATGTTTATGGGAAAGATGTAATGATTTATTCTCAGGTACTGAAATGGGTAGATCTTTTTAATGATGGATGAAGATCTGCAAAATGAACTAAATGTGAGACGGTTTTGCGAAAAGAAGATTTGCTAAAAGTAGGAGATTTAAATGTGCGTCGAGTTAAAAATATTAGAGTGAACAGGTTACGCAGCAACAGGTTTCTCTGCATTTTCTATAAATTTCACATTACTTCTTCGCAAAATTATTTCCGTGAAATTGTAGTGTCAAAATTGTTTGCGTGTGCCTTGGGGGATGTCAACACAACTCACGAGGGTTTCAATAATTTCAATTTATGGGCTGTTGTTATACATAAGAAGGAAAAGTTTAAAATAACATAAAGAGTAAATTTTTTTAATGATTAGCTTTTTGATTGTGAAAATATAGAAATCATTGAGTTGTTTTATATGTAAGATAAATTAGTTGAAGCCCTCATTAATAATTTTTAAAAACAACAATTAAATTTGTTATAATGGTAAGATTGGTGCAGTGTTTATGTTTCTGACTGTATAACATTCATATGTTTCATGAAAAGTGTGTAAATAATAATTTTATGTGTAAGCAATAATAAAAAATAGAGATCTAACCCATGACTAGATGAATAAAATTGTACAACCGATTTGCAAAAATAACCTAAATTTTGTTTTACTATCTTGCATTATAATATCATCTGTGTACTCCAATAAAAAATAAAAATATGTATTAACAAATGTTTATTTTGGATTTCAGAAATCTGGGAATGGCGTCGGACTGTCTTTTTAAAAGGCCTACGACTGTTGGAAGAAGCTACAGGTACTCCTCCTACCAGCAGAGAAAGCTTTGCTTCTCCAATGTAGCAGAAGTCGAGACAATGGAAATGTAAGTATTTATTTTTTTATTTTTTTTTACATTGATAGAGATAGTTCCTATGAATTTTACTAAGACAAACTTTAAAATTGGGGTGGTTACATTTGTGGGAACAGTGTTGTGTGGAAAATTATTGTATACGTGAAATAATGTTCTACTACTAATACATGTACTTTTATTCTCGGTTTATAAAGTTAATTTGGCTAATACACACTGGATCTTACTTCAATACAAAAATCTTAAAACTATTCCTTCATAGTTAATCTCCATATTTCTGAAGTCCAAGTAAAGATTGGAAATATCAATGTATTAGAATTTTACATTTCAAGATTTTTTTTTACTTTTTATCAAATTAAGCTGTGATCAGGATTCTTAATTCTGAAAATATTTTTTTCTATTTCATTTCTTGGCAATTTTAAATTGTCTCAAATATATAATCATTCCAGTATGCAGAACATTCTATTTTATGGTTGTAAGTAACGCGAAACGGTCAAATATTTTGTTATATTTTTGTTTATGAGGATCTTCGGAAACCAACCATCTGTTTTTGTCTAGAGCGAGAATTAATAGGGGTAGTAGCACCACTCCTATGGTAGTGTGTTCAATAGCTCAGTGTGCGCCCAGCTGTGCTAGTGGTAAGGTTATGTTGTTGTTTGTTTGCCTCTAATAATAGCCATTCAAAATTAGGATTGTATTAATTTTATTGTATTATTGTAATAATTGTGTATTAGGATTTCTGACGGCAAAAATTTGTCAGCGGCAGGCACACATCGTGAACGGTCAAACAATAACGAGTGAATTATATTTTCATCAGCAGGTTAATTTGTTTTAGAAGAACAAACATTTAAGATGAGGAAGAAGTGGTAGGTCATTTGTGGTTAGTAATGAGCTCATTCTGGAAATTGTCCTGAAAAATCAGTCTTTCACATTATGCGAACTTTATAAACAATTCCACCGACTGTATTGTTACCAGAAGTTCGATGTTCAGTGGGTACCGAAAATTCTTTCCGAGAATCGAAATACTGAGCTCTGTTTCAGATTTCGTTAGAATTTTGTTGAAATATATTTTTTAAACTACGATCCTAAATAAAAAATTGCGCAAACATTTTATAACTTCTTAATTCTCTGTCAATCTTCAATTTTTCTACTCTGAATGAGAAGGTAATTAATGACCCTCAGTTTTGTCAAAAAATATGATCAAATAATTCAAATTTTACATAACAAATTCATATGAGCTATTATTTTTATTTAATTAAACATTTTTTTATTTAGAAATCTCCATCTTCATAGGCTTACTTATAAGTGACTCGATTTTCTGCAACCTCGGTTATGTACAGTTTATAAAGTCAAGATTTTTTTTTTTTATGTATTGAAGGTTTCCATAGTTAGAATTTCTAACTACAATTGTGCATAACTGTGGTTACAGAAAATCGAGTTACTTATAGGTAAGCCTATGAAAGAAAACGATTTCTTATTTTTTTTTTAAATTGATAAAAATTTCAAAAATATATGTAGAATTTAATGAGTTTGATATTTTAATGCATTTGAGAGATATTGTAGTTTGAAATATATAAAAATGCCCTTTTCAAATGCAATATGTTTTTTCTTAAATGCTCGTAACTCTGTAACTACTCATCCAAATATCTCGGAACAGTTTAAGATACCATGCCACATCCTTCGCCTATAATCCTTTACTGTTACAAGGAATTAAAACTTTGGGTCTGTATCTCCCAATCTGGCATGTTAGCGAAAAGCCCATGACAATTATTTGTTTGTTTCTTTAGTTTAATGTATGAGTTATCATAGTTTAATGTTTTTACCTTATTTATTTTAAAGTATTTGCAGATTTTCTTATAGCTCTCTATTTTTTTTGTTTCAGAAGATACGATGTGTTACACATATGTAAACAAGAATTCAGTGTTGTGTTTGGTTTTATGATAGTGGCGAAACAAAAAAATATATGGTTTTATTTCAATTGTTTAATGTAAGTACAAGTGGTTATGTAGTGAGATGTATTATATAAACAATTTATATTTACCAATCATTGCATGTACTAGAGAGAAAAAATATTTGCAAAAATGTAATTATAAAATTTGTTTAATGAATAAATGTAAAATAACAGAAAAATGCTTTTTTAATTTATTGAGTTATTCCTAACACATTTCCTCTTTTTTTACAGAAAAACGTTGTCTTGCAGGTAGCAATATTCAGCAGGAAATATATGGTAGAGTGCTGTACTTCCCAGCCATATAAACAGAGAAAATTATTGCTTGATTTGTTGTCTGGTAAAAGGCAGCAATTTCCACAACATAAAAACTGTGAAAGCAATTGATTTCATTCTAAGGTAGAATTCATAAATTTCCAAAACTAAACAAAATTAAGCCAGACCTCTTAAAAAACTCATATTCTCCTGATCCATACAAAAGTTACAAAAACCTGTTACTCAGAGAATAGAAGTAGTTAGTAGGTCTATTGGTTTTGAAATATGCATGGCAACTATGATGTTCTCCTGATACTTCCTGTTTAAATGTAGGAAAGTGCTGTATTCTACCACACAAACTAAGCAATAGCTTTCTAAATAAATATAAGTTTTACAGTGGAGAAAGTATTGGTATCTACTAAAAATAAAACGCAAACCAATTATTTCAATAAAAATATTTATTGTTGTAACAAATTTGTAAAATACATATAAAACATGTTTTTAAAATAACAATAAAAAATAAAATATATGCGAAAAATCACTTTTTGACCACTGTTTTAGTCTTTTTCAAAACAACACTCAAAAAACAGTTGGACTTCTTTATATTGATGTCGTCGATGTTGAATAATGTGCTGCCATATTCAATCTGCAACAAAATTAAAATAAACTACAAAATGCTGTTATCAAGTGATTATGATTTGATAGGAGGTCTATGTGAATGGAAAACTGAATCGCAGTTAACATCTACCTCCTTTAACATTATATTCTCCCGATATTGTTTTTAAACCACAAAAACCTGTTATCAAGTGAATATGATTTGATAGGTGGTATATTTGAATTGAAAACTGAATCACAGTTAACATCCAACTCCTTTAACTTTATATATTTTTTGATAAAGCTTTAAACCATAAAATCATGTTATGAAGTGGATATGATTTTATGGAAGGTCTATCTGAATTTAAAACTGAATCACAGTTAACAACTACCTCCTTTAACATTATATTCTCTTGATACTGCGGTAAAACGACAAAATCCTATTATAAAGTAAATATGATTAGACAGGACGTCTATTTGAATTGAAAACTGAATCACAGTTAACCTCCTTTAATCTTATATTCTCCGAATACTGCAGAAAACGACAACATCCTTTTATCAGGTGAATATGATGTGATAGGAGGTCTATTTGAATTTAATACGGAATCGCAAATGACATCTACCTCCTTTAACATTATATTTCCCTGATACTATGGTAAAACTACAAAATCCTGTTATAAGGTAATTATAATTTGATAGGAGGTCACTAGCAGAACACAACAAAAAAGGCGGCAGAGAGTGGAAGAGGGAAGGGGAGGGGCAAAAAAGGAAGAGACAAGATAGCACGCAACATGGTGTCATCAATTGACGTCACAACATGGCGGATGGTGGATGAGGGGAGATGGCAACAATAAAAATGGCGGCAGGAAGAGCAAGTGAGGAGTGGATAAGATAATACACAAAATGGCGTCACCAAATGACGTCACGAAATGGTGAATGAGGAGGGCGTATGGGGAAGGGTATAAGTAGAGGAAAGGGGCAGGGTAAGAGCGAATCAAATGGGCGGGGCAAGTGAAAAGGAGGAGGGGCATGGGGCGAGTCATGAAGCGTTCAAGGGGCGGGGCAAGAGGTAAGGGGAGGGGCAAAGGGCGAGGCTTATGTCACGTGGTCACTTCCCACCACTTTTGTTCTAAAGTTCCCCCGTCTCAACTGACATCTACCTCCTTTAACATTATATACTCCGGATACTGCAGTAAAACGACAAAATCCTGCTACCAGGTGAATATGATTTGATAAGAGGTCTATCTGAATTGAAAACGTTTCACTGTTGACATCTACCTCTTTTAGAATTATATTTTCCTGATATTGCGGTAAAAACGACATATTCCTGTTATCAGGTGAATATGATTTGTTAGGTGGTCTATTTGAATTGAATACGGAATCGCAAATGACATCTACCCCCTTCTACATTATATTTCCCTAATACTATGGTTAAACTACAAAATCGTGTTATAAGGTGATTATGTTTTGATAAGAGGTCACTAGTAGACAACAACAAAAATGGCGGCAGGGAGAAGAAGAGGGAATGGGAGGGGCAAGAAAGGAGGGGACAAGATAGCACACAAAATTGCATCATTAAATGACGTCACAAATTGGTGAAAGTAGGGGAGCAGACAACAACAAAAATGAAGGCAGGGAGGGCAAGGGAGGCAGGAACAAGATAACACACAAAATGGCGTCACCAAATGACGTCACAAAGTAGTGAATAAGGAGGTGATGTGGGGAGGGGTATAAGGAGGGGTATAAGGAGGGGTAAGCGGAAGGATAAGGGCGGGGCAAGTTAGGAGAGGGAGGGGCAAGTGAGGAGGGGAGGGGCAAAAGGCGTGTCGAGAAGCGGGACAAGGAGTTGAGCAAAATATAAGGGGTGGGGCAAGGGGCGGGCATTATGTCACGTGGTCACTTCCCACCACTTTTTTCCAAAGTGCCTCCGTCTTTACTGACATCTACCTCCTTTAACATTATATTCTCCGGATACTGCAATAAAACGACAAAATCCTGCTACCAGGTAAATATATTCTGATATGAGGTCTATCTCAATTGAAAACGGAATCGCACTTGACATCTACCTCCTGTAACATTATATTTTCCTGATACTACGATAAAACTACAAAATCCTTTTATAAGGTAAATATGTTTTAATAGGAGGTCTATCTGAATTGAAAACTAAATTGCAGGGGCGTGTGTATGTGTGTGTGTGTGTGTGTGTGTGTGTGTGTGTGTGTGTGTGTGTGTGTGTGTGTGTGTGTGTGTGTGTGTGTGTGTGTGTGTGTGTGTGTGTGTGTGTGTGTTTTGCAACGGTTTAATTGAACCGTCCGCAAGGAACAATTTTGGAAAACAACCAAATTCCAAAATTTCAATTAAATCTAATAAAAATAAAATAGTAGTAATAACAAAAACATATAAAACATACGTAAAGTTAAATGGAATAGCAAGGTTGTACCAAGCCAAGGTCACGCGCTTGAACAAGAAATATTCAACTTTCCGGTATGAACAGGAATAATCTCATATAATCCAATGTTGTAAATTCAAAAATTCGAAAACTAAAAATAAAATAATACCATCGGGTAGAGCTAGGAAAACCTAGTAATAAATAATAAGACAATAAACTCATCAGATTAATAATAAAAAAGTTATAGCCAAAATAAAACGTCATAAAACACAAAACTCTCTTAAAATAAATAAAATCAGAAATCTAATAATAACAGTACATAACCCTAAGATAAACTAATAATAAATAAGACTCGAAACCAAAAATTAAATAAAAGACCATAAAGTAATAAAACCATAAATAACCAAACATGCAGAAAGTGCCGTAATTTGTGAAACCCAGAAGCGAGAAAGAAGAGGAAAGCAGTTTTGGGACTTTCAGCATCAGAGGAATAACCTACAAAAGAAGAATTCAAAAATTTCCAAAATTGAAAAAACTAAATTCAGAAAAACTACGGAATGTTCAAATCCCCATAAAAGAAGAAAGATAAGTCGTATCGCTGCAAATGAAGATGGAAAATCATCAGGAAGAGAAGGGCTTCAAAATGAAATCAGCCAGAGGAAAACGAGCGAAGCGAACGGTAGATATGAAGAAAAGAAGAATTCGTAAGTCAAAACTTAAGATTTTCAAGACTCAACGTGTGTCCAAGGTCGCGCGCACGAGAGGCTCTCGCCGCATGGAGAGGGAAACGTACCAACCCTAACCAAAATTCACCATAAACACTTAAACTATAACAACTAATAATAATAGAAATAAATAATCCAAAATAGAAAAAATAGCCAAATAATGTAAGGATAGGCCAAGCAGAGTTCATAAGTAGTGGAAATAAATATATAAACTTAAATAAATTGCGAAATAAAATAGTAATAAAAACATGAAGGTTGGCTATACTGTATGGCCCAAACTTCGGCGAGTTAACTTTCTTCAAGTTAATTCATGAGTCTCGTACCAGCTCCAGGATAGATCACCCACTTTTACTTAAGACTGAAGAGGAAATCGTCGTGAAAATATATTGTCAGCGTTCAGTACTTCGCCAGGTTATTAACGGTGCCCACAGACAGGATCGGCCTTGCAGGAGACAACGCTACATCCTACAACAGCTTAGTATAAGAGATCTTCACTACGGACTCCGGCAAATATTCTACAATAAATTGTCGTCAGCAGCAGATACAACGAGGAAAGGACTTCGGGATATTCTAGACAACTCTAGGAAACCATCTCCAGGATCCACAAACATTCTCAGAATCAGGACGAGCGGACTTGTGCAATTCACAAAAACAAGGTACTGCATAAATCAAGTTTTTTTTAATAAATAAATTTTATTTTTTAATAAACTTGAATAACGTCCAAAATTCTTAAAATCAACAAAGTTAAATAATATCGTTTTAAAGTCAAAGTAGAGTCAGAAATAAAGTCAATATTAAAGTCAATAAAGTAAAGAGATATCAAATAAGATAAATTCGAGTCAAATAATAAATCAATCAAGTAACAGATTGGAAACAAATAAATAATAGGGTTCATAAATACATGTGTTAGATTAAGAATATATTTTGTTAGATTTAGTTAATATTAGAATTATTTAGGATAGAGAATTTTCAATTTGTTTGAGAAAGAAACATTTAATATAAATTGAAGGAAAAGGCGACATAATCTGTTGTAAGCGATTTTAAATAAATCCATTGTTTCTTGAAATAAAAATTAATTGTGTCAATTTCAATAAATTTGTTAAATTTCACTGTCTAATATTTTGATTGAAACTATCCTATGCAAATAAACTCTTAAAGTCAGAAAGAAGAAGAAGTAAGTGCTCACCAGTAAAAAGTTAAATTCAAAAAAGAGCAAATTTTGTTTTAATGAATTAATTAGCTCCAAAGGGCACACCCTTTGAGAAAGAGTCTGGAGTTTTAAGAAAGGTAAGATAGTTTAAGAAGTGAATTTATAAAATATATAAAATTTTTTTTCATGGGTTAGCATAAGTTGATAAAATTAATTTAATCTTGTGTAACATAAGAATTAAGAGCCTTATCGGGGTTTTTATAAATAGGTTTAGGAGAAACATTCTCTACGTAGTAGAGCGTAGTGTAGAGTCCCGGTAGGGTCTTGCAGAGCATCATCGTCTTCCGCTGGGAGGTGATCCCCAACTATTGGGGGGGGGAGTGCGTTGCAGTGTGTGTGTGTGTGTGTGTGTGTGTGTGTGTGTGTGTGTGTGTGTGTGTGTGTGTGTGTGTGTGTGAAAAAATCTATTTCTACTGTATCTTATTTAACACCAGTTATGCAATTTTCGTGGGACGGGTAAAAATGTTCCTTCAAAAACATGAAACAAAATACTTGAATATATGTTTTTTGTTTTTATTAAATAATTTATTAATAAATTCAAAATGCTACAAAAAAATATTATTATAAGGTTATAATTAATAAAAAAATTTCATAAAGTTTTGGCGAAATGTCTTTTGTGCAGTAATCTCTGGGGGACTTGATGTCAAGTTCCCAATAGGAATACCGACTAAAACATTCCTCTTCTCCAGGCAAGATTCCACACAAAAGACCGCACTTCGTGTTACTTAGGAAGGTGGATCTTCTACAACTTCTTTGTGGCTCTCTACAGATCTAACGAACCCTATTCTCTTTTCTAGCGCAGTACAGAGGATTTTGAGTGTTCTACGAAGCTCGTATTTCAAAAGGTGGGTAATATATCTCTCTTATCTTTGCATACCCGTCAGTACATGTAAACAACTCTCCCCAGCGTGCACCGGTCCAATCGAAAGTATCCTTGACTCGTCGGATCACATTCTGTGGACGACTCTTTATTTTCTATAAAATATTTATTAAATTTTTCTATTTGAAACTTACATTTTTAGCAAAATATTCTACATATGAACCCCATGGTTCGATTTTACTAAATCTATTATAATAATTGCATTTCATGATGATTTCTTAAACATTTTCGAAACAGAAATAGGAAGTTTTATTTTAACCTTTCTATCTAATCCTTTCTACAAATTGCTTGCTTTGGTTTGCATTAAATGATGATGATTGTAACGAAAAGTAATATGAATTATATAATATATCTTTACCTTTTTTTAAGGAGCAAAGTACTCTCTCTCTCTCTCTCTCTCTCTCTCTCTCTCTCTCTCTTTTTTTTTTTTTTTTTTTTTATAAGTTACACAATTTTTTTCACTCGCCCATCTCCAAAATCATCAGAAAATATTCCTTTCAAAAAATTTCAGTTATGGCGTTGTCAAATAAACAAAACAAAAACATTCATGCCTCTGTCGAAAAGAGTATTTATATTTATAAATAGAGGTATTTAGTTTATGCCTCGGTGTGCAGTGAATTCACAAATACCTGCTTCAATCAATTTTGGAATCGTGCAACAATACAAAACTTTCTTATTATTAAGCGGTGCCTTGTGGCGCCTTCCGGAACAGAGTCATGCAATTTACGTTACACTTTTGTATTACAGATTGCATACCGTAGAAGATTGTAAATAAATAGAAAAATAATAAAAAAACCACTCTCTCTCTCTCTCTCTCTCTCTCTCTCTCTCTCTCTCCCTCTCTCACTTAACTACATACAAATTACAAAGAACACAAATGAAAGTATCAATAAAAACATAAATTTAAATAAAAAATAAAATAGTTGGAAATATTCCAAGATAACAATCACGCAAAATATTAAATTGTAGACATTAGAAGGAAAAATATTGTTTGTATGTAATTCCTAAATGTTCATAAATTCTGATATACTTTTATTTCTTAAAAAAAATAAAATAAAAAAAAATAAAAAAAAATCTTATTTACGATAACTAAGTGGAAAATAACCTCATTTGACATCAACGCGTAGAGATAAATGTATTTTCTGATAGAGTTAGAGTATCATTTTATAGTAAAAAACAAACAGAATTACTTAAATTCATCCAATGATAGAAAATATATGAAAAGGATATAAATCAAATAGTTACATTTCCAGCTATAAATCTATCACACTAAAGGATTATTTTAATTGAAATCATAAAATATTATTCCAAAATTAACACGGATATAATTTTTAATACCTCAGAATTCTTATCAAAGAGAAAACAGAGAACGTATCATGTGACAACATGATACATAATCTGTTTGGATTTCCTTGATTAAGTAAAAATTACATTAGAAAATGAATTAAATCATTAAAATTTGACTCATAATGTCGTTGCCAAAGGTGAAGTATCACTATTTAAAGTAAATAAATAATACTACAAATAATTGATTCCAAGAACTTTATTCACAATACCTGACGAATCGTAATAACTAAACATACATCAGAGGTTAGAACTTGATTTATAATTAAATTAGGAACCAATATTATGTAAAAGTAAAGGTTACACTCCATCTTTTACACAATGAATGACTTATTGAACGGAAACGTTGTATGTTATAAATCAGTAAAAAAAAGCAACCGTTGGGAAAATCAGGAAACAGATCAAATCATGATTGTCCACCGTGAACCAATTTTATGATCTGATATTTATGATCTGTGATTATCATAAAATCCAAACATTGAATCCTATATGGATCTGTTTTGAATCTATATTTTCATGTAGTCGTAAAACGTTTATAGTCCCAACGTAAATCCTTCCAGCTTATCACAGTTGAGGTGTATTGCAAAGATCATATAAACACGGGTACATAAATAGAAAAGTTATTCTCTTACCTTTCATTAAAATATGAACTGTAGACCCAATCAAAAGCCAATATATTATTTTAATAATAGATAGAAAACCTTTCTGCGATATGCATCGAAGCAAAATATAAATTGTTGTTCTCGATTAAACCTTCTTCTCAAATTTCCCTTCTAAGAATTTTAACCCATTTGAACTCTGCATTTTCAAATAAAATTGTATAAGTTAATTTGTTAAAATACTCTTCGTCTAGTGGTTTTAAACCCCATTGTTTAGTCCTTAGAACTTAATTGGGATTTTTAGTGACCAAATATTTTTTGAAGATACAGAAATCTGTTGCCTTTTACTTATAAATATGACAAAATGTTCCTTAGCTCGTAAATAATGTTATGAAGCAAATAGATAATTCATTTTATGTATGTACAAATATATCGTAAAATTTTATGAACTATGAAAACCTAATTTATATTTTAATTGAGATGTGTCTATCAGTAATTTTTTTTAATGATGAATTTTTCAAGAAGATTTTAATACCCCTTATTATTTAATTTATTAGACCTGTTACAATAGTTTCAATTGATATAGAAGTAGAGACTGTGTTTTTTAGAGGAACACTATTCGTAGTAGGATTTTGTTTTATATAATGTCATCTTAGAAGATTTCCACGTAAAACGAGACAATATAAATTGAGTTTAAAGTTTTAAAAATGTGCTTTATATTTTACTTAGAGAACTTTGAATGAGAAAAAAATATATGACGAATTATAAAATATAATTTCTTGAAGAAATGTTTAATCATATAACCTCAATGTTTCATCAGAAACATTCAAAACGATGTTAAAAATGTATTTCCCTTGGAGTTCTTACATGAAACACAAAATATCCTAATATTAACTAAGAATTAGTAAAATATAACAATAATAAAAAATTATTCTTGAATTTAAAAGTGTTTCGATAATGTAAATTATCCAGATAAAATAATAATTAAAATGCAACGTTTTGAGATTATGGTTTAACTCTCTTTATCCAGTGATGAGCTTAATAAAACTTAGTAACCAAGAGCCATGTTACAAATAAAAACTAGAACTATAATTTTAAGTAATTTACCAAGTAAAATCAAGTCTAAGCTGTCAAAACAACAAGAAAAACGTGATCAGTACCTCAAGTTAAAATCCAAGTTCATACAAAGGTCTGTATTTTTTTCTTATAAGTTTATAGTTGTAGTATTTTGACAACTCAAGATTATCTATTTCCGAATAAACAACATTAACATATAATTTACAATTACAATTTATGTATTCATTGAATGACAAAGAGTATAAGGCTAGATTTTGCACTCGGACTCATCAACACCAACAATGAATTGATTTTAATAATAGAATTAACAAAGATATTTTAATTGAAGAAACAATGAATAATTTAATTTGATTTATATGCCCTACAATAAAAGTTTTTTTTTTTTGTAATTCAACATTGAATCGAGATTTTATGGTTGATTAATAAAGATATTTCTCAAAGCTGTGAATTTGTAAAATTAATATAATGGTGTAACCACATTGTATTTTACTTTTACATTAGAGTGAATCGTAAAAATATGCTATTTTAGTTCAATATGTCAAATAAATTGCACAACAATTTGAGGTAAATTCCACTTTCTCTAATCCCTGTAATAGAGCTTCCGCTTAGACTGTGAGAGTTAAATTTCCCTGGGGATATTATGACGCTCTTAGCCTTTCAAGTGTTTAAGGAAATTACTCAGTCTGAGCTAAAGCTACAATTGAAAAATATCTCGTAACTATAAAGCTGTTTTATATTTACTCGTTTGAATTTAATGCCTTATTAAATGATTTATTTAAACCCACACAGTCTGAACAGATGAATATCAATTTTCCATTTAGTATTTTTTTTTTCACATAAAGTCATTCATCATTATTTTCTTGAAATAAAATATAAACTAATCGACACATTTCAAAATGTAAAGTGTCAACATAACCATTCAATGATATAACATTCAGCTTCTAACAAAGAGAATGGCGTTTTACAATGAATTACAATATAAGTAACAAAGTTAAATGTATGTATTATAACGTAATGCTATATATTTTTTTAATTAGTGTTTTAGGTGTACGTAGTTTTTTAATATCCTAAAGGAATCTAATTTAAAATATAATGTGTGTCAGACAATCTTTATTGTGAAGAATATCATTATATGAATAATCAAAGTGAATGCTTTCACATCCAACAAGAGGGAAATATTATCAACTTTAACAGAAACATATGGCGCTGCAGGAAAACTTATACAGTAGTAAGTACTGGAAAATATATAATAATGTGATTCTATAGTGTAGTTAAGTAGCTTCCACACGCACCAAACTGTTTTCCATATATTGGATTTTACACTCATCTTATTTTAGTTTGATATTTTACGAAAAAAATTGTACTATCTAATTACTTTACAGCTTTAATAATTACCGTGTATGTATCTAACGTGTATATACTTTTATACATGAAAGTAACATGACTCTAGCAGTACCGTGGTACGATATTAAATAAATTAAATACTCAATTTAATAAGAATACAGCACCAATCAAAATCTTTCTTACACAATTTCATTAATTCAATATTTTTCTTTAGGTAAAATGCATTCTGCTAAATGTATGAGACTGGCACTTGAGAGCTGTCCTTCTGCTTCCTTGTCATATTAACCTTCTCTTGACTATTCATATTATTCACCTACAATTTGTGGAGTTAGCAAGTAAAAAAACAAAATACCACTAGACATCGTATATTGTAATAATTCCGGGTAAAAAGAGAACAAGTTTTGGTCAAGAGAGACTTGACATGAGAGATGAGGTGGATCTAAAATTAAACTACATAAACCTAGATTAACTTAGGATTCAGTATAAATAACGGATTCAAGTCTCTGAAACTGTTTTCGACCTTTTTATTTATTCTCATTTAATTATTTATACATTTCCTAATTGCCTTACGTACTATAAAAAACTTCTGTTCGAATTATTATTAGTATTTGCTTTGCATACACGTGAATAGCTTTTCTTTTTCTTTTTTTAAATACCTGAATTGTATAGAACAATACATTTTCAATAAGTTTTTAGTTTTACATCTTATTACGAATATAAGTTTAATGTAAACAGTACGAAGGTCGATAGATAGAAAGAGCTATGAATCTGTGGGTTGTATTCCAGTTATTGGAGAAAGCATTTATTGCGTCTTCACGTTCATCTTTATTAACCGCTATTTGCAATATCCCGGCGTAAAACTTAAAAAGAGAGACGTTTATCAATTTACACAATATTTATAACACTTTTGTTTCTTCACTGTTAGATTCAATGTTCTCTCCTCTCACTAGAAAACATCCCTTCTTAGTAAAGCACTCTCCGAGACATTCTCTATTTATAAAAAAAACTATAGGTTTCATGTTAGTTTTGTTGAAAGTACAGGAGTCTTCAAGGATACTAGTTATAAAACAATATATTATTCAATAATAAATTAGTGAGCGAACAAAATAAGATGTCATTTAACTAAACACATTAAATGTTTGTACTTTGTACATAACTTTTTACAAATAACTTACATAAATATTTACATAACTTGTTACTTTTTAAATTTTGTATAGGTATAATGTATTTTGAAAATGTGAAAGGATAATAATATATTTTACAAAAGAGATTCAAGATACAAGGTTTCAACACAAGATGATCATGTAGATAACATACAATGAGTTTGTGTATAATAAATATAGATACATTTTTTGTAATTTGTTTGTAATTTTATTCACAAAAAATGTAGAGATTAGTTAATAGAATAATACAGTCATTTGTCTGTAAAAAAAAAATAAATAAATCAATTTTAAAAGTAGAAACACATATTTCCTTGTGGGCTTATACGGGAGTGGCTATTCCGAAGCACTCTTTTTATGTTGTCTTGAATTAGATCCCTCTCCTTCATCTTTCCTTTCACCATTATCCTAAATAATTGTTCACTTCAGATACTGAGGCTATCAATATTTTCGAGGGCTAAGAGGTTGCGTTCCTTTCATGATTTATATAAGACGATGGTGACTGGAAGTTTATTTGCCTTTAAACAACAAGAAAACAAATCAAATACCTCTTGCATTCATCTTTTTTTTTTGTTGGCTTTTCATATTTATGTCTTATATAAATACAGAACTGCAGTATCCCTTCTTCTTTTTCCGTAAAGTGGTACAATAATGACGTTACACTAATGTCTTATCAAATGAACCACAGTGATCGTCTTCAGACAAAAGCACAAATTAACCCCATTTACACCCAAGTGCAATAAGTGTCAGGTTGTGGTTTGAACTAAGCAATTTTATTAAGATTAGCTCATATTATGGCAAGGAAATTAGGTTTATATGTGTATTGTTTTTTTATTTATTTCTGTGTCAAATGTATATGAATCCTGTATTTACTTAATTTAAATATATTAATTCCATACAAAACTACCAATGGAGTAACTTATTTATTTTGTACATACGAAAACTATTTAAAGAATCTTCTTAGATAAGACGTTTTGTAATGAATAGATCAAAAGAAAATTTTTGTTTGTTAATTAATAGCTTTCATTACAAAAATAAGACCGAAATACGCCTTAAAACTATTTAGGGTACAATATTCTCGTGTTGAATAGTTAAAGATCAAGAACTAAAAACTATCGTGCAATAACATTTAATTGGAATTGAATTCATCGGTTTGAAGCTACAATTGATCCACCGTCTTAATTAGAGCTAGATAAAAACAAGCTGTAGGTGAGATGACGTATTGAAATATATAGTGTTAATATATCGTAAATTACGAACTGCAAAATTTGAGTTATGTTTGTGAGAGAATATTGTTTTATGAAAAATACTAGTATTAATACATTTTTGTAACCAACATACCGATCATATAATTGATGTTAGCAGAAGACCTTTGATCAAAGCAGATACATTAATAATTTCTGTCTTGTGTGAAAGTGTAAGAAAATTACATGAACAATATTTCATTTAATTAAAACTATGCAATCCCTTCACAGAATAATATTAATCAAAACATTGAATTCATGTGTATTTACAGTAAAGTAGTAATAATTTCTACTTATTTAACTGCAAGAACTGTTGTATTCTAAAAAATTTATAAAAAAATTACATTTTACTTAGAGTTTTTTGAACTAAGTAATATATAAAACTATTAATATTCTAAAAGTCTTTATTTTCACCTTAATTTAAGTAGGAATTAAACGTGTGAATTTTAAACACAATACAAAAATGTGTTAACTATTATTTTCTAATCTATTTCTTTTTTAGTAACAGCTTTTCTGTTCCGTTATGGCTGTAATCAAACGCGCATGGTTGTATCTAGTTTGGTGAAATTAGAATATTATTATTGAGACTGATAAAATGAGTAAATCTCTGTAAAATATAAGTGGTTAATTAATTATTATTTACATTATGTTTGCTTGTTAAACAACTTATTTTAGCCATTTAAATTTTACCTTGTTAATATAATTTCTAGTATAGAAATGGTATTAAAAGAATTATTACATTGTTATTAGTTACTACAATGGAAGATTTACTGTTTGTTTATGTAGCCTTTACGATTAGAATTATAATTAAAACAGTTACAAATTGGTAATAAAACATTTTAACCCATAAAAACTTTTTTTTACAAATTTGAGGCTGGAATTTTTGTAATTAACGAAGATATGTATATTTGAAACACCTAGAGGGCACAAGAGGAGAATTTTGTGAAAACTAACAACTTTAAGAATTAAAAATAACAAAACGCTTTATTTTCTTTTAATAATAAACATATTTTTTATTTGTTTTTCTTGTTAAATGTTTAATAATACAAACATTTGAAAAAACTTTAACATACGATTTTTATACGAATAGCATTTTATAATGTTGATAAAACTAAATCTGGATATTATTATTATATAAATTTATTACCTAATCAGAAAAAAATGAAAAATATAACTAAACATAGTGACAAAGTTTTCCCAAAGTAGGAGGTTAACAGTTGAAGTCGTGTGTACAAATGAGACGTGTAGTGGACTTGGAAAAGAAGAGAAATAAATTGTGTACAAAGCGAAACTTTGGGGCAATAATTACAATAAATCTTAGATATGTTGATGTCACTAGAGTTTTCATTAATACAAAACAATTTAAGTAATAATATGACCTATACTGTCAATATATAACCTATGTAGTCTTATCAAGTTAAGTTTAGTCGTGCTATAATTTTGCTATGATTTAATTTAATAATTTATAAATACTAAACATTCTATAAATAAATGACGTTCAAAAATGCAAAAGATTTCTCACAATTACACTTGCTTAGAGATATAACAATATAATAAACCGTTAGGCTTATTTGTTTTTGTATGTTTTATTACAAAGACAGTGAATTTTATTTTAAGGTCGTTTGAACAATTAATTACTCTTGAAGTTTCATTTAATTTCCATAAATGGTTTGAAATAGTGAAATGTTACCCAAAACAATTTACAATTTTTTAAGTTTTAGCGTATTAAAATCTTATAATATTGTTCTAATGGGAGTTTAAAATGTTAACCTCCTATTAGCCTCCATCCTGTATTTTTATTATAAGTTATAAAATCTTTGTTATTGTCGGTGACTGGTAATAGTAGGTAAATATGTTTTAACAATATCTATGCCTCAAAACTTTATTAGGTTGCCACTAAAATGCATGTTTGAAACGTTTAGAATATTGTTAGAGTAAGTTTTAATTACACTTATTTCCTATTTAGAAATTGAGTTAAACGTGAAACAAAGAACGTTTACACAAATTTTACACAAATCAGACAACTTTTCCGATTTTTCATTACAGAATCAGATAGGATAAAGGTCATTAAACCGTCGGCTTAGGTCTGTCATTTTAAAAATCTTCATAAAATTTATCAGACTAAATACAGACAGAATCGCTCTCGCATGACACATGTAAAACAGAACAAACATAAAGGGTGTTAAATGGTGAGATATAGCCAGTTATCTCTTTATTTATCGTTTACAGAAAGCCTAGTTTATTTATGTAATTGGGATTCCTAATCTCATTTTTATCTAAATGATTTTGTTGATAGTTAAACATTGATTCGGAGCTACAACATTTGTTATTCCAGATACACGAGTACTGTAAAAGTACTTTTTTTGTAAAGAACTGAGTAACTGAGATTGCGGTTTAACGACGGGAGAAATTTACGTGAAAATCACTCTTTACCATCATTACTAAAGTGATATCAACAAAATTCCTATCAACTAAATGTACATTTTAATACACATACATTTATGTGTATATAATTAAATTTCACCACATGGAATGTAATTACTTTTGCGGCTCAGATAGGTAGACAGTTAAACATTCTGTCATTTCCACAAATAATATCAATTGATTTTTGGCTGAATATATTAATAGTTTTCGAAGACGTCATTCATGCCATTATAAAAATGATGTATTTTATTGTTAAACAGAAAAAGTTTTCTTTTGAAGTTCTTCAAATCAATTTCATAAATAATGTGTTCGGCTAATGTATTTTTTCCAGTCAATGTAAAATTGTATATCGTCAACAAAAATTTAGTTGAAGATGGCGATAATTATGTTGTATGATTCTTGACTTCTACCTTTCATTTATGACTGTAATAATAACGATCATTCTAGTTTTTAATGACCCGTTTATTATCAACATACAATACATTGAACATATATGCTTTCAATTAACTGAGAATAAATATTATATATATATATATATATATATAACTGAATATACATCTCAGAATTTATAAGATCATTTTATTTAGCAGATGCTCTCTCGCTTTGTTATGTTGAAACCTACTTTAAATATGTGCAGTATAATATTTAGAAACATTACCTAAGTTGAATATAAGTCGGTATAAAGTAACTCAAATTTATACGGAAAAATTGATTGAGTCGTATTAAATATAAACGGTAATATGTAAAGTAATATTATGTAGCCTACAGATATAATAGATCGTGTTTTATTAAATCAAGTTGGAGATGAGACAAAAATATTTGGTTACAAATAATTTGGATTCAACATTTAAGATCGGTTTATCAAAATTTATAAAGATACTAAAAAGTACTTAGGCCTAAGTAATATAAAATATTAATGAAAATCTATAGTCAAAACTTTTCTATAATTATTATGTTCTATGAGAAAGTTTAAGATATGTACCGAAGTAAATACAAATAGATTTTCCTAATTAAAACTCATTTTATAATTTCCATATTTTAATTACCCTTTCCTCAAGCAAACAGAATCAGTCGTTCCATCCTCCAGGACACAAGTGTAAGTGTATGCAAGGTGATATTGAGCTAGATAAAGGTTCTTGAGATCTTCCTTACAATAAACTTTCATCCTCCCCAAAATAGCTGGAAGAATCCATGAAAGACTCTTTGGAAATATTGACCAAATACAAAAAGAAGAAAAGACTTGAGAACAAGTGGAAAGTTTTTGGTGAACGAAGATGACACCAACCCTTATGGCTCATTCTCTAAGCCAAATGGAGGCCTAAGTTTATTGAAGAACAGAACCGTATTCAGGACTAGAACTACACTGAAGGGAGTAAATCAGATACGTGAGACAGTCACTCTACAAAGTCTTTAAAGTTTTTACAAACTCATTGAAAATATTAAAAACTAAACATTATTATAAACATCAACTAAATTACGAAAGGAAGATAATAATATTGCACAAAGTCGAGTTCGTAATGATATGAGATTTATAAATGTGATTGTATTTCAAATAACGTTTTTTAACAAGTCAGAAAAAAACACAAAATCAGAAAGAAAAAAAGAAATTATTGGTTTAAAATAAATTATTATTAAATGTAATATATTATCACTTTATCCCCTCGCACTAATCGCAAATATTTAAAGGAAGTTGAATATGAACAACTTCTAATCTGAAAAACTTTCATTTAAAAATAAAAAAAGTGATAAATAATAAATAAATAAAAATAACAGAAGGAACATAAGCAAATATTAAAACGAATTTAATATTATGGAATGCGATTTGTTATCAAAATTCAAATACACAAATAATGAGACACTACTTAATATAAACCGAAATTTCCTTATAAGAATAAAACACCTTTGTCGTTTAAATCTCTTTTTTTTAAGTTGGAGGAGTAAATGTGAAAAATATTTTCCAATTGTCTTTTAGCAGTGATTTTATTATAAGTTCGAATTCCTAAATTTGTTTTATAACATTTTATATTTTTATCATTTTTAATAAAATTACTGGTTGCTTTACAATTGTTAAAATGACTAACGTGGTCTATTCAAAGTGGGTTCTTTGCACGTACAAAAAAACGCTTTTAGAATAATTGTTTTTTTTTTTTTTACAGATAAATTGAAAAATCTATTTACGAAGAAAATATGTTTGACAAAATGTAGAGGCTAAACAACTCTGTGTAGTAAAGTTACATCTCATGAACTATGAATACGTGGGTTGGATCCCCAGTTGGTGGATGATGATTCGATTCCATAGTTTAGTACATTTTTATTAAGGCTAATGTGTAATATCCTGAAGTAAAACTACAAAGAAAGACGTTTATCAATTTACACCATATTTAAAACACTTTAGTTTCTCCTGTGTTAATAATGATTAATTTAATGATGTATCTTCTCAAGTGAAAATATCCCTTTTTTAATGTAAATTTAGAGATAGTCTATATTTATACAAAACAATAGGGATCATTTTAGCTTTTACAAAAAGTATTGGAGTATTGTTACGTACTACGTAAAAATAATTTCCGAACTAAGAATAAATGGATTCACTAATCTTCTTAAATTTAATTTACAGTTACTAGAAACTATACAATAATGATGTAGAATATATTAACTATTTTTGTTAAATTGAAAATATAAATATAAATCCCGTTTTATTGTTTAGAATCAAATAATTTATTTTATTTTCTATTGCACGAACAAAAAATAATTCTCCTATCCAACCATGACGAAATCATAGTTGCGGAATTATCATGACTTCCAGCGAAAAAACTATTGAAGCATTCTTTTGGTCAAAGAGAAGCGGGTAGAGAAAACACACATAAAGATCATTCCGTCAAGTCGTTTCAAACACCCTCTTATATCTTTTGTAAGTATCAATCAAATATTGCTTTCACTTGCCTTTGAATCCATTTGCGCCTGAGATTCTTGTATTAATAACATATTATGTCCTCCTAACGTTTTATATTTATTTTGTATGACATTAAAATTATGTTCATTTTAAATAAATTGACTTGAGATTTAACTAAATACAATTTTTAAAGTTATTTTCTATGAAAGTGTTTTAAGGCACGGATTTTGTTTCATATATATGTTTTCTGTTTGTGTGGAAATATCGTATTAATTTTGTGTTAGTAATGAGTTATGGTCAAAATATTTTTTACTAATTTGAAAATTTCGATTAGTTTAGAGATATTCGAAGAGATAGTTTATATTCTTAACTTTAGATGTTAATTTTGTATACCTTTAACTAAATCTTATTAAAGTTTCTAGATCACTGATTAAAAAAAGAACATTTTATTTCAATACCAAGTTGTTTTTCTTGTCAAGTGATTAAACTGTGACATTTCACAGCGTTAGTTTAAAATGGAACACTCAGTTCACTTTAGGGAATAGGAACAATTTTTAACATTTACACACAAATACAACAACTGTCAGTTAGAGGAACTTAATCAAGATTATCTCACTTGACGGAAGAACTAATTTTCTGGGTGTCTTATTTATTTAATTTCAGTCTGTGATAGTATGTTCTTTATTTGTTTGGTAAATAAATATATTACTTAAAAAACTAGTGTATTAATTTATTTAGTTTTAAGATATAAAAACACATTTAGGAAAGTCATATCTTGAAGTTCTGGGTAATGAATAGATAAAATATATCTTTATATTTTTTTAATTAAAGATTTCATTATTGAAAAAGAAGTATTTGCATTGTTTTAATACTAACCCTGCGACGTAGTCTGCCAACACGGTCAAGTCTTTTGAAGTTCCAAGTTATATATATATATATATATATATATATATATATATATATATATTTGTATTTATTTATTAGGGGATACTTAGCATTTCGGATATCATGGTACAAGTACTGAAACGTGGATAATAGGGTACATTTATCGATGGCATGCAACACTTCACTGTCATTAACGTAGATATTTTGTGACGTGATAAATCCATTTTTTTTAGCAATTCTTAATACTTTAAAAACATCCTTATCTTGGGAATTAAATAGAACATGAAACATTTAGTGTACCTAAACAGAATTCGATTCCATATAAATTTGTTAAATAGAGTTTAGTAAAAAATATATAAAAACATTGTGAGGTATACCATAGTTGGAAAAATGTATATCTCGGTATAAATTAGATACCAATTAGCATTACATCCTTCGCGATTTTTTCCTTTTTAAAAAACTCGTTTGAGCCATTTAAATCGTTAATGTTAACTACTCTTTCTTGTATTAAGGTTATATTAAATGAATTATTGCAAAATCATTAGGTTTTTAGATTGAAGATGTATGTTTTAAAATTATCTTTAACATTTAATCGGATTGAATTGTAACCTTATTCAACTTTCTAGATTAAAATTATTAACGATAATGCAACGGATGTATATTAGTTCAAAAATTAAATCCTTTATTGAATTTTTTTTCCAATTTAATTTGATTAAGAAAAGAAGACATTTGTGATTATTTTTGTAGTTATCAGTTAATTTCATATGGATATGTTCAAAGATTGAAAGAGGTCAATCTGACAAAACGGATATGAGATTAGAATCAAGGGGATGAAGAAGAATGGTAAAACCAAAACTGCTATCAATTCTTGTTTATAATGTATATTTACATTAAAAATAAAGTAATAAATCAAATCAATTTTCAAGGACAGATTTACCAAATTCTTTTTTGAAAACTTATATTTTAAATATTAAGAACATATAAAAAGATTTACCCTTGAGACATTACTTAATACTTAATTTTCTACGTCTCCTGTAAGACAATTTAAATAACATTGATTAGTAATTAGGAAACAAAATAGTAACAGTGTTATCCTTTGTAACTATTAAATACTACTCTCAATACTCTAAGGGATATTTCCTTTGCCGTAACATTAATACTGTTTGTTTTGCATATTTCCTCTTTGGGAATTGTACTCCATTTATGTGGTTACCATTGGTTTGTTAATTTACCACGATTGTGATGAAATATACAATTCTCTGCGTGATTGAAATCTGTAAAATACTTAAACCTTATGTGGAATTTATTTTATATTATTTTATTATATTTTTTTAAACTTAAATACTCTTATTAATACAACAAAATTTATTATAAATGTTTGCAAAGGTAATACATATTTGTAAACAAAATAAATAAACATTTTAATTCAATAATGTTTTCATTGACTATTAACCTTTGCTATTGTGTGGCCATTACCTTATACAAGGATTTGTTACAAGAAAAATAATTTTAACAAAGTTGTATACACTAAAATTTAGGTTTATTTTAACGTTTATAAGTTTAAACGTTTTACGTTTATTTTAATAATAATATAAGTTATTATTATTTCGTAGTTAATATCAAATAAAAAAATAATAATTAGAAAATAAATTTGAATTCAGTGGTGAATGAGGGGAAATGTAAGATTTTCCCCTCAAGGGAATGTAAGATTGATTCATTGGAATTGTAGGTGATCATAAATAGTTCAATTCCACACGATAAAAATTCAAAGTTTTAAATTATCAAACTTATGTAAACTTCATTTTCAGAATTACGAATAAGTAAACTTTGATTATCATTTTCGATGTTTTTTGTTGTATTTTAAGCATACTTCGAGGCATTTTTAAAAATTTTCCAAAGTTTATTGTTGGTCTAGATAGTAAAAACTTTTAAATTTCCTAAACAAGGCAAACTTTTAAGTTAACATATTAGCGTATTATTACTTTCTTGGTTTGTTGACTCTATTTTTATCGCTTATTTATAATATTAGAAACAATGGTAATTCATGATTACTTTAAACAAAACGAAATGAAACCAACGATCGTCAACATTTTCATTAGGTTAGGAATTTAAGAATTACTAACAAACATTATTGTATCTTTATTTATAAAAAGTTTTATTATTTATACTTGGAATTATATTGATGATGAAATCTATTAAAATAAATCCAATGATTAATGATCATCGAGTTTAAATCCAAATATACAGCCCAGTATATCAAAGTGTTTTTTATCAGATAATGTAAAACAACCTTTATCATAACTTTAATAAATTCTATTTGCATCATATATTATATATTTTTATGTATTAAGAAAACAACTCAATTCTCAATCTCACAGGACTACAGGTTGAAAGACAGGGTATGAACGCTTTGATATGTCCAATAATGTTATACAGTGAATGGATAAATAAAAAAATTGGATTTATTGTAGCATTTCAAAGACTTTAACTGTGGTTTGTGATAGTACAATGCATCATGTAAACTTGTTACATTTATTCACCACAAATAAAAATCAATGTTGCTATTTTGATAATATTCCATTAAGTTTTATACTACTTTTAAAAACATAGGTTTTTCTTCTATAAATACTCTTAATATTCACTTTCAATCCATTACTTCCAATACTATTAACCAAAGCAATCATATACGTGTTTTACATATGACATTATTTTTCAAACTATATAGCATATAAACTGATTAGGATGATATATAATAAGAACACATACATTGATTAATTTGTTTTATATTCAAATTACATTCATAATTATTGCATTATGATTTAAAGGTTTTCTTCCAATAAAATTAAAGTAAAGAATTTCAAATTCTTAACAGGCTCTAAAAACGTGATTGTTATTTGTTAAATCCAAGTCATATCCTTCAACACCGCACACAACTTTATTGGTTAAGTGTAATCATAAAATTAAGAATCAAGAGTTTTCAAGTAGAATGTACAAATATAGCATAATAATAATGATGAACTGACCTTACGTGAGTTAACATAACACATGTCGATGTTATGAAATTCAAAATTTATATTTTCTCTAGAGAATGGAAGTATTACGTTATTATTATTTCTATTGGGGAATTGATCCAACTTTGAATGTAAGGATTTGTACTCAATCTTTGATGCTCCATAGGTATTAGAGTTTATATTGCTTAAACTGTTACCAATTATCATTTTTTACAATATTTACAACTTAATTCCTATTAATCCTTAATCATAAATTATGTACACCTAGTTAAATTTCAAGATTATTATATTTTGTTAACATTTATTTTGATTTAACACTATTTTTGAAGTACCGTATTGAGTCACATTGTAATTTGTTAACTAAACGTATGCAAATAAATGTTTAATGCTTTAATTCGCAGTCATATTTATGGATAAAAATAGCACGTCATTATGACATGGAAAAATATTTCGTTCGTGCTTCACAAAGTTTACAAACTACAATACAATTTTAGAAGACATAATTTAATTAAATTTTACTTTAATACTGGCGAGAAGTAAGGGGATATAACAATTTGCTATAACTTGTAATACATTCGTTGGGAGCGATGAGTTTGGATTTGATAATGGTTTGTAAATAATTATTGTTTTTCCCCATTAAAACTCATTAAGTAAAATGGAAAATGGGATAAATTTTATACATTAAAAATATATTTATAATCTTATATTACCGGTTTAGTGAGACGCAGATTTTATTTTTACCATATTTTTTTAAGAACATAATCTGGTCATTGTTACACTGTACACTTTGACTATTCATAATTACAGATACTGTTATTCCAATACCTTTACATTCAGATTAATTTCACTAATTAGAACAGTGTATTCACCACCAGATCCCTGCATTGCACAAACACATTCCCTTTTGATTATTTGGAACTTCATAAAATTGATAACTTTATATTTACTCTCCAAGCAAATTACGAGTAAGTTATGCGATTCCACGATACCATTTCCAAAAGCTCTTTGAGTCTGTGGATACTCTAGAGAGAGAGTCGTTATTGATATTTGTTTTGCATGTGAGAGGGGTTTAGTTCCGTCGGAGAATACATGTCCTCTGTAAGCTTTACTCGATGTATTCTCTAAAGAATTATACAGTTATGTGACAGAGATTATTTCTTCTCGTTAACACATCTTGTTAAGTTTTCATGTTTACAGAAACAGGTTACAGTTGCTCTTCTCAATCAGTGTATATTGATATTCAATTATAAGGTTTTATATTTTAGATAAAAAAGGATATTTTTTATTTCATAATTTCATTTTATTATTAGCAAAAATATATCAATATTTTTACACTTGATGTCGATTACATTTTTATTTTTAGCTGTTTTTGAATGTTCCTTTGTCTCATATTAAACACAAATCGCGAAATAACTTTTAAATACTTAAAGGGTTGCACCCCCAGTCAACTCCCAGGAAAGAGCTTTTTAACTACTGTGTCCCAAAAGGACCACGCCCTATTAATTTTTGAACGGGACAAAATAAGATTTATTTCAGGGAATGTTTAAATGTCCAAAGGTGGAGACTTTTTATATTAAAAAAATTGAACCCCTCCTCTAAAATATGGTTTCGGGGGATATGTAAATAATTATTAACCTCAATAACTGATACCTCATTTTAAAGGCTTTGATAAAAAAAAAAAAAAAAAAAAAAAAAAAAATGATTGCAAACTAGAGGTCTTCAAGTTAGTATCTAACATAGCGTCCAATCGAATTTTGAATTTTATCCTACAAACTCCAATTTTTTTTTTACATTATTACTTAATGGTGGCAAAATTCTTATAGGCTTACCTCCATTGTTTAGCTCAGATTAAGTGCTCGAAATGGCTACCAATTACTTCTTGGCACAAATAGACCCTCGACTCAAAATCTTGCTGCACGTTTCTTTACATTTCGGTGTGATAAGTCCTTTTAATAATTCCTTCTGTTTTCAATCCTTGTTCTTAAGTCATCAAGGTTTTTTGATTTTTGTTTTATTCCATCTCATATACTTTACTTTTGAGAAACCCCCAAAAGAAAAAAATCAAGTGGTGCAAGATCTGATGAACGAGGTGGTCAGTATATATCACCACGTCGACCAATCGATCTTTCTGGAAACTGCTCGTTAAGGAAAGTTCGAACATTAATGTAGTGGATCACCATCCTGTTGAAATGCATGATTAAAAGTACCTTGTAAAAATCATTTTTTTCAGAAACAATGTTTTCTTGTATCGTCTCCACTTTATCTTTATTTAACCGAACCATTTTTATTAATCAGAATACATAACATTAACAATTAGTAAAATAACTTCTAATATTAAGCTGCGTCACAGACTAACAACCACACAATACCTGATTATGCCCGTAGTAGGCCTTTTGTGGTATTCCCAAACACTGGACTTTCACCAAAGATAACGTAGTTTTACCAGCCTCATTAGTTCATTAGTTCATCCCTTTTAATTGTAGTTTAATCTTGTTTATCATGTTTTATAAGAGAATAGACAAACCATTGGACGTATTTTTTTAACATTACAAAATAAGAGTTTCTTCAACAGGGATGTAATTTAGAATACAATTTATTTGGTTAAAATTCAAAATTCAATTTGTCGCTATGTTGGATAGAGAGAATGCAACACTCTTCTTATTTTATCAAGACCTCTGAATGAGGTATCACTCAGTGGGGATTGATATTTAAAATTTTGACTTACCACCTTTAGGAAACATTTAAACATTCCCTAAAATAAATCTTCCTATTTGCATACGTTAAAAAAAAATAGGGGGATAGGGACTTTTGGGGCACACGGGTATATGCATTGCATGTTCATCATGGACTAGTTAAATAACGATATCAGAGATATAACTAAGGTTTTTTATGGTAGGACATGGTAACTACCATGATCAGTTACTTTATTTCTGATTTTTGCATAGATTATTATATGAGTAATACTTAATTTAATAATATCCGTTATTGACAAATATCAAACATAAGTCGTCTATCGAAAAGAGATATGAAGTATTTGTATTATTCAAGTGAATTGTTGTTATTATATTCCTTCTATGTTGTTAAATGTAATATTAGAAGTTTGTTTTAAATAAATATGGCTTCAGTCAATAATAAAGACAATTGTGTCTTTGATATGTATCTTGAGGGGACTCAAAGAATAGTTGCAATAAACCTACAAATTTATTTGCTATAAATCTATGTGTACTCCCTTCCATCGCGCTGTATTTCGGCCCTGTCGAGGGTTGTTGTTTTAATTGAATATCAAATAAATTTAAACATTATTTAAACAGAATATATATATCATTATATAAACTATGTTATTATTAAATTTGTATCAAATCAAAATCCTTACCTAATTTTCATCATCTCTTAAACAATAAAAAAAGGAAATTGACTCAATTGATTTGAGGTTCGACTGATTGTATATGCAATGAAAACCCACCATTAATGGCAGTTTTATTAATTATCATGAAGCTTCACTCTTCCTTTATAACTCTCAGAAAGAGTTCATAACAATACCCTTCAAGGAAGTAACGCTTTGTTGCATTGTTTTAATTAACACAATTAATTTTCCCTTTCTTGGGTTCTTCAGTATCTTTATAATTATCAATTTGTCGTACTTTGACAGAAACTGAATTACAACAACTGTAGTATGATTGTTTTGTAAGGGAGTTGAGCAACATTGAATAGGGGTTTTATCTGACAATTTGCGCCAGTAGTTTAGTACTTAAAAACATTCAGAAATACCATTTATTTACTAAGTATACGGTTCTGAAGTATTTTTGATTGTTAATATGAAGTTGAAAAATACAAAGTTTTTATTAACCAAGTTGACGAGCATGTTTATCGACCAGAATGGAATTAGCATTAAAAATATTTATATTTAAATACGAAACCAATGGGAACCACTGGAGGAGTGTTTGTGAAAAAATTGTTGTGTATGAATTTATATTTATAATGTTAAGTATCTCTTAAATTTAGGTATAGTATAATGTATAAATTCTATTAAAAACTCACCTCTAGAAAACAATACGTAAGAGAATATCTCATTCGACAGAAACCAATCAACTTGTATTTTATCAGTTCTTGGCAATTTATATATGTTGACAGTATCATTATTTAAGTTATATATACAACTTTCAACCCAGTATCTATTTTGTATATTCTATAAGATTAACATTTTAAAGATATTTTCATTAAATACATTGTACATTTAGATAATGTTAGAATGATTTTAATTTAAGATTATTGATGAAAAGAAAGTGATATAGAAACGTGTAAAACATTTTGACATCCTAACAAGTACAATACTATTGTCGAAAGAACAAGAATAATTTGTTTTAATGATGTAACTTACATCTCGATTCAAGAAGATTGTACATATTTATTAGCAATACACATGTACTTAACTTTCTTTAAAATAGTGTTGATAAAAGTATGTCAAATAGTGGTAATTGTTAATTTACATTTTACTTCTGCACTTACATCGAACTTCATTTTATAACATGGATGTTTTATTTTAGTAAAATCTCCTTAGCCTTAGTATTCAGTTTTCGCCACGTTTAGAGACAAGCAGTTTAATAGATGTTTCTTCTAGTGTTGGTATGCGGATTTGTTAATATGTCGGAATGTGTTGGCAGGATATTTATTTAATATATTAAACTAATTGTATATGAAGATAATAACAGTAACAAAAACAAATAACGACGTATAAATAAATGTTCGTGTTAAAATAATTTAGTAGAATTTCATGGTAGGATTTTTGATTTACCAATTTTAATAAACCATTAACTATCTGTGAAATATGTGACTATGGTACGAACTTTTAAACTGTAGACCACGTACCAGTCAGGCTATCTTCAATTATATTATTGTTTTATAAGATATTCCAAATATATTTTATGAAAATAAGAAATGAAAACCTTGATGTATTTTTATTTATAAATTAGGTAGTTTCCGAATTAATAATAGCAATACGCGTTTTGTAATTGTAATTAAAATATCTACACGTTTATAATAGTTAAATTAATGATGTGATTAAAACAATACTTATTTTAAATTTAAATTTAATTATAGATATTGATTCAAATAATCTTTAATACGAGTTATTATTAGAAAACAATACGAACAAATTTTATATAATTTAGCAATTCGCCTTGCTAAAGTAAGATTAAGAGTTGAAGTATGAGTGTACAAATAGGATATGAAGTGGAACAGACAAGAAGGAATTTAGTAATTGGATTGATTCTGTGAAACTCACATGAGACAATTACTCGTTGTAACAAGATAACGTGTGGATCAGAACTGTGGCTTAATGATGACGTAATCATTACACTAAACCTTCATTATGATATCACTAAAGCTTACATCATTACCAAACACCCTAAGATTACACTTCACGTATAATTTGTCTCATTATAAGTAACGTATATAAAATGATATTTAACTAAAATTAGTCAATTTAACATTAATATAATAATTTCTTAAGATGTTTTTACTTTAACAGTACACTATTATTGCCCACATTTTATAACGATTACATTTATATGTATAACCAAAGAAAAATATATTTAATTATTACCTTTGTTGTATTTTTAATAGAGTGTTTAATGTAAGCTGTGTAGTTTCACTATAAGTTGTAAGAACTACTCGAGAAATTCAAAATTTATATCTGATATTTGTTTGAAAAATTTATCTTCAAGTATAAATACTATTTATTGAAATCAATATAAACTATTCTGGAACTGAAATATTTAAATAAGAACACCATTGTTTATTTTTTCAGATATTGACTACAGTTTTACAAATATTGCACAACTGTTAGAGCAATGCACGTTGCTAGAATAGAAGTTGTCTGGCTTGAAGTAAAAACCACGCTGCTGAAGGAGAAGACTGGAGTGAAGGACGAACGCTGTTAGGGGAGACGAAATATAACGACTTGTATGGTAGACAAGCTACTAGAATGGAATTACTCTAACTTCAGTAGGCACTCTCCTGAACGTGAAGCATTGTAGAAGGGTCTGGGAAATTAACGCTACTACCCTGGAGTTTCAGATTCATTAGATTGTATCTTGTCTAGAGTTTAGAAAATACAATGTTAGAGTGGAAGGTATTTAAACTTGAGAGGAGAACGCTGAATGCTAAATGGGAAGTTGTATATCTCTCAGTGGACGACATACACTCTTAGAGGGGAAGACATCTAGATTGAAGTATAGAATGCATGCTGCTAGAAGGGAAACCATCTAACCTGGAATTGAGGACACTTCCAAATAAGAAGAAATTTCTACGGTCAACAAAATGTATTCATAATGATAGAACAGTTTCTCTTTTCAAACCTAGACTTGTTTTTAACATATTTACAGATTACTTCATGGAATGAATATTTACATACAAATATTATTTGGAAAAAATCTTGTTTTTTTAAAAATGAATCATAACATATTTTATTAATATGAATTATCTCGACCTATAAAATCTAATAAATACGCAATGTAAATCAAGTATGATGTTGTATTTTCATAAAAAACAGATTTGATCTAAACACGCTTTATCTCCGTCATCCTAAAACTACTGAAGTATTTGTAGGTGTATTTTCTCTTAATGGACCTAATTATTCATTTAATTCTTGGGAAAACTTAATAATTTATATAACTGAAAGATTAAAAACAGAAATGTAGTTTAATATTTCTATGACAAGATAATGATAACTGTCAACATTTTAAAGTAGGTTACTCACATTTATCGAAAAGGGGGGAAATGCGGCTGGCATTTATAGTTGGACAAGCTAAACATTAAAATAAAATGGTGTACAAACACCTGAAGAAAAATAAATATGTAACTTGTACTTTTTGTCTACATTACCAAAATTAGCATTTTCTTCAGTGACTTTTACGCCTAATTGTTCAAACAAACATTGTATAGTTTTGTGCCAAAAATATTTTGGTTTCTATACTTGAATTTTTATTAAGACTTTTTTAGGAAAAGATAAGATAGTTTTGACAGCTGAAATTCCCACTAAAAACAATCAATTTAGGACTACGTACAACGTAGTCTAGAGATTAAATATATATATGAAGATTTAGTAAATTTCTTACATTTTTTTGGTCGAAAAGTGAGTTTTTAATTGTTGATTGTTTTTATAGCTTAATAGAAGTAGATATAAATTTGGAGTCGAGGGGTGCTATTGAAATTTCAAATTTTTTAATATTGTTTTCATTTTTATCAAAATTTTTGTAAAAACTTCAGAAATTTGTAAAAATTTCAACATTTAACAATACCAATGATATGCACACCATAAGATGCAAAATTGAATAGAGACTAACCCTGATAAAAACACTTTAAAATCTCAAAGGGTTTATGAGTAATTGTAGTTTAAAGTTTTTTCAAAAAAGATCAAAATATTCTTAAACCAATGATATGAATATCGAAAGATGCAGAATTGAAAGGCGAACAAACCCTGAAAAGTCACTTTGACATCTCAAATGGTTTAGGAGTTATTGCAATTTATATATCAATAAAAATACCAGATTTTAACATTTCACGTTTCGCCACTTGCAATACCTTTTCAAATCGCCTGTAGTTCCATAACTATACATCGTAATGAAATGAACTCTAACATGATGAAAGAAGAGAGTTCACATTTTACTATGGTTGCTTCAAATCGAAAATATCTCTTATAGTTTCTGAGTAATTAACCCGAGAAAACAGCCAATTTTCAATCTTTGCAAAATGGTAATAC
Source organism: Aphrophora alni (assembly GCA_963513935.1). NCBI lineage: Eukaryota > Metazoa > Arthropoda > Insecta > Hemiptera > Aphrophoridae > Aphrophora > Aphrophora alni. The sequence goes on along the minus strand of OY740768.1, from coordinate 24,216,950 downwards.
CCTCTCGAACATTTTTAGGCGAAAAAGTGAGTTTTTGATTTTTTGATTGTTTTTATAGTTTAATAGAAGCAGAATTAAATTTGGAGTCGAGGGGTGCTATTGAAATTTTTAATATTTTTTCATTGTTATCTGATTTTTTTTGTAAAACTTTCAACATTTAACAATAGCAATGATATGCACACTGTAAGATGCAGAATTGAATATATAGTAAACCCTGAAAAAGCACTTTGAAATCTTAAAGGGTTTAGTAGAAATTGCAGTTTAAATTTTTTCAAAAAATATCATTTTGCTTTTAAAGCAATGATATGGGTATTAAAAGATGCAGAAGTGAAAAGAGAGTAAACCTTAAAACAATCATTTTGAAATCTCAAACGGTTTATGAGAAACCGTTACAATGACAGTTTATATGTAACAGATTTTAAAATTTCAAATGTCGCCACTTGCAATGCCTTATTAAAACGCCTTTAGCTCCTTAACTGTACATTGTACAAATATAAACATTTACTTTAGGAAAGAAGAATATTCCCATTTTACTGCGTTTTTTTTTCCAAATCGAAAATATCTTCTATAGTTTCTGAGTAAATAATTCGAGAAAACAGGCAAATTTCAAATATTGCAAAACTTTTTCTCTTTTTTCTAATTAACTTAATAACATATTTTCCTTCACAACTATGTCAGTTTCCTACTGTGTAGGACTTAGTTTGAGAATTAATTGAACAAATCACTCCCGATTTTTTTACCCCGACAATATAAACAAAATCTAGTCCTCATTTAGGCACTAGGGATTTAGTTTATAATGACACTGTATTAGTTGCTTACTTAAGAATCAAATATGATTTTACTTCTTAAACGTGTCGGACATTTTTAGTATTTCCCAGTGTAGACAGTTTAGTTTGAGTATTTTTTTATTTTTTTATTACTCAAACTAAACTGTCCTTCACTCTTCTAATTGATAAAACGAACCCTCTGACTGAATCTTACCTTAAACATATACTTACTTTAAACCAATAATATTTAAATTGCAGAAACAATAAGCCTATATATACATAATCATACCTTCTTTTCAAAATATAAAAAGACATTTTTATATGCGTTCAGTAGTTTTATCACAGTTAACGGTCTTTCTAATCATGAATTTAGACAAAATTAAAAACATGTACATTTTTCAAGATTGAAAAGTTCAATTGAGGTTTAATATTCTATTCATTCCTCTTTAGTTGATGTAATCAGTTAATAGAGAATCTGAAATATCTCAGTTGATTTGTACCTATGTTTTTCCAATTGATATGAACATTCGTAACTGTCCACTTCATCACACTTCCGAACCTATACAGATAAATTATATCTTTAACTCTTTCAATCTTCACCTCATATCTCATATTTTCTCACACACTACAAGGAAAGCTTCAATTATACGGGTTTGTAATAAAATGTAATCAACCAAAATTAGGTATTTTGTATTTTTTCTTCATTGAACAATGACAATGCCAAGATTTACAATAAAATAATTCATATATTGTTGGATTTGAACGAGTTATGATTACATTAAATTTAATAAAACTACAAGAATATATACATTTTCACTATATATTAACAAATATGTACACAATTCATACAAACATACCTTACACCCTATTTAACAAATAGAAAATATTAGACATTTTATAAGTTTACATTTTTCTTTTTTAAATTCATTATTATTTTTTAAATTCATTATTCTGTATTAAATATATAAATAATGTGAAATTAATGACGACTATATAATTGATTTCTACCTTTCAAAAATGTATTACATATATGTACATTTTTTATATTACGTGGAAAACTATGAAACCATTGAACACAATGATGAAAACTGATTTTTATAAACAAACCAAATCCTATTGATATTTTATTATCCACATTCTAATTAAATATTTGTGGAGTATTTTGATATTTGGTAAAGTCAATATGTAGCCAATTGAAAACTTATTTTTTAGATATTAAGGTGGATTTCAAAATTAATATTTTAAAACTATAGTGAATTTTAAGAGCTAAAATGTGACAAAAATATATAGGGCCCTTTCTGTTTCTAGATGGGCCTAATATGTTAATCACCCATCTACTACCAAATCTGTTTAAAATTTATAATTGTGTTTTAGAATTTTGTCTTGGGTAGAGACATATATTTTTGTGTTTTACTTTGGCTACTTAAGATATGAAATAAATATTTCTATCGCGGGTTATTTATATTACTGATTATTTATCATAACTAATATTATAGGGTAAAAGTTGCTATTGCTAAAAATTGTGTTGGCAAGTAGCAAACAGTAAATGGAGATGAATTCAAGTATGACTATTCTTATCTTTTGGTGTACTCCAGAGATTTCTTAGATGCATGAACTATTTATCTCTTCTCTCGCATTAGTTATAAACAAAATATATAATTCCTTCTCGAGTAGTTACTTATTATTCGTTACGTAGGACTACTATTTGTTAACTGGTAACAAAACGTTTAATAATATCATATTAACAACTTGATTGGATTTATGAAATGTGTAAAATACAATTTAAATATATAATTTACAGTCTCAAAACAAAACTAAAAACAAAAGTTAAAAATAACATCATATAATTAATATTACCTAAAACAACTTTTACAATAAATATTTTCCTATTTATGTAGTCATATTTCAAAATACCTCGTACGCTCGTTTTGTATTGGTAGAAGGTTTAATGGGGTGGTTCTAATACCTTTTTAATTAGACTGAAACGAATGTTTTGTTCAGAATTATCCTTCTAACAAGGAAAATGACAATACAGTAATAGGATTTCAAAGATAATTAAGGTAGAAGAAATGGATAATGAATAGGATTTTAACGAATCCTCATCGATACCATTCTTTAATATATTTTTTCATTTTACATTTAGCTTTTGAAGTACATTTATCTTTTTCCAGTCGAACTCTGAGATATTTGATGAAATCACCTTAATTTATTCCCTAATAAATCTGGATATTAAGGTAGAATTAAATTTAAGATTGTAATTCAACAGGGAAAAACTTTACAAAACTCGATGTAATAAATATAATGAACTAACTAACGGAATAATTAAGTTTCGAAGCACATGAGCTATTGTAAATTTGGAAATTTTGTCCCTCTTGAATCAGTTTGGAACTCTGTCTTTGATCTAAACAAAAACAATTAAATTTACTTGATTATATATAGTTGTGAAAATAATATGTAATAAATAAATAAAACAATATTTAAAAAAAATTATTTAAGCTTTATATTACTTTTTAACTAATTGAAATATAGATCTGAATGAGAGAATTCATTGTTATAAAAATAAAAGGGTTTAGAAGTAATATGTAATAAGATATTATAATATATGCAATTCATACACTGATGGGATAAATAGATATACTCCACATATTAAAATTTAAAAAAATATATAATGTATAACTATTTAAACAATCTACTTAAAGTAATTATGTTTACTTAATTAACATTTAAAAAACAAATTTTTGTTTAAGTTGAAGATACAGGTTTTTCAATCAAAAATATTTTTTAATTTATTTTAAAAGAACTAAACCTATAAAACGTTATTTAAAAGTACATATATTTTAAAAAAATATATAAAACTAAGCCAAAAATAAATATTTACACTAATATATACATATATTCATTGAGACACAATTTTTATATAGAGAATATAATAAGTAAATAATGTAATATAACTGAAATTGATATGGAATAACTAAAGCTGCATATACATACGTCAAACTATTAAATTTGTGCATATACAAGATGATAAAAATCAAAATTGCATAAATATACATGTTTTTAATATTTAATAAGGTAATTGTTAAAAAAATCATTCTGAAGATGAATACATTTCTTTTGAAAATCATATTTATTATCCACCGTGTGTTTCTGCTGATATTATGTTTACAATTTTGTTGAAATTGCAGGATCAAAATTCACTGGTTTATGCAAAACCTGAAAAATAATAATGAAATAATGCTTGTTGATGTTTTAAGATAAATTTATTATATATAAAATATTATGTAAAAAATATCAATTATATTGCAATGGGAAATAAGCAACAGCAAACAAATTAATGAATAAATGGAATATGTAGTGTTATAAAAAGTGCTTAATGTAACCTAAACGAACACTAAATACCTGAAATTTCAAATGCAGTGATTAGAAGAACGCGGTATCCACGGATTAGATGGTTTCACTACAGTCTACCATTTAAAAGGTGTTGTTGTTGATTATTTTGAAAAGACCTTTGATGTGGCATAACAAAGAGAAATTCTGAACACCTTTAAATTATTTTGTATAAACGACAACATTCTTACATTCATAAAAATCGTCCTTAACAACAGATATTTCATAATGTTGGAACAAATTTATCAGATCTTTTTCATTTAGAGAATGGTGTCCCTCAGGATATTGTACTGAGCGTGACCTTGTTTGCTGTGGTAATTAACAGCATTACCACTAATTTGCAGTGCCCCGTCTGATGTTCTCTATTTGTTGGCGAGTTATATTCTATATGTATATTAATCGAGTTATACCAACATCCGAACAAAAGCTATTAAACTCGCTCTACAAAAGCTATTAATCTCGTTGCAATACACTACAATGGCGCTCAAGATTTAGTGGGATTTAAATCGACATCTAAAACGCTATGTGTTGGTTTTAGTCGTCGAAGACAGAACCATGAACGGTTATTATCAACACAACTTAAAACAACACAATTAAAAACTGTTGCAAATGTTAAATTCTTAGGCCAATGATCATAGACTCTTTTAGAATCGTAATTTATCTCAAGTGAAAATAATCTGCTATAAATCGCTTGACGTGTTACGTGTCCTCAGCGTTTATAGATAGAGGAGCCGATTGGATTGAATCTTACGTTTTACCATGTTCTTATTTGATTGCGTGTTCATTATGGCTGTATGGTTTATTCATCCGTAAGACCGTCAGAAGGTTGATTTGGTTCATTCTCTGCCCTTCGACTTGTATGTTGAACATTTATTCGAGCTCAGTCCCTACCTTGATCGACAAATACAACAAATACATATATTGTAAGTTAGTTGTACAAAAGTGTTCTGCACTATGTTGCCCCATTGGAAATTAGAACACTACTGATTGTCGGTAATTTGGGACGTTTACTTCCTCCAATCTCCGTTAATATCCTAAGTTTATTTAAATGTCATATTTTGATATCTCCCCCTGCCCCTATTCTTAAAATACAAAACCCCTGACATAATATATCGTCAGGAGTTTAAATGATTAAATAATAACTACCCATCCTTTGAGTACATTTCCACATTTGTATAATGGTTCCCAATTGTATAATCAGGTCTGTTGTACTTATTACTCATCAGGACAATCCCATATATATGGGTTACCTCCAGCTTCTAGTATGTTTATTGCACTAGCCTTTGATATTTTTAAAGCATTCACTACTTTTCCATCTAGTAGAACAATGTCCGTTCCGATTGTATACGTTATCTTAAGGCTATCCCGGATATGCGTTCTAGGAATCCTTTTGCTGGAAAATATTCTGTGCTCCATACACAGCTTCAGGTAAAGAATGTTAGGGGATAATTTTTCTCGGTACCTAGACAGTTTGGACAAACATGAAAACACAAAAGCAACATACGAAACATGAAGGTCGATACGGGTCATTTGTTAGTCAAGCAGCGTATTGGTGTATAACTTTTTATTAGCAGTTAAAATCGTATTGGGTCCCCTGTGGGAGGACCAGGACGTATTATGAGAGTAGACAGTTGTAATACATAATACACCAAGATCCTGGCGAACATTAATTGTTGTGCGTCGTGTAGAGCAAGTTGTGATTTCCCGTGTTCCTATTGGTCATCCCATGGTTACTCATGATTTCTGATGGAAAAGGGAGTCTTCCGTAATTTTAATTCTGTCGTATTATTTTATGACATAATTTGTGAAAGTATTATAAAAAAATAACAAAGTCGCCGATATATGAAATGACAATCTATTTGTTAGCTAAAAAATGTCAGAATAAAAAAATGTTGAAGATTTTTTTGCCACTTGTTCCCAGATATTTACTTTACTTCACTTCAAATAAATCTTTTTATTTGCATTAAAATATCATCTATAATTGTTTGTATTAAAAATTAGCTAAATTAATAATAATAATAATTTGTTATTGCAATTTTGTTATAGAATATGTAACTTAGTTTTAATATAGTTTTCTTAACAGAGTTTAAAAAAGTATGCCAGCTTTCAAAAGGAAACTATCAGCTCACCAACATGCCTTATATACATTATTTATTTGTAACCATGTATTTGTACCACTAACATATTATTGAGTAAAGCACTTTGTTAACTACTCCCCCAGCACAGAACTGCCTTAATGGAACATGTTATGGTACTTGTTGCATTTGGATGTAGTCTCCAATACCTCCGACATAATTTGCATTAAATCAAACGAAATGGGTGTATACAGTGTTTGAAATCTTCACCCGTTTTGCAGGAATGTTCAGTTTAACAGACTTATTGTGAATGATATATTGATAGTTATAAATACCTTTTGTTTTTTCATTATTTGTAATTTGGGAGAAGATAAACGGATAAACCAAACCTCGTTGACTGGCTGAGATATCGTTTGGAATATAGCTCATTGTTTTCGTTTGTCGGTAAAGTTTCAAAGGCTAGGGTGAAAATGTAACAAATCTAATCATTATTATTTGGTTTATTTTGAACTAAGGGTCCTTTGATATCTCTTTTAATTAGTAACATTCCTGTTATTCTCTTTTTAAAAAGGTTATTTTATTTTGGATAATTAAAATATTCAAACATGGATTGAATGTGTTTTTATTTTACACATTTTACGGTGATGTCTCTTTTCAGTCAAGCATACAATTATTATCGTTTAAGGAAAAGTGATGCGCTACTCAACTCTCAGAAACTCTTTCAGTAAATCCTATTCTTCAAAATCGTGTAAGATCACATCCAAATAGTATGATAATACTATAAAATTATTCATATAAAGAAATATGGGAACAGCAAAACGTAAACATTATTCAAATTTTATAAACGAAAAAAAGCTCCTTAGTTTATTATTTTAAATTCCCTTACAAGTATTGATCAAATAAATCGCTTATATTGTAAACTGTTGTCAAATTTTCCAAATACACTTTTAGCAACAATAAAAATTTTTAAAATTCTTCTTCGAATTTTTAGTAATTAGTAATATTAATTAAATTCCACATACCTTATATTTTAATTTTATCATTACCATTTAGTATCGTCTGAGTTAACAACAGACAATAACAACTAAGTTACTCAAACGTTCGATTCAAGAACAGACAAATTACTTCATATTTTGTATTTAATTTACTAACAATTAGTACAGTATTGTTCAATTAAATCACAGATGTTATTAACTGATATTACGTTTTTCAATAAATCGTTTTATAGTATAAGAATAATAAAGATATTTATTGAAAAATGTTTTTGTGATTTATCATACTTTCATGTTTGTATTGTTTAACACTAGTTACATTCTACATATATTAAGAATTTTAAAAAAATATGCTTTCTTTTCTCTCATTTTAAAGATAAAGTCACATCATCAAATCCCTTGATTTCATTCGAAACATGACTTCATTTTTATTTATTTATCAAACGTGCTTATTAAATTACCTTTTAAAAACTCTCTCAGCAAATCATTGTTGACAGAAGTAAACACGCAACAGTCCAGTTCCATGTAAATATACTACCTTCGCTAACTGAAACAAATAGCAAGTGTATATATAAATTGTATAACTATTAAAATATTATTTATTTATAAAATTATATTAAAAAATTTTCTATGCATAACAAAATATTACTTTTTTTTCATATTTCAGTTATAGTTATAACATTCTATATTCACTTAGTTATAAATTTATATTAAATTCAAATAAAATATATAAAATATTAGTTTTATTTTCATTAACTATCGACAAATTTATATTTATAATTCTGTACGTTTTATATTGCTCTTAATGTATTAGTTTAAAGACCTAATACTACTCTGCACTACTCTGTTGACAAGTACTGAAAACATGAATAATAATAGACAACGCTATTTATAATTTAAAAAAAAAAAACAAAAAAAAACAAACAAATAATATTAGTAATAATTATTGTTACTGACTAAGTAAATTTTCAAATTTTCTATAAAAACATCTATATTTGAAAAAATGTGTTTATTAATATTACTATGGGTTTACTATTATGATATATATTACTCACTGCTGGAAAGGCTCTCCATGTTTCCTGAAACAAAGAAAGAATAGAAATTAATGAACAAAATTTGGAACATATTCATTGTTATGACAATCAATATGTGGTGTTAAAAAAATAGTTGGTCACTTGTGAATCACACTTTTTCGTTTATATTAAAATAAATATACATTTTAATATGAGGCCTCCTACTTTTACCCAATGGACAACATTTATGTTTTTCATGCAATTAGTGACACCAGTTTTTTCTCTCGCACATGGAAATCATAGAAGAACAGTTTGTGATTGTTTTTTGGAACCAAATATATTGTTTTACGATTTAAAATTTTTCCTCAGATCAACTAAAAAAGAACATATTTTGTAATTTCACACTCTGTGTGTTTATGGTCTTCCACCACTCACACGCCTAACGTAAGAACTAATCAGCTGATTTTAACTAATCTTTATAGATCATCTTCGATTGACATGTATATGTTAACATTAAAAATTTTAATTTTGGTAAAAAAAAATAAACGAGTAAATTATTCTGAAACATTTATTGAAAAATCGTTATTGACACTAAATATCAATTCTTCTAACCCTATTACTGTTCTTTTTAATGAGGCTTAGGAGTTTTTCCTCGATGATAGCATCAGAATTATCATCATCATGTTTGTGAAATCCAAACATGACCCTTATCCTAGCCTCGAGTCTTTCACATACTAGATTAATATGTTTACCAATTTCTTCAGACTGTTTACAAAGCTTGCAAACGGAATCACTATTAATGATCCGGAGTGTTGGCGGTTGTTTTCTGAAGAGCTCGTGTCTAGTGAGTAGTGTTATAACTTGTTTAAACACAGCCATACCCCTTTGGATCTTCCATTGCCGAAAATTCTATCTATTTCCGTACTTTAAGAGACAAGCATCTCCCAAACTTGGAAGATGGCTTTTGAAGCTTGGGGTGCGCCCTGAGAAATTCTGAATATTCTTCCTCAATCCGGTGATCACCTTGTTTTCTTCACCTAATGGCTTAAAGGTCTCTTCTCCTTTAGACCACTCAGTTGTCTTTATCATCATCAAGTGAAAAGTGAAGCTTACTGTTCTTGGATTTTTCAGAAGTTCGTTCTTTCCTTCCGAGATTAATGGAACTTCTCCCTATTCCATCTCATCCAACTCTATATCTATCCATTCATGGCTAGAAACCTGATCAGTTGGTTCTGGCCAAGATACAGATATGCTGATTGCAGTGGATTGTCCACTGGAAGATGGGATCGACAACCTCTAGACCCTTTAGCGGATCTAATAACAAACGAAATAATATGATGGTGACCATAAAATCATAATTATTGTGATGTAAGTAACACTATATTATATCATTCTTCAAAAGGAACAGAAATTTCCACGAATACCTCTTATGATAAAGAAAACGTTTTCACGACTAAGACATCATTCTCATATGTTTGAAAATATCCAAGGTTTGTATATAGTACAGTTTCATTAAGCATGTTTAACAGTAAACAATTAGAATTAAATTAAGATATTAAATATAAATTAAACCAGTCTAGTTGATTTTTATTTAATTTACAAAATAAATATAATCAATTTCGTAATATATCTTGTATATTTTTGTAAAACAATTTAAAAAAAAAATACTGTCACTTAAGTTTGTAGCGTTTAGATAAGGATAATTCAATATGTATATTTTCTCTATTTAAAATATGTCGTAAACATAAAATAGATTGTGTGTTAAATACTGTTGCAAATATCTAAAAACGATTTGATTTTTTCTTTAGAATTCGTGAAAAAATGAAAACAATACTTCTTCTTATAGTGCGCTATCCGTTTCGGACGTTGGCGACCAGCAGGGTAAGTTTGACTCTGTTGACAGCAATTCGGAAAAGTTCAACAGATGTTTTTCCGGTCCATTCCCTAAGGTTATGCAACCAGGATATTCTTCGTCTTCCTGGTCCTCTCCTTCCATCTATTTTTCCCTGCATGATGAGCTGCAGCAGAGAGTATCTGGACTCATTTCTCATGATGTGTCCTAAGTATTGTAGCTTACGGATCTTAATGGTGTCCAAAATCTCTCTGGATTTCTTCATCCGTCTTAGAACTTCTTCATTTGTTACATGCTCTGTCCATGATATTTTGAGCATTCTCCGGTACAACCATAGTTCAAAAGCTTCAATCCTTTTAATCATACGGTCATACGGAAAACAATACGGTGATGGTAAACTATCGACACCACCTTTTGGATATGTCTTGAAGTTTATTTACATAGTGTTCAGTCTAGTGATAAGTTTTTGTTTACACATTTGATATCTGAATGTTTGCCTATTACATAGAAAACTTAACGTAATGTAAACAGAAACGCATTTGGATTTATAGGTCAACTCACAATATTCGAAGCATATAAGGGATGCGATAAAATAGCATATCTTTAATAGTGTACACTTCCCCAGAGAACTCATTACAGTACCTTTGCTCCTGCGCCCTAAAGTGATCTTTTGGGGATTATAGTAATATCAGTATCTGCTGTCAACGGTTGCTATCAGGACATGAATTTTGGTATAGCTTGTTGCAGAATAATACTAGTAAATTCGACATTGGGGATCAGTAAGTGTCTAAACCCTAAAGGCTACTAAACAGTTGGATAATAGTTACACTTATAGCCAAAATAATCAAGGATAAACTCTTATAGAAATAACTTCCCAGATGTAACAAATCTGATAATAAAAACAATTAATATCGGTTTACTAATTATAATTGCTCAGTACATGGTTGCTATTATCTAAATACGTACGGAAAATTATGATTGTTACTTTCAAATAAGTTATAAGTTATTTTGGTTAGATTAAATCCAATAAAAACAAAAAATAGGTTTATTGGAAATCGAGCATAAAGATTTTAGTACAATGTAATCCTTACGGCCCCAAAACGAAATAGTTGTTCCATCAAAACAATAATAATTCCGAAATTATTATTTTTAAACCTCGTGGAGAATCAACATTCTATAAAAGTTCTATTATTTTCTATAAAATATATAGATAATAAAAAAAGTAGAACATAGGAAAAGATTTTTTTTAAATGTAACAAGTGAGATCAAATCAAAATATTTGATCTTATCAGTAACGACGTTAGGTATGAAGAATTTAAGATATGGAAAAAATTTAGCGAAGTAAAAATAAACAGTGTTCACTAGATCAGATTTACCGAAAAGAGGGAAGAGAATTAGGTTAATTTATCTATGCACTACAGCTAAGCTCTTCCAAGTATAAACGTATATATATTATTTACTTGTATTTTTGGATATGTTGTTACGTACGAGTAAGAAAGTTTGTGTATTTTCTGTGCACCATTTACTATCATTCTAACAGATGTAGTAATTTTATTATTGAATAAAAAGTTATTTTATATATGATATTGTACCCATTTTGTTCATAAATATTATGGAAACATATAAAACACTTTGAAAAGTTGTAAATTACAATATTATAACAATATACGTCCACATAGCTTGTTAACATAGAGAGGTGAACATGTTGATACAGGTGGCTATGAAAATATAATGATAAGTTAGTGTTGTAAGGGACATATGAGAAAAGAGGGGATTGGACCCGAGATGATCATAACTTAAGGGAGGTTAATATGGTAGACAGGGTAACACACGTGGCGCTCTCGGCGTGTTAGTTTAGACAAAATAAATTCAATTTACTGTGAACAAATAGGGGATTCTTTCAAGATGTAAATATTATGCAAAATCCAGTACTATAATATTATTGACATAAGGAATACAATGTTACGTTAAATAGAGTTTGATTAACTTCAAAACCATCATATGACTTCCAAAATATTCTAGTAGATTAAATTTTGTAGTTAAATTAGAAGTGTTTGGGTTTGGTTTCGATTTTTTGATTTACATAGTTAATTTTCGTAAATTTAGAAATATACGTTTGGTAAATATTATTAAAATTATATCTTTAAATCTTTAATCCTACTTCAGACTTGCACAAAACAATGTTAAAACTGAATACATTTGTTTTATCTTTAACATCACTTTAAATTACACTGTCATTACATTCCATTGCCATACTACTCTATTGTTCTGAAGCCAACTTTCACAACTAGGACATGGTCACAATATAAACTTAATATATTTATTCTTAAACCGATTATTACCAATATCATTTGAACAATTTAAATATATAAACTAACATTTACAATATTATAAAATTATTATTAATTCCTCAAATATGTAAATTTTTTAATTTTATCATAAAAGTGTTACAATGTAGCCCTATAGTATTAACAGAAAATTAAATACTATACGATACTTAAAACTGTTAAATTTATAATTATATATAGAACCATGTTAAATCTATAAATGATAGTATGCACATTTTATTTGGTGTTTTTATGCAATCATTTGCTTGACATCTTCGATCTGTAAGATATTCAGATTACATAGCTGAACAGAATTTCAGACACATACAATAGTAGGAACTTCAAAAACATTTCCAAACCCTAGTCAATTGGCCACATTTGAAGAAATTAAAAAAAAATCAATTATATTTAACAGACAGTAAACTTATCTGACGTCATAAATTTTAAGGAAAGCTCAGCCCACTGTAAAAATCAAATTTTTTTTAATGAAAAAACAGAGCGATAAAGAGATGTAGAATAAACAACAAAATGTTATAACTTTAAAAGAATAATTTCCTGTGCCAAAGGAAAGTTAGTTAAGATTTTAAAAAATCTGGTTTCTTGTAATTACATTTTTTATCTGCCTTCAACTGTTTGTGTGATCAAAAGTTGTCATTTGCAGTGTCTTCTGCAGGTGATATCAAAAGACTGAAACTTTTTACGTTTTTTAATATTAAAAACAACTTGACTTTGAAGTTTAGCTGGTGAAATTGGAATCCTACAGGATAGATTGCAAATAAATAGAAGGAAATATTGAAAATGGACTGTATGAAACTGCATTCTCTATGTAGTAATTTGTATCTCTCGAACCGTCGCGTCGTTCTGTGTTTACACTCTTGATTATTACGAAGTAATAGATTAAGGAAGGAATCTTAATACATATTATATTTACTATATTAAATAATATATTTCGGAATATTTCATTGAATCACCCTTAAATCACATTTATTTACACAAATACACACAGTAATGCATTTTTTTTTATGTGTCTTTTGGCGGTTTTCTGAATATTTGATTTAGATGCTGGAAGATATACTTATTTAAAATGCACTTTGAAATTTAAACAACCTTCTCAAAACACAAAAACTAAATATTTAATTTCTTTGCTGTAAGCCAGTCTGAATAAATCAATTTAATTAATTAATATATAAATATGTTGAAAAATTTAGCTTAATATGTCCTTACAAAATAAGGATTAAAATGTTACGTCATTGACATAACAGTTTTAACTAATTAGAATAATAAGGAAGTGGTAATTGGAAGGAACTTTTAATCGAGTTTTGAGGAAACGAAAATAGTTTAAAATTATTAACTGCAATTTTTATTTTTCATAAAAATATCCGCTGATTAAGAGATATATAACTTTTTTTTACGACTTTTCAAAAGTCACACTCGCGGATTCACCAAGTTTAACACAAAACTTGATTGCACAACGTTGCTCTAAATTCCGATGCTCCATTTTTGTAACACACAACAAAAACACAACTTCACTGATGGCGCTGTCAAATATAATGTGTTTAGATATAATTTGGTGGGAAAATTTATCGAAATATTTGCTCTAGTACTCTATATACCGGTAAGTATAATTTTCAAACTTTAATTTTCGTTATGATTTCTGTACCAAAAATGCTAAATAATATTTATATCACACTTTTCCCAGTACAGTACTTTAAAAAAAGAGTAGGTACTTTTATATTCATATTAAAAATAAACAAATTTAAAACATTTACAAATATAATAACATAAAGGCCTTCATGTTATTACACTCTAATCCTATTTAATGAATATGGATAGTGTGTGTGTTTGAAACAGACTAATTTACACGTATATTGTTTAAGTAGTTTAAAACAAATAAGGTGAAAGCAAGCGAACAGAAGACTAATAGTTTATATTTGTCGGTTATGAATAAAATTCCATGATGAGAAACGGAACGTTTCAATTCGTAAATAGATGAAAGTGTATTTAATCCTCTTAAAATTAAACTAATTGCAATTAAAAAATGAATTGTAATTTGTATTTAGTAGAAATGGTATGATTTTAAATTGATGCACCGTAGGATTATACTAATTATAATTTGATAACTGGAACATTGTTGCTGGATATGAACAAATTGAAGGGATGCTGTCAAGTTGGTAAAGTAAAATAAAATATGTTTTGGTAGATATCACAGTTGAAGTTGTATATTCAGTACTGTATTGTTAGGGACATTAAGGTATACAATCTGAAGTAAACAATCTCAAGTTCAATATTGAAAATAATTAATTTGGTTAACTTAATTGCGAATAGTTTGAATAAATGTGTTAAATAATTTAGTTGCATTTTTGAAGGTCATGATAATTAAAATTTACAACTTTGAAAAAAACTAATCTATAAACTTAGGCCTATTTAAATATTCTAACTGCAAAATAAATAATAAATAAGCACGTTATGTGTATGTGTATGTAGAATCAAGAATTCCATCTAATGTAGTTTTTTTTATAGAACAATTTATTTCTATTTTATCGGGTTTAAAATATTTATAAATTTTTGGAGGCAATGTATTCAAATGGTGTTACCAAATGTGAAACAAAACACATGAAATTATGAAAATGAATCGTAATGTCAAATAGAATAAAAAAAAATAGTTCTCAAATATTTACAATGAAGATTTGGATATTTGTTGAATTAATACACTTTTTGTTATAGAGGTGCCGCAAAATACCTTTTACTTATTCGTCTCCGGAGCATTTCTGTGTTGGATTTCCCTTTAGGACTACAGGCTAAAACATTTCCACTTTCCTGACAGGATTCTACCCCGAGATCTCTCTTTGCATTACTTCCGATTGGTTCTTGTTAAAGTCTCCAATCAGGGTACTACTATTCTGAGAAGATCTCGCAACTCAAAAACAAATTTCTCACATCAATCTCTTATCATGTCTGTCTCTTGGACTTTCCGAGCCACGTAAATATAGGAATTATATATTTTCTACGAGGGTGGAGGTTGGAAATTGCATTAAAAACAATAACTTCGGCATTTGTAGAGAATAGGAAATTCATGCAGAACTGATAACGACATATTTGTATCTAATTTATTTATTTCAAAATCACAAAAAATAGTTTAATTTGGCCCACATTCAAATTTTCAATACAATTTTTCTGAATTTTAGGAGAGATCTATATTAGCACACTACAGTCCTCTATAATAAATTTCATGTTCCTATCTTCATTTTCGTGGCCTCTATTATGCTTACACACGAACGACAACTATATCAATAACGGATAGACGGCATGTACAAATTGTGTTTAAAAACACTTAGATGGTATTTGTTTGCGTTTACAAACTTACCCTATAGTTCGAATACACGTAAATAAAAAAAAGGAGAAAATTATACTTATGTATCATTTCAAAATCTTCATAATAACGTAATGTCTGCGCTTTATATGCAAAGAAATAAAAATAAAATACATCTCTGAGATCTGTATGTTATGAGAGGAAAATAAATACAGTAAGACCTTTTTGAAGTATTAATTTTAAATAAAATCACTATATCTGTCATGTAGTCGACAGCCAACTGGATAGAAGAACAATAGCTATGTTCCATTAAATACATATTATTAAATATAATAAGTATTTCTGCAACACGTAATCATACTGCAAATCCATTAAAATACATTTAAAGTAATTTAATCCACAAATAACTTTATTTGCAAAGTATAGACGATATGTCAATAATGACTACGGTAAACATCAATTACCTTTGTTATCGACATAATAAATTGGATAATCATGTTTATACAGGTGGACTTTGAAATAATGACGAGTTATGTGACGCGAGAGACAGCCGGGCAGAGGGGATGGGACCCTTAGCGACCATAACTTAGGGGTGGATAATATAGTGGACTGTGTACTCATGGCCATGGGGTGGGGTGGTTAGAGGGTGGATGAAATAAATATAATTTACGGTAGACATTCTGCGGTAGCGGTGGTACATTGGGGCCATTTTACGTTTGTGTTTCTGGTGATTTATTCAAGAACTCGTTTTTTGTTTCTCACGTCGTGAGTGTTGTAATTGGAAGAAAAATAAATGTGCTGATAAAATTTTAGTAATTTAAATAGAAGTTCAACCATTTAAATAGTACTAAATTAAATATAATTTTGTTTATTAATCTAAGGATATTAATATTGTATTTTAAACGTTTAGACATTTACTTAATACTTATTTGTAATTTATTAATATTTCAATAAATGTATCTCAACCATTTTCAACTATATAAAACCAAAACTATAAAAAAAATATAATATATATTTTTTCATAAATCCGGATAACGATTCAACGTGCAATATTGTATAAAATTATGAGTGAAAATGGCAGTACATTTAAATAAAACAAGTTGTTGGGGGCGTTAATGGTACTTAATCAATACCACTATTAAATAAAAAGGAATACTAATACTAAGAGATCATTAGTAATAAAGAAATGTTTATTGTGTTGGTTGTTCCAGAGGTCTTATTCAATAGGGTAAGTTTGTTTTCAATAGTTGTTACAACTGTCATCTGGCTGGCATTGAAGCTGTACATTATGAAGGAACCTCTATTCCCTACGCTTGTGTCGGTAACTCGGTCTTGTCAGATAAGTTGTTACACATGTTTTTTGAATGTCAAATGTATAATCACAACTTTTTTCACGTAGACAACTCCCTAAATGACCTCTTATATGTGGATATATTACAAAACCTCCATTCACTTCAGCCCTAGCGGAGTTCAAAGCTGTATATATGTGACAGAGCCTCAGCCGGCTATGAGCTTGTCCATGACTCGGTCCTACCCGGCCTGTCATACAATATCACATTGGGGGAGGAGGGGTGATCATGGTTCCAAATTATACTGTTAACAGTAACGTATCTACTTTCGTGGTAGAGAGGTCAGTTTAGTACCAATGCATGCAAATTGAAATCTACAACTTTCATTTAGTTTAGTGTGAAATAAGTCGGTTAGCACACGAGTAGGCATAAAAATCCGTTTTAAAAGGCCCCTATTATAAAATATTCAACTTTTCTCAATTTCAATAGGAATCTATTTTATCACAGTATATAACCTATTTCACATTTTATGTTTCTATTTGAATTTTGGTGACTGCTATCGTACTTGCGTACAAACGACAGCGAACCTACGACATCTCGGATATCACTTTTTCTGTTTCATGAAATCGTGTAACCTGAAAATTAGTTAAAAAACTTTGGTCGAAATTTTTGACGATTGCCAAACATACACTATACTTCGTATAATGGATAAGTATCGTATTTTTTCGTTTTAAATTTATTACATAATAATGAATTATTCATGTTATTAACATTAATTCATTAATATTCACCGCAAGGGATGACTTCAAGGTTAGGTTATATAATTTTGAGAGTTACTACAGCCGAAAGAGAGTTTGTTTGCACTTATAGTATTCTTGTCAATCCCATATTATTCCAAGTCCTTCTTGAACCTAGAAACCGGCTTTTCTGAAACAAAGACAAAGAATCTATTCCACTCCATTGCTTCACACCTCAATAGTTTATGTTTTCACGTTTCTGTGTCTTTATCAAGTGTTTAGGATTTAAGCTAACATTAAGATTGGGTTCCATGCTTAAATTACATTTTTATTCTAACAATTACCAGATTATTTATTAACAACAGTTGTGATATGATGCAGAAAATTAGTTGCTTAGTTGCAACTACTAAATGTATTTTATGGTAGAGTAAGAATATATAAACTAGAACTTGAAGATCGATCTCAGATTTAGTAGATAGTTATCGTCGATCAATTAATAGTCGGTGGTCAGACTTGGCACGGAGTTGTCGGTGGTTCAGGAATCGGCTGAGAACCAATGGTAGACGTAGGGACGTTGACGCGAAATTGTCCGCAAGGAGCGATTGATTACTCAGTTCCTGCCGTGAGAGACTTAGCAATTGAGGATCACGAAACCCAACACGTTGGAGGTTCAGTAATAGAAGCGAGTAAACGACGTGTCCACTCTGTTCATATAAGAACATCCTATAATAGATCAACCTAACGAAGAGAGATTTATTTAATTAACTTACAAGTCACAACATAGCTTTCGCTTTCGGTTAAAAACAGTTATTCCATTGTAATAATGGATGCGATTGGACCATCATTGAATTATTTAAGTTATTGAACTACCAACGATTAAATATAAATATAAAAATATAAAACCATGGAATTACTCTAGATAATTGGCCCACTGATAACATATACTCATTTGTAATGATGATAACGATGCAATAATAAAATATAATAACCTGAACTATCGATTGTTATATAATGAATTCCAAGCACGTGATCTGTTGTACAACAAATGGTGTATCGTCTGCGTTTTATAATACACACACACACACTGTGTCCTGGTTTCCTATTTAAATTTCAATGTTCCATGACTTTTCAAAAAGCTCATGACTTTGATTTTGTTGCTCCACGAAAAATTATGTTTTGATTAATATAGTGACCTACTGTATAGAGCTTTCCTTTTGAGGCTTCTCCCAGTTGGACTAAATCACGTCACTCTTAATTTCATAAAGTCAATCAATTAATCCAATAAGTAATGTTTGAAAATGTATATTTATACATACTATTTTGCCTGGAATATACATTGCCTGGAAAATAATAAGTTACATTATTTTCTAGCATGTAACTTTTATAAATTTACTTTATAAGTCACTGTCAAAAGTCAAACTGAATTACATTAGTTTTGAGGTCCCCCATCCCTTCGTAATTTAGTTTCCTCTTAATAACATCTATCTGACGTCTACACACTGTCTTGCAGTCCAACAGAACGTGCGGATTTTGATCAAATTTGGTATATTGGTATATTTCGGTCATAAAGACTTTCAAAATTGTTTTTGCAACTCACCATATAATAGTATCATTATAAGAAGTTAGTTCGGTAATTACCAGTAACCAGCTCTATAGATTTAAAGCAAAATGTAGTGAAAATTGATGATTAGTGTCCTAGACTATTTGTGCTAAAACTGATGCAAACAAACTTACATCTTCTCAAACATTTTTGATTGCGATTGGTAAATCATTGAATACAGAACACCTTTTATCAATTCTGAAGTTATTTCGGAAGCATTTCTCGTATATAAAATATCCTACGTGGTTCACATTTGTTAAATTGAAGTTTCGTTTCCCTCTGTTATAAAGCGCTGCATAGCGAGTAAACTTCTTGTGGTTTTAGTGAAGGAGAACGAAACTTTGAGTTTACATTTTAAAACTTCAGACAATATTTCACAAATGCATACGTTAATGAAAGTATTATATATTTATTTAAATAAACTTTGTTTTAAAGATAAAGTGAGAAACATTTTCAGTAAATACTCAATGAGTATTACTCATGAATAGTTGTAATTAAAAGTCGAAACTGATACGAATAGCCTACATAAAGTTACAAAATGTCTATGAAATCAATTCTACTGCTTAAATAGGCTCACTCTTATACGTTTATATTCAATAAGTTGCTGAATTTAGAATTTATACCAATATAAACACAAAATATCTAAAAAAGTTATTGATCCATTGTGAAAAAAAAGTACAAATGATATTGGTATAAATATCAAAAATACGAATAAGCTATGTCATTTACTCTTCACTTTAGTTCTGTATATGTACTTAAAAAAAACATGTTGAAGTCTATTCTAACAGTTTGTGCTAATGGTTAACGTTGTCGGAAAATACCAACTGAACTACAGATTTTACGGTATCATAGTTTCAGGTCTCACGTTAAATATTCACAGATTTTATGATATTTGTGTAAAATAATAAGCCTTGCATTTTCGATATAGAATAGGTGCATTGCCAAATAAACTATGAAGATATATTGCATAAACTTTCTCACAAAGCCGACCTCAAACCATGTAAAAACCAACAAATTTCTACGATAGTCACTCAAGAAGTGAAATGAACATCGTACATCGTCTTTAAAAATAAATTCAATTGGAATCAACACTTATCGCTTCGTCAAAAGAAATTGTAAATTTGATTAATATACAGTTTTTAAGTGACGACAGTCAATGTTATTTAACTTTTTTAATTTTTTCGAATTACTCCTGAAGAGTAATATTTTTATATCCAATTTTGCACAATGGTTGGAGTGATCAATTTTCATATTTCACTATTTATGAAAGAAATATGACGAACCGATTTTTAATAATTACGTCTTTTATAACAGTCTCATGACAAAAAATAGAATGGTCTAATTAGTTAAATTTACTAATTACATTAATACGAGTAATAGTATTAAACAATAATCAATCCGTAATCTGAATTCTTGAATTGTCTCTTCTTATTTTATTAACCTAGAACATAGTAAATATTAATGAATATATATCTTTTTAGGGGCCACCGACTCTTAAAATTAATGCAACTTAAATGTACCTTTTGTTACGATATCCAAAATATATTTTCCACATTCACAATTCATTTCTACCTTATATTTATTTTCGCGTTACAACAATCTCTCGTTAGTTTTCATAACTTCATTCATAAATTGTTATCCTGATACTCCCAAATGTTCCAGGTTGATCTTTTTTCATTGGTTTTCGGCTTCCAACACATCCAATTTCATCATATGGACGAAGTCTTTGGCTTGCTTTCACTTTAGCCCGTTCACCCGATTTTTTTCGCTGAAGCAACATTATTTTCCTGCTAGATTCCGTACAAGTAATTTTAAGAAGCCTAACTATTTAAAATCTTCTTTTCTTATCCCCTAAATACTTATATCTTACCTACCTACAATTCGAAAATTAAGACTCCAACATGGTTTTTATACGCATTTGACATACGAAAACGTAACCTCTTACAGGGATTTAAATTAAATCAGTGTTAATTTCTTAACAACGCCAAGAGAAACTTTCCGAACCTAAAACCCTCTTCAGAAACACACTACCATTAAAATAATGAGCGTCCCTTTAAATTGTTTCACCTAAGATATTAGGTTACTTGATTTACTCTTACGTTCAGTTTTCAAATTATTCCAGCCTACATTATTAGTGGTTTCAGATGAAACTGAGACTTTTGTCGTCATCTGAAACTCTCACATCATCGTTATAATTCTAGAACTAAGCAACAGTAATCCGATAGCCAGAATGAAGGAGAGGGTGATTCAAGTTTAAATTGATTAAGAGTGTACATGAATATTGGGAGGGAATATTAGGTCTAAATGAGAGAGGGGGTAGGTACAAAAAAACGAAAAAGACTTCAAAATAACCCAAATTGTACTAAATGTCAAATGGATTTTTTCGTATATGTTATTAATTTCTACCATCTTAAATTTTACTTTTCCGATTTCTCAGTTTGGGCAAACAACCCTCAATTATATATTGAAAACTTCACGTTCAAATTTCATAAACAATATTTAAAAAAATGTTCTACCTCATAGGTTTTGATATTATCTAACTGTTGTTTAATGTTATAAATATAAGGAAAAATAATGCCTTGATCAGAGACACATTTAATGATGCATAGGGTCAGCTTACAGGTAGAATAAAAGAAAATCAAAAACTGCTGACCAGTTGTTATTACTTTTCAAAATGAAAATGTTTCTGAATTATTCAATTTTGTATGCACTTTCAGAAAATAATATTCACAGACACACCGGGTTAAGCAAAAATGTAGAAACACTAATTGTTTACTTTTTATCAGGTGAACCTGGAAAAACCCAACTTAGATCACTCGTTTAGATATATAAAATGTATTTTTTTCAGTAAACGGTAACTTCGCCCTTTGGTCCCAAAATAGCAGCTGAAGAGTCTTAAATGTAAAGCCCCATAGTATGACATTTCTTTTTAAAGGTCTTGATATAACGAATAACAAGAACAGCGAAAAAAAATATAGGTTCCTACATCAAACAGGCGGCTGATTGAAGATTGATTAGCTGCCCTTGAAATACCCCATTTATGTAAAGTTTCCCTATACTCAAACAAGACAAGTACATTCTTATTAAGTAAAAACGAGTCCTGAGTTTGATTTTAATAGTGAGAACGTAACAGGGTGTTACCACACTTTTGATTTATCCTATATATTATATTGTGGAAGTGGGGAACACTTCCAGAAGGATGAAAGAAGAGAAGATTATGTCATCCTCCTTTGTTATCATATATTATGATTTCCTATATTAAAGTCATATTTACCACCTATTAGTTAATAATTTAAAAGCTTGGTTTTAACTTCAAAGATTGTTTCTTTACTATTAAAAAAAGTTTGCGAATTAATGATAAAATTGTAGCCTTATATGTGACACACAAGAACTCAAACACGATATTATTAAATAGATAAATAATTATTACAATAATAATTTTGTAACACTATCCACTCTCTATTTAAGATAGGTACAGCTTAGTTGATATTAAAAAAAACAAAAAAAAAAAACAATATTTTTTTGCACCGTTTGGAACCTGCAGAAATAATTTTAAATTTTTCAATATATAAAATGCATTATAAATATTTAAAATGTTAATTTTTGGTGATTAAAAATAAGGTTTATATTCTGAATATCCTCGTATTTACTGATTATAGAAACATATTGAATACAAACTTCATAAGCGTACACAGTTTAGTAATTCGTATCTATGGAAATGCTAGGGTTAAAAAAAAGGAAGTTTTTCTGCAAATAGAGGATTAATTAATTGTATTTATTTTAAAGTGGGAATACATGCTTATAGCTTGTGTGATTATTACACATATTTTTCCATAAAATTTCACTTGATAAATAAAACTTTAAAAGATACTGGTTGAAGTGTGAAATAGGAAAACCACGAATAAGCCCATTTGACAGACAACATTTCCTGGATAGATTGGTGGATTATAATTATAACACTTAAATAATAATAATTTTTACAAGTAACCAGGTACAACCAACTAGCACACCGGAATCCAACTTTGATAACTAACTTATCGTCGTTTTAGCCTAACATTTGGATTAAGAACTTGCAAACCTAAATGCTGACTGGAATAAAGGGGCAGCCATTTTGATAACGGTCGTGGACTCGACTAGGACGGTGCTTTTTGGCCGCATGTCCCTTCATGATACATCGGGTTAATTTATCGCGAATTCTACGTCCCAAATAATTCAAGGCGACCGTATTAAAAAATAATAATAATAATGTGCGTAGCATCAACCACTTAATAATTCTTTCTAACTTGGTAAAAATAACAATTCGAAAATAAACATTCAACTCAAATAAATGTATTTATTTGAATGCAACAAATAAGGATTTCTATGTGATTCAAATGTTAATGAAGGCGGTAAAAGCCCGTATTAGGTTATAACAATTATTCTTCAATCGTAATATTATATTTTAACTTTACATTTTGAGAGAATGAATTTGGTTATAGACGCATAAGTTTTCCACAATGTTATTCGAATTAGTAGAAACTATTGTGAAAAATAAAGACTTCTTTAAGTTGATTTCATCGATCTTGAAATTATAAAAGGCCTAATGAACGTATTTGAGTCTTGGTTTCTTATTATTGGAGTTTAAATGTTTCAGAAAACTCTGATCAAAATAGTTTCCGTCAATGAAAAAAATACAATATATTTTTCGTTATTTCTGTAACATGTTCCTAATTCAATACCTAAAACACGCTTATATCTGCGATTTAAACACGTTCTGACCAACTATTGTCGAGAGGAGTAACTTATTTTGAAACCGTTCTAAGGTAATTTTATTTGAACCGATATCTACAAACTACTGTTTTTTTAAACTTCATGAACAACATCTTATTTGTTTATGATCTTAGGAGTTAAGTTTATTGCTTACTAGTAAAATTGCTTATGATTAAGTTTTAAAACTTTTAATTTAAAATGGTTACATATAACTTCGAGGAAATCTTTTGATTTTGAGTGTTGTTCATTGGAAAATATAATAAGAAATCTAGTTATGTTATCTACCGCTAGGATTTTAAGGTATTTACCATAATTTGATAGAAGTAAAGAATTATAAGTAAGTTTCAAAAAACTCGACTTATTTATCTTATTTTTCACAAAGGTTTACATCTAGTTTTTATACATTAAAACACATACTAGCGAAAGTTATGCTACGGGTTAAACAATTTTCGCGTCATTTTGAAGTCCCCCCAGACCAATATGTACGTTTTTTGGTTGAAAACTGTCTGTCTGTCAGTCATCTGTTATATGTGCAACACTCTGCCGCTGATACACGTGGAGTTACTATGATACAATTTTGTATATAGGCATGTCACTGGAATTTTGTCTTCGTTTTTTCCTTTTATAACGCAAAATTTAGAGGTAGTTTTTATAAATAAAAGGATATTTTTCAAAATCGACTATATTGATTTTGTTATATGTTTTGGTGAAATATGAATATAAATTAAACAAGCAAGTGTACTACATGGCAAGTAGAAAATGATTACTACTTGAATAATTAAAACAAGTTAACTTTGTCACCTGTTATTTATGAAATTTGAATTAAGCCGAACAATGTGAATATGACAAAGGGCCAACAGGTTTTGGCCCTTATTTTATGAGATGAATATTTCTTTTCAACGACGTTCACGGTTAATGTTCACATCTTATTGACATTTGATATTTCCAACGATTAGTTTAGGTCTATTTTCAATTAGTTTTGTTGATAGGTGATAGGGAAAGTTTGTGCTACATTTTTATAACAATTATTTTGTTTATGACTCTAATTAAATTACAAATATATAAATGTCATGAGAAAATAAAAAATATTTGCTAAAAAAACATTAATTTTGAAACAGGTAATGCTGAATAAAAAAAACCAAAAGAAAAAATAATATACTTCTGTCTTTAAATTGAAAATTAACATTTTAAATAGACTACAAAGGCAAACAATAAACCTAGCCATAAATAATTAGAGTTATTTTTTACACTTTGCCCAACTTCCACGAGCTTTGTTACGACAAGATCAAAAGATGTCGTCCAGAGATGAGAAGTCTATTGTCTATTCAAGTGATTGTTAAAAGATACTTGCTCCCTTTTGTAGTACGTTTAATTAAAATCTGCAAGACTTTTCTCTTGTATAATTATTTATCTGTTTGTCTCTTTTTTTATATTTATTTACACGTTTGACCTTAAGTTTCTTGTTACTTTATTAATAATAATATTTAATTTAAATGAAGGAACAACATATTTCAGTTATGAATATGTTTAAATATCTTCAAGAAATTATTTATTTTATGATTGCACTTTCAAAGGTTTGTTGGTTTAAATTTGTTATTTTTTTGAACTTATTATTGTCAAAAATATTAAAATTTAAATAATTATATATATATATATATATATATATATATATATATATATATATATATTAATTTCCGCTGTCTACAGCGTTTGCTTGTTGTGGGAGCTTAAACAAATATATCTTATAAGAAGCAATGGATCAATAACACATTTTACCAAATAAAATAAACACAATAACTATTTAATCTGTTCGAACAAAGCGGGAAATAAATAACAATATTATTTAAAGATATATTTTTAGTCCAGAGATCCAGATGAATTTTAACGTTATAAAAGTAAAAATATTTTCATAATGATATATTGAGCAATAATATTTTAAAATAGAACAAACATGTTAGAGTATCACCAAATTAGGTTAAAATCAGACTTCTAATTGTTTGTCAGTATTTGTTTTTTTACAAATAAAATTTCAGCTACTTTTATTTAAATATTCCTACCTAGTGTGCAACTCGAATAAAAGCTCCTGTTCTGAGAATAATTAATTATAACCGCTAATTCTTACAACTATAATCTTCGTAATCCGCCGTGCTTGTATCATATTCTGAAAAATTTCTAACACATTTATAAAATGAAAAATTATTTGTATTTTGTTTGTTTGATCAAATGAATAATATGATTTCCGTGTTTCATAAGAACCTTTAATTTCAAGTTTGGTAAAAAAAAAAAAAAGATAGTTTCGACACTAATTAAAAATACCCCAAAAAACACAATTTACATGTGCTCTGTAGTTTGAGGTGTAGCTCATTAGAAATAAATTAGATGGATATTATTGACGAATATAATACAGGATTCAGCGGTGTTTGGAAGGTATTTTTTGTTGTTTTGTCATTCCCACTCATGTTTTTACTTAACACTGTACACTAACTATAGGGGTAGTTTTGGTACCTACCAGATACAACCCCTAGATCTACTATTACAATTTAACATTTTCCATAAGTTTCAAGAAATTTAATTTTTCGCATTAGATTTCGAGAAATTTCTCATATGAATAGGCAGGGTAAGTAACATAATGCAGCCCATCAGCTCGTTTTTATTTGCAAATCGCAAGAATTTTTAATGTAGAAAAGACGATTTCGTTACTCTAAACTGTCATAAACAAAAAAGAAGTTCATCCAATCTGTTATAATATTATACTATCGTTATTTTCATGGTATTCTTTACAATTCAAGTTTCATTTGCTAACATTAACAATCAAATTGTTTTTAATTAAAAAACGCTCCAGTCTGTTATATCACCAGCAGAAGACACTGTAAATGACATGTTTTGATGATATAATAGTCAGATGACAGTAGAAGTCTTTGAAATAAAAACAAAATTGTAATATCAAGAGGTTAGGTAATTCTTTGTCCTTAACTATGTTTTTTTGCCCGTATTTAGTATTTTTAAATGATGATATTACCGTGTAAACTATCTTTCCCTACCATTTATTCTTACTTTCCTGTTCTTTTGTATAACAAATCTCCTTTTCTCGTGACATAAAATAACAAAGTAGAAAGTTATTTTATCTTAAAACTTGTTAGATATGATTTGTGTACAGACCGGAAGGAAGGTCTGTACATTCTACAAATGGCTGCTGTTTCAAAGCTTTTTTTCTGTAGTTGGTTTATCATTATGTTAATAATTTACCTTCACAACACATTACATGCAGCTTGGAAATGTGTTTGTATTAAGAATCGAATTCCTTAAAGGTAAATTTAAAAAATCATAGCACAACATTATATTCCGTCACGTCAATTATCAGCTCAAAACATTTTAAAATAATAGTAATGGCAACATACTCTTTCACTTATAATAATCAATTATTATAAGTGAAAGAGTATTTTGTCATTGTTATTATTGTAAAATGCCAAAATCATTCGTTATTACTAAAATATGGTTTAATCTCTAATATTGAAAAGTATTAAAAATTATAACGGATTGTTATTACATACAATTTTATAAACTATAATATTTACATAATTGTCCAATATTTTATAATAGGAAACCATTTTTGTATGCTAGTTTTTTAAATATTAAAATTTTCTAATGCATTTTTAATATTCAGCCAGGGAATAAAATATATTAAAGTGTGAAATGTTCCAACGCACTAAAATGAAAGAAATAATAGACTATGTAACAATAGAGTAGCGTGACAATGTAATTTATTATTTTTATCAATCAAATTACAAAGGATTTACGAGAAATTGAAGTTTAAAGTTTTTCAAAAAAGATCATACATTTTTTAAAACCAATGATATGGGTATCAGAAGATGCAGAATTGGAAAGAGAGTAAACACTGAAAAAATATTTTGAAATCTCAAAGAGTTTACGAGAAATATCAGTTTACATGTGACAGATTTTAATATTTCACGTTTCGCCACTTGCAACGCCTTTTTAAAACGCTTGCAACTCCTAAATTCTCTCTCTCTCTCTCTCTCTCTCTCTCTCTCTCTCTCTCTCTCTCTCTCTCTCTCTCTCTCTCTCTCTCTCTCTCTCTCTCTCTCTCTCTCTCTCTCTCTCTCTCTCTCTCTCTCTCTCTCTCTCTCTCTCTCTCTCTCTCTCTCTCTCTCTCTCTCTCTCTCTCTCTCTCTCTCTCTCTCTCTCTCTCTAAGTTGCACAATTTTTTTCACTCGCCCATCTCCAAAATCATCAGAAAATATTCCTTTCAAAAAATTTCAGTTATGGCGTTGTCAAATAAACAAAACAAAAACATTCATGCCTCTGTCGAAAAAAGTATTTATATTTATAAATAGAGGTATTTAGTTTATGCCTCGGTGTGCAGTGAATTCACAAATACCTGCTTCAATCAATTTTGGAATGGTGCAACAATACAAAACTTTCTTATTATTAAGCGGTGCCTTGTGGCGCCTTCCGGAACAGAGTCATGCAATTTACGTTACACTTTTGTATTACAGATTGCATACCGTAGAAGATTGTAAATAAATAGAAAAATAATAAAAAAACCACTATAACAATACTATTTTTTATTTTATATTTGTTATTACTATGTTTTAACTTAACCATTTAAACAATGTCTTAGAATTATTGTATAATTCCTATATATTTTTTAAGGATGATCAATAGAAAACAGCTGAGATATCAATGATAAGAAAATAAAACGAAATTTTTAATATTCAGAAAACATTTAATTTATTTAAAAAATGCAATTGAAAATTATTTTCGTTACAAATTTTTGAACTTATAACACTTTAAAACTCTTACTATTCCAAAAACTCAATAACTCTATTTTTTTTTAAATACATTTCTTGCAGAAATTGCATTAAAAACCCTTTCGGTGGAGATAATATGGCGACATATAGGGACGAAAAACTGTTCGATTATGTCTTATCATTTTTGCACCTTGACCGATGACTTAATAAACCTTGATATTAATTAAATATTACGTTTGCTCCGAAACAAGCAAAAAACTCATAGTCCATGTTTAAATACATAAAGATATTTCAAGCTGTTTTACACTAAAGTTTAAAGGACGAAACTTATTTAGCAGTGTCACCTACTTTGATGTTCAAGTTTCGAAAAATTGAGATTTGTGCCTCAGGAAACAGAAATAACTTGATTCAAGAGGGAATCCATCAAGACGACTACTGGCACATCATTTTTCCTTAGTGTAGTTGTAACATATAATGTCAGAGACAATCTTGTGTTACCTAATTATTCCTGTCTTCCCTATAATCCTACAGGATATCCTAATTTTGTTACGGGATTTAGAGGTTATTAAACAATAGAAAAGGATTATTGAATTTTGAAAGCTGTGATGAAAGAAGATAAGTTGCGTATAACAAAGGGTTTCCCCACTATGTACCTGCTGCAAGACAACTGTAAAAGCATAAATCTTTAAAACTACTACAAATCTACAAGTCCTATTTCAGAAAATTTACAACAATTAAATTTATTTTATTATTTTATTGCACAGTTTATAGCTTCCAATACAATATATTGCGTTCCTGTAGGCTGTTAAATGTTTTCTCATTGTTTTAAAGAAACGACGGATTTTATTAGTCCTGGTTGTCTAATGTGTCATGAAATGTCTTTAAAAATAAAGTTGTGTTCCTAAATAAATATTTTCTATTTTAAAAGTAGATAAAAATTCCTTATATATTACCCTTACCATGTTTTAAGGTCGAAAAATAAGTTTTTTTTTTTTAAATTTGGATTCTAGGTGTATCATTTATTTTTTTTAAGCAATGATTTGGGTCTCGTATGATGCATAATTGAAAAGAGCGTAAATTCTGAAAAAAAAAAAAAAATCATTTTGAAATTTCAAATGGTTGACGAGAAATTGCAACTCCCTAACTATACATTATACAAATATGAACTCTTAAATTAGAAAAGAAGAAAGTTCATATTTTACTGAAGGTTTTTTAAATCGAAAATATCTTTTATAGTTTCTGAGCAATTAATTCGAGAAAACAGCAAATTTTCAAACGTTTCAAAATCATAAGGTAAAATCCCCTTACGTTTTTTTGGGTCGAAAAGTGAGTTTTTGATTATTGAATGTTATTATAGCCTAGGTAATAGAAGCAGGATTAAATTTGGAGTCAAGGTGTGCTAATAAAATTTCTAAATTTTTAATGAGAGTTAAAAGAGATTAAAGTGATGATAACGATAAAATTAATGTGTTCAGTGCTCTTAATAAATCCTCTAATAATTTTAAATTATTGAGCAAGGGCGCGCTAAAGAAACAATATAAAAAGAATCAACTACCAACCGATTCTTTCTTCAAGCATATAAATAATATGGTTAATTCGGTGTTTTTCACTATTTGTGTAAACATAAAACAATGTACAAAGTATCGAGAGTATAAAATCAACTCCCGTTTGTACTTGGTATTTATTTATTAAATTCAGTATAAATTAGAGTATCTTTCTTTTTTTGCAAATTAAAAATATTTTCACCAAAAATAATGTATTGAAATATGTACCAAAACACATATATATTATTTGCCCTTTACAGTTTGCCAGCACCCCTTCAATTTGTTCATCATAAATTGTATTTTATTTTCTCTAAATTAAACCGCCGCCAGCGCCACGTGCAGTACCTTGTCTCCTATATTAACCTCCCCTAAATTACGGTCGTCTCGGGTCCAATCCCCTGTTTTCCCTTCTGTCTCTTGCGACACTAACTTATCATTATTTCAAAGCCACCTGTATCAACATGTCCCCCCTCTCATGCTACGTCAAAAATAATACATACGTATTTAGGGTTCACATTTATACAACATAAAGCGAGTTTAAAGTTATGCATAAGTTTTTTTTTTAAAGTGTAGACACCATTCTATTTATTTATATATGAGATAGGCCTAGGTGGAGTATAATATAGTATGTAAAATAAATTTTTATTCAATATATAACCACTTTTCTTGTTGTAAAATAAAAACAAATTGAGAATAAAAATATCTTACGTGTATTAAAAGTTATTTTAATTATGTTAATATCTTTCGTCATTTTATTTTTTTTAATAAAAGATTGTTGGAATAAAATATATTTTCATTCAATAAATAACTACTTTTAATTCTTTAAAAGAAATAAAATTGAGACGAAAAATATTTGTATGTTTTAAAAAGTTTAGATCTCATTCCTCTTTATTTAGGCTACAAGAAAAGTAGTTACTCATTCAATAAATATCTATTTTACTTGCTGTAAGATTCAAATAAATAGTTGACAATATTACACAAATCTTTTCTCTCGTATAAATAATAAACAACGATATACAAATAAAACTTATAGGTTGCCTATTTTGTAAACTCGTAGAGAGGGACCACAAATTATATATAAATTTAGTTTCACTCTGTCGCTCGTGTAGAATACTCTGTCATAGAATTTTATTTATGTTCTTGTTCGTTCCGCGAATTAGTTGTCTTGCATAACACAAGTAACATTTTATTTTCCTATAGGCTCTGCTGACTTCCATTATTGTTTATTGTGGTAATAATAACTAACCATAGTAGCACGGTATGAATCAATCACAAAAATGGGCTTAGCCTATATTTAGAAAAGAAGGGAGATTACTTCGATTTATAAAAAAACTACTAGTTTAGTGGACGAAGCAGTATGTAAATATACATGAACCAATGTTTCACAAAAAATACGTATATTAATTCCAACATTTTTCAACGACAATTTCGTCAAAATGTGTAGTTTGATTGTAGTTCATGCATCACTGAAGATGGCGAAATTGTGGGTGATAAGCGCTTAAAGTATAAAAAAAGTGAGTTTGAGAAATCTTGTTCAAGTATTATTTTAATTTTATACCATTTTACAAGTTAACCTTAATATTTATAAGTGTGTAAAAATAATATTAAAGTTAAGTCTATCTAGAACATCACTGCAGAAATTAAGACAATGCTCAGAGTGGCAGAATTTACTCAAATCAATTAGTTCATTTTTAGTGTCCGTATGAAACGAAGGGCTCTTATAATTTCACTCGCACGTGTGTCCGTCTGTCTATCGCAAACAGTATTTGCAGTCAATACGATAAATTCTATATTTTTCAAACTTTGCACTCAATTTCTTTGCATTGTCACATATAGGAAAAATATAACGGTATCAAAAGATGATTTTGGGGTAGTATAGGGCAAAAATTATGGAGTTGAATTTTTGTTTGTCTTTAATATTATGCGTGGGTTATCAAGTAAAACTAGAAGTTATTCTGACTACAATATCTATATTTATTTGACAAATCAATTAATATTTTGATGCTAGGCCAAATTACAGTATCAGATATCGCATCCCTCCCCTCTAATTTCAACACAATGTGACCGAAAAATCCCCAAAATCATTAAAAATATTTGTTTTTATATTAAATTGGCGTACGAAATTGTAGTACAGTTTTTTCTATTACTATTACAACCTATTTTACCATTTTGGGGGTTAAACATTAAAAAAATTAAACTTTTGGTATTTTTCCGTCGGTTACAGGCTCTTCGGGAAGTAAGATATTTTATCACTCGCGTGTCTTAACGATATACGTTTCCTAAATACGTTACATTGCTCAAATGTGAAAAATAATCGAGAACGGAATATTTTATACAATGACGATCCTTCCCTAATACCTAAATAAAGTTTAATCCAATTAGCTTTACACTATTATTAATTTGTGTATCGACATACGACATACCTGGATAATAAACAAACTTCTTTCTTTGTGTATAACTTGTACCAGGTATCCTTAGCTCACAGTAAAATATAGTAGGGATATCTAAATCTTCGTCTAGCAGAACGATGCTAGCTGTAATGTCGTAATACCCAGATTTGCTGCTGGTTTCTGTCGCGACACCTTGCAGTGGGACTCTGGAAAAAAATTACATGAAGATTGTACACCAACATAAGACAAATTTTAGATTAGGAATTAAAATTTAAACTGAATTCATTTGTGTTTCTTATTTCAAGTACAGTAGAACCAATGTTAAAACTTTTAAAATAAACCAGTTATGTTTAGAGTATATTTTGGGAAAGTTAGGTGATATAAAAAACATTGTAATATTTTGAAATAATTCTATAACAGCTGTAAGATATTTAGTAAAATTAAAAATCAAAATTGTCTTAAAAACCAAAAAAAAAGAAAAAAAAATTACTTTTATTTAATTCCATAACTATTATTTATATTTTTCTAAATAATATCACGACTGTATTTATGCACGTTTAGCTTGTCTTGAATAAATCGAAAATATCTGAAGACTTACTTAGCTGTAAGGGATAAAAATTATTAAATTTACTATCACATAAAATTACATAACTAACAAATAAGGTAGACATTATTAATAAAATAACTGTAATAAAACACATCTTTCTACAAGAAACACTTTATTTGATCAAGACGATGTTTCAACTTATTTATACCAAGTTTTTATATGTGCATACAGTTATTTGAAACTTAGAACCTTGTCTTATCAGGAACTCAGGAAGATGCCTTAGTCTTGAAACGCTGTCTTCATAAAATTAAGTGTTTCTTCCGCATAATTGGGGTTTTATTTTGTAATAATGTTACCAAAAATGTCGCTAATTTCAAGTAAATCTATAAAGTATCACAAAGAAAACATAAAAATAAATATTGTTCAAAATTCATTAAATCACAAAAACACACATAATTATGATATAACAATTTATCTATTTTAACTTTATTATTTATAAATTTATATACCTGTTAAAAAAACCTTCTTCATTCCAAGTTGTGTATACCAACATGTTTATTCTTAAAAAAACATTATGCAAGAAATCAATTACGTATACAGTATAATCAAAATTAATTTCCAAGGACAATAAGGAAATTTGTGTGTCGATTAGTATTTATTTTATGACTGTGATTCATCTACAACATTTACAACAATACGCCTAGTAATATTATCGATAATAACATACAAGCCCTTAATAAAATTTGAAAAAAAAAAAAAAAACAATAATACTAAATCTCCGATTCACACACACACATTTGTATTTATTATTTTGTGCTTCTGGAGGTATTCTATTTAGTTGTACAAAGATATATTTTTTCCATATATATATATATATATATATATATATAAGATATATATATAAATTTCCATTTTCAGTCTTTAGATTTTAATACTCCGTAATATGAATATAAAGAAATATTTTTATGTACAATTTTAATAATTGAGTTTGTAGTGTTTTCTCTTTATATTTTCTACCCACAATATTAATTTTTACGGAAAACTGACAGGTGTTCTATAATATTATGCAGAGTTATACCGTGTGTCCAAAAAGTTCCGGACCGGTTCAACAACTTGAATATTAGGAGCAACTCAATATTCTTAAACGGAAACACCCATCGAAACCCCTTCTGTTAAATGGCTTATTTAGTAAAATACAAGTGTACAAACTACAGTTTGATATCTTCCTTCTATTTAAAATGGCGTCGGTTTTAATATTTGAAACAGCTACTTTAATTAATTAATTTAATTCACAATTAATTAGAAGTGGAGAGTAAGGGATTAAAATGTATTTTACAACGTAATGTAGTAACCATAATTGCTATTATTGATGTTTGAAAAAAAATTACTGATTCCCAGTACAGGAAGTGTAAAGAGCTTTGAATGATTAATTGTATTATTTACCAATCCATTATGGTTTAGAACAAGTTAAAGTTGATAATTTCTAATAAAGTGTCAAGATTAGTGTTTTATTCTTTTTTAATGTTCTTTTAACATGTTTTTTTTTTTTTTTTTAAAGTTGAAAGCCCACTAAACCTATACATCTTGAAATCTTCTGTTGTATTTGCTGATAAGTTGGACAACTGGAAAAATCCGCTTTGCAAAATTAAATATTAAAATCACTTTTTTACCCCTTGTAATGGGTATTCATACTATTTTACATATGAAATAATAGTAATTTTGATTACAACCAACGGTCACATTTTTAAAATTTTTTAAATACATTTTGATCCGGTTATTCGTCATCTAATTTTAAACGAAATTAAGTAAAACAGCCGTTTCAGATATTGAACGGTAGCCATTTTAGACACGAGCAAAGTATCGACCTCTAGTTTGATCAGTTGTATTTTACAAAATGACCCCTTTAACATGAGGGGTCACTCGATGGAGGTTTCTATTTAACATTATTGAGTTTCCCCAAAACCCATTTTTTGGGAGACAGGTAAAAATATCACATTTATCAAAAAGTAGTTTTTTATTACTATAAATCACTAATAATTTTTTTTTGTGTGTTTCCAAGTTATTAAACAGGTCTTGAACTTTTGGGACAAAAGATATTTATAAAATTTAAAAAATGTGCAACTAAATTCTTTGTAATAAATTGTATTTCCATTAAATATTGTACTTTTAAACTATACTACTAATATGACGCACCTGCCTTTTTCGTCCAGTTCCTTATAAAGTACTATTTTTGGTTCAGGATAGACCCCTTGGGCCCAACATGTAATGTTAACACCTTGGAATTCTGTTTTTCTGTAAATCATTTCAAGGCTTTTCTCTGGAGCTGAAACAAATCACAGTTTATTTTATTTTCAAAATTACTATATATATATATATATATATATATATATATATATATATATAGCCTATATATATATTATCATTTTTATAAAGGGGTGTTAAATTATGGACACGTTTTGATTACCTTAAGAAACTGAAAAATTTTAACTTTAAAAAATATTTACATAGTAATTTCACTTTTGTAATTTATAGTTAAACTCGATCAATATTTAAAACCGATTGTGGTTATGCTTATATTTTATGGCTAACCTCCAGAAATCTTTAACTGACATGGATAAAATCTTATAAAAAAGAGTTATTATACCACTTTATTCTTTTTATAAATTATAGAATATAATAAATAGAAATTTTATTTTTTGTAGTAGCTAATAGAAGTGTGAAGTAAATGGAAATGAATAAGTTACTTTAAAGATGATCTTGTAAGTTTCTTACTTTATCTGAAAATATTTTTAAGGAATCTAATATAAATTTAAGGTATGTAAAAAGGTAAGTAAGATAAAAGACCTATCAGAACGTAAATAAATATTGAATGAATTGTTTGCGTTTTCTCGTATTTTGGGGAATAATGGAAATATTGTTTTGTATTATTGAAAAGTGAACGGTCAACCAATATAGTGTTTGCAATTCTAGCGATTTCCTCTTATTAGGTCCTAACCGATATATAAGATTTGGTGTACATCATCTGTGTATATATACATTCACAGGACACATAATTTACACTAAAATTTCTTCTTGCAAATTTGCCTTCGCAATCTGCTGATGAACTGAATGGAATTCCATGAAATCTATATATTATTATATAATTAACAAATATCCATCAATATAATGAAAACACAATGTACAACGAATCCCACTTTATTTTTATGCAAATACAAGACGCACATAAACGTGTTAACGCATAAACCTTACTGACCCTTGAAAGTGACTGGACAAAGTTGAGCCAAATACTTTAAAAACGTTTAATTTTAGGCAAAATTACAAGTGACTAAATGTATTGATTTTTAAAATCAATAAAAGAAAAAGGGATTTTACCTTTGTTTTAGTTGTATTAACAATCCAAAATTAAAGTTATTATTGTTAAATTTTTAAGAAGGAGACGCATTACGTATGCTATGATGGAGTTCCTGCGATTTTATATAGTCCGACAGATAATTCAAAACAATGAATTCAACAATCGTTGGAGAAAACGTGATTCACAAAATTGGACCTTCTGATATTTTTATTGAACTGCTGTATTTGGAGATGAATAAATTCTGTCGTAGGTTTTA
This sequence comes from Aphrophora alni, assembly GCA_963513935.1. Taxonomy (NCBI): domain Eukaryota; kingdom Metazoa; phylum Arthropoda; class Insecta; order Hemiptera; family Aphrophoridae; genus Aphrophora; species Aphrophora alni. Next base: position 24,179,994 of record OY740768.1, on the reverse strand, counting down.
TAGGAGAAGAACATCCAAGTACCAGAGCAGAGCTTGTTGAATTATGTATCTACTGATACACTAAAAGAAAATCAACGAATAACGCATTTGAGCTAGCTATAAGTGCAATTCACATTTGACATAAGAATTATATTAAAATCAATACTAATTTCAATATCTAGTTTGAAATAAAATTATACATAACCATATTTTTATATATTGTCATTACAGTAGTGACCATAATCCTCATGTTTCTCAACATAAATACATAATCTTAAAAACCCTCCATGAATATATAAATATAAATATATATATATATATATATATATATATATATATATATATATATATATATAATATATATATATATATATATATATATATATATATATATATATATCTTGAAAATGAAAGCAAATGAAAATTTTGGTACATGGTAGATAATTTGTATAATACTATTGATATTCAAATGTGACTCAAGAGTTTTCCTTAAAGTCTCTTAATAAGAACAATTTAAAAATCCGTTTTGGTTTATTAGTTCCTTTTTACTATTTTAAAAACATCAAGTCCTTGTGTATTCTAGAAAATTATTTTAAAATATTTTGTCAGTTACTCTATTTACTTAAAGTTTCAGTAAAAATGTCTTTAATAAATTTTCTTTACTGTGCAATGTTTACAAATCAACGGTTTTTGAGATATTTGACAACCAAAACTTAAAATCATCGCCACTCTTCAACAATCATGATGAAATTTATGACTTTCAATAACCACCAAAAACGTAACTTGTTTAAAACGTTTAAGTCCCCATACATAGATTATTAGATAGAGTCTTTATAAATTATATTTTAAAAAAAAGAAAGAAAGAAAAACAATAGACAGATAAACGCATATGAATAAATTGTTGTCGTTCATTTATTCTTTTAATATTGTTTTCATTTTGACTACTTTAATTAATTTTGCCAATTTCTCCCAATCATGCTGCATAATATAAACTATTTATAAACGTAGCAAATGTAGTGCAAATCTGACAAACATTAAGTAGTAAGAAAATCTTCACTATTACCACAAAATGTTTCAATAGGGTAATAAATTTGATTTTATATTAGTTTTATAATTTATTTTTATTACAATTGTATAGACGTATTTGTTAATATAAAGTCAAATTTTCCATTGAAATGGGTGAGATCTTTAACCTTTCTATTAAAAAAGAGAATTAATATAATTACCAACAGAAATGTCAAAAACAAGATAATCTATATAGAAGACAACATAATATATTTAAATAATTGATCTTAGGCGATGAAATCTACTGAACCAATTTCTATAAAACTTTACTGTATTAAAAGTCATATCAGTGCGGATTGTATACACATGTACATATAACAAAGGTTGTAGCAAAACTATTATAAAGGTTACCCTAAATACAAATATCACGATGTCTCTTACTTTACCAAACTTTTTTTATAAAAACCTCTTAATTTACGAGGTCATGTTTGTTGATAAAAAAAAGTTAGAAAAGAACTCGACAAAGACTTTGGGTCCTAGAATTATCTGAGTGTCAGGAATGGAAAAGAAGAGTTAGATCAAGGGAAACCTCAAAGAAGGAGAGAATGTAACGTGAGATTATATGCAAAAAGTGTAGATCCAGCTAGGTTCTTTCAGGATTGCCACACCCTACTCAATAGGGGCAGCTCCTAAGCGTACTCTTAGGGATACTTCTACACACATACACAGACGTAATAATAATATTTAACAGTACTTACAGAACACTATCATCTTCTTGATCATGAAGTCCTCGTCCATGAATGTGGAGACGAAACATTTATACTCCCCTGACAGTTCCGTTGTCGGATTGACGATATACAATGCCCGATGCATCGTCTCCGCCTGTGAAGATGCTCTGTAATCGAGTTTAAGTCTACCGCGGAGTATTCCCAAGTCTTGAGGTTTTTGGTTGGGTATCCACTGGTAGACGGGTTCGGGACCCCCGTTGAAAAACCATTTGAGAACCAGATCTGTGGCAGCGTTGAGGTCTGCTGATCGGAATGTGTACTCGCAGTCCAATATGGCGGCTTTCCCCGTGCCATTGCGCACCTCTGAAGGGACACGTAGGGAAGTAATCGTAACTCCAAGAACACCTGCAAATTAAAAAAAATAACTCATGTTTAATCCGAGCTATTATTTTAGTTATGATCAGAAGTAAATATTTAGTCTTTCATCTACACTATTAAGGATGTGAGACATTTTACATTTAAACGAATATATTTACTTAAATTAAAAGATTACCGTTGACCGATTAATTCTTCTTGATTTATGTATTCTAAAAGTGTTTACAATTTTCAGATATTTTTTCTAGGTGGAAGTTTACAAACGCATAGTTTATTCTAATTTATGTTAAAGATCGTTGTTATTTGGTATTTGGTATTTGGTACTTGATATTTATTCCATCTTAATAAATAATAACTGAGTTTTCAATAAAACTACGTGTATTAAGTTGCCTTGACACTAAAGAAACCATGGTAGGCAAGTTATATTAAAACAATTGCGATTTTTCTAACTATTGTGGTTTTATTTATTAACTTAGATGATTTAAGTGGGAAGTAAAGATCATGGCCAATAGTTTGCAATTTCTGACGTCCAATTAAATGTTTTGTTATTCTAAACAATGAAATTGTTTTTTTCAACTACTTGTACAAACATTTTACTTTTGTTGTACAGATTTTTCGTTCCATATAATCATTTACGTGGTACGATATAATGGTTAGTTTCTAAATTAGTTAGAAATCATTTTTCCTTTTTATTGTTATAGGCGTACACTTCTCTGTCATCATCATTTTATTTAGAAAAATGGAGAAAAAAACATAAAATGTATACCCTAATAACTAGACTACTCTAATAGCGTCACGGTGAGAGAAAGAAGTACAAGAGTTTGTAATGAGTGTGGCAGCAAAGGTGTTAACCCATGAGTTCCCGTTATACTGAATATGGTAAAAATCCCAAGGAATTCAAGATGAATCTACACCTTTTTGCACCCAGTTTTGGTTTAAACACACTCACAGACACACAGTAAATATTGCACAAATATCTCATTCTGAAATTCAAAATATATATACTGACCAACAAAATAAACGTCGCAAAAATTTCATTATAAACGCTGTTCAAAATTTGCAAATTATTTTGAATGATATTCATATAAATAAAGTAAATATAACCTTTCTTTATTTGTGTCATAACATCGTCTTAAACATGTGTATTGAAAGATACAATCAAATTTGAATGAAAGTGAATGATCATTTATGTTTATGGAAATCTATTAAATTTTATATTATTTGTTATTTTTAGTTTCGATCATTCATATTCACATTTTATCAAAATTAAAACAAAGCAAGTATAGACGATTTCGGAAAAAATAACCTCGTTCACAACAGCATCATTGCAGATTTTAATTTCTTACCTTTAACAAGAACCTTAACTTTTGTAACATATAATTTCTTTGGAGAGTAAGCCATTTTTAACATTAAAGAATTTTTTTAACAAACTCTTTATATTCGATTTTTATATATTAGGTATTTTGTAGTTATGTCTCGTGCCGGTATCCCAAAAAAAATGCTTAAATGAAATATGTTTATAGATCATTCCCAAAACCACTACTTTGGACTCAAAAGATCTCAAACAGGGTATTTCCCCAAAAATTCGACATCAGCTAACCCAACACATTACGTTTTTTATATGTGTGAACATAAATAACAATAAATATGACGTCACGTCAGTGAATACTATTTTGTATAACGGATATTGTCTCGTAACAACTTGTTTGAAATGTGTCGTATCACCTTATTTGTAGGGCAACTTGACCAAAGTTTCGTTTGTAATGGACGACTTTGTAAATGTGTGGCTAGTGGCTATGCGGCAAACTTTGTGGTTGAAGTTTGTTGCCAAATATCCTACTGTGGTCGTTATCGTTGGTTGGAACTGCACATTAATTTATTTACAGCTAATGGAGGTCAAAGGTCAGAACTTGGTTATATCACATTCGAATTTAAACCATAGGAAATAAGTGCATTTAATCTGTATTTATGTGTATTTTTCAAGTGATAGACCAGATATACCATTTTTCGTTGGACAGAATAATAATAATACTGACAAAAACTTTAATTTAATTTTGTATGTAACATTATGTATTATACAACTGGAAATAAAATATGTTTAATCATAAATGTTGATAAATAATTGTATTTCAAATTTCTTTAAATGAACCTCCACAGAATTATAAAACTATACAAATAAAAAACACACAAATACTTTTGTTAAATTATACAATTATTGGTCTAGCCGACCATGGTTTCGCCAGTTACCAGCCAGTTATCAGCTAGGAACTTTTCCACCGTTAAGCAGTTTTAGACAGTTTTTACTTGCGAGATCTGTTTTAATTTGGCTATTAGATATTTCGCCTTTATACTTGTTTGTTAGGTTACTAAGCAATTATGACTAAACACGTGTAATTTAGATATAAGGATTGTTGGCAGCTAGACTGAATATTATTATGTATGTACGAGGTTTTTACAAAATTATATTTTTTTTGTTTACTTTATCACATGTACATAATATATACAGATCAGTCGTATATGTTGAGTTTTTTTAATGTACGAGTATATACGTTTTGAGGTCCCGTTAGTTAAAAAATAATTCGTTTTTTAATGATGTCTTTTGTCTCTCAAGTGCTCTACAGTGCATACGGGTCGATTAATTTTAATCAAACTTGGTGAGTGGGTAAATTTTTATCTTTTTTTTTTCTAGGTAGTTTTTAAAAATAAAAAACACAAAATTAAATATTTTTTAAATTGGCTAATACGATTTTGATGAATTTATTTCTAAGGACCACAAAGAAAACTTATTGGTCGTTATCTCTTCAGTTATACAGGTTTCCAGCATTAGACATTAAATGATTTATATATATATATATATATATATATATACACATATACATATAATGTAATTTATTTGTACTAGAATATAAAATAGAGACGTAAAGTACAGATATTTCGTAAACCTCAGCTGTATTATATGAATAAAGCAAGAGTTTCAACACAGATTAATGATTTTCTGTCACAATAGAGACCCCGTAGTGCTGTCAATAGTGAAGATGTTAACATACAGTGAGTGCAACATGTTCTTTGTGGTTAAGTAACATTTCGTCTTCGGTACAACTTAGTCCTATAGAAGTGTAAAAAGAAGATGTCAATACTTAAAAATATAGTCCTATTTGACTATAAAATCAAATAGTCATGTAATATATCTTGACGACTTTGTGACGCGATGTTTACGTGACTGTCACAAGAAGGTAAATATTTGCTCACTCCTCATCAAATGTCATCCACATTCCCAGCAAATGTATATCCCAAGCACGTGACGTTTATCGATGTTTGGCGTTATTCATATTTTTAAGATGAGAATAAAATGAAATTCCTTTATCACGAGAAATATAAATGTTAGATCTTCTTCCTTATGTTTTATATTCTTGTAAAGTTACTCTAAAAGTTGGATTCAAAAAGAACATACGATGTCTTAAAACGAAATAGCAGAATTAAGAAACTATAACAAAACGAAAGACATGAAATTAAAATAGCAACGAAGTTGATAATATTTTATCATTATTTGAATATTTTAATTGTTATATAAGATTTTATATATATATCAGTTTTACTTAAGTGTTCGGGACGGTAATACCATCATCCGAATTTCACTAGATAGTTGAAAGGCGTACGAAACATGTATAATAGAATTGGCACATTACAACACACAAATGACTCACTTACATATAAAATAAACACCATATCGTATTTACGTTGTTGAGGCTTATAATGTCATACGTTAAACTTTAACCTTTGATATCTTTGACAATAATTTGTTATATATTGTTTTTATATTCTGAACATGTATGAATTACTTTGTCATTCGACTATTGGTCTTTTAATATTTTTTACAGGATTCCTATTTTATCGAATTCGTCGACAACTTTATAAATTTGAAATTTATAATGTTTTTTAAAAGATATTATCAAAAACTATTTAACGATCAGTTACAATTTAAAAATGAAGATCTTTACAATATCATTGAGACGAAAATCAAAACCTCAAAATTTTGAGTAATGTTATCCTGGCCTTTATTGATTTTTATTTGTCTATATTTTAATATTTAGGTTTTATTGATGAATAGTGAGTGCAAATCCTGATGATGAGATTACAACCCCAAAACTCATAATTATAGAAAATATACAAAAAAAATCAATTTTTGACTTTTTTCAATTATTCCTGAACAGTAAATTATTTCTTGCTCACAATTTAGCTCGACAGTTTTGGATATTAATCTTCAAATCTCCCTACAATTTCAACGATATCGGTACAGCCGATTGTGAGAAAGTACGAGTTTAAACAGTTAAATGACCAATTTCCGTGTACTTTAATGATGACTCTTAAACTTGCATTGTTTTGAGAGATGACTGCTAATTTGATACACATGCTAAAGGTGTTACTCAGAAAATCGTCATTTTATCGTTTTTCTTATTAAAGCCAAATTTTTAGTTGTTCAGAATATATAAATAAAAAATAATAAACGCATTATCGAAATATGGTTAAAATCTGTCTTCCCGTTTGGGATCAAAATTCTATACCTACGATAGACAAAAGAGAGACAGACAGACAGAGGTCACATAAAAAAAAAAAAAAAAAACGTTGTTCAGTCAGGGAAATAATATGTGCACTTAAGAAAAGAAAAAAAAGACACAAGTGCTTAACTATAAATATCAATAGATAAATTATCAAGCCAAATCTTTACACTTTTTCTTAATTTAAATAGTATCAATACGAACATTCTTAATATGATTATTTTATTTTCTAATGTAAGGTAGACTACTATTGTCATTGATATTTCCATTCCGGAAAGATAAACTCTTTTGAAGTAAAACTACCCTAAGACTTAGTAAATCTTTGAATATATGAACATATTAATTATACTTTATGATAAATTTAGTTTCATATTTCTATATAATTACAGTTCAGTCATTTATTTCCAACTAACGTGTAGTTTGCGTGATGATATTTATTTATCAAAAGCTAGTTTAGGTAAAGTTTTGAAGGTCATTGCTTTATAAAACATTGTTCAAGTAACGATACAATGAAAAACGTTAGTAACCGATGATAGTTGCCTTTATCACTGGTTAGTTATCTGTCTATGAAATCAATTTATTTCACTTTGTGCAGTTTGTATAGTAGTCGTTTGAATATGTTGACGCTTTTTATTATTCTCAGGTTTGAGCTAATGGGAACAAACGTAGGTCATTTTGGAATTACTGTATATCTATCAAAGTTATTCTTGACAATAGTCAAGTTAATTTTAAATATGTTTGGATTAATAAACAATATAATGTTTTATAGTTATGACTTATTGTGACTTTATTGATACACGAGTTTTTGGTTTGAATCAAGCAAGAGTTCTTAATGAAACTAATATTGTTAATTGGTGAATTGAGTATTATAATTGAATATTGAGTACGCCCAGGCCGAATAACTAAAAATTAATTCTATTGGAGGGTAGAACGTTTACCAAATATGTTTGGGTTTATAAATTAAGTTGTTTTTAAAACTGTGATCACTAATAATTATGTTACAAATTATGTCTGAATATTTAAAAATTTAATTTTAATAGCTTTGTTTTAGTTAATCATTTTGTCCAAATACTACACATATTGATATTTTAAAAGATTTAATTCAAATTTAACTTCAGGTTTTAAACAAGTGAGGTTAATTTTGGTCATATGATATTCTATAACTTATAAATATTGTAACGTTGAGAAGCCCTAAGTAAAAGCTTTGTCCAATTCAAAATGTTTAAACCTTGTCAGTTAGAAATAAATGTCAAACATAAACGTCACTCCAACACATAATAAATTTTGTTAAAGGATTTCTAAGGAAACAATACTTCGAAACTACAAAATTATTGAAAGGGCGAGGGCAGCGTGACAAATTAAATAGGAAGAGTTGAGTTATGTAATGTGACAACATGGGAAATTAGAAAGTTTGTGTACGCCCAAGTTAACAAAAGAAAAAGAGACAAAAAACTAGGCAGAGGTACGTTGAACTCAGCTAAGAAACAAGATTTAACGAACTTTGAAAGACGGTTAGAGTTTGAAAAATCAAATCCAACCAACCAAAAAGAAGCGTCATCCAGAAATAAGCGAAGAAGGGGTAAAACGGGAAAAACTCTGCGTAAGAATTCAAAAATCAGAAAAAGCAGTGAAGAACGAGCGTCGCAAGGGAGAGGAACTAGGAACAGGGCGGAGTTCGCCAAATCGTCGTAAAGTTGAAGAAAAGTTTTAAGTCATCGAATTATATTAAAATCATCGTAAAGTTAAAGAAGAGTTTTGATTAATTGACCAAGAATTCAAGCAACAGAGTGAGGTAGTTCAAGCTTCGAGATCGTCAAAGTGCCTATAAATTGGATTAAGTTTCTTGTGATATCTGCCATAAGTTCGAGGGATCATCTCACCTGTAAAACTCCAAGAAGACATCATTCCATGCTACTGAACCACGATAAGTTATCTGATTAGTTATTGTAGTTTTTACTTCAGGTTACCAAAGAAACCACGCCCCACTTTAAATAAAATCTGAGCTAGGCCGAGAGCCATTTAAACTTAAATTTTCAAAGAGCAATCAAAGTAACTTCATTATATAATTGGTAAATTATACCTGGCGCCCAACAAATCAATAAAACAATTGAGATATTAAAATATAAAGACTAAATTAAAATTACAATTAATGATACGATTTTGATGCACCTAATAATAATAATAAAATTGCTATGTTCTAGAATTAAGTATTTCATTGTGTTATAAATGTTTATGTCTAGTTTAAGTTGAATGGATGAGATTTAGTGATAAGATGAATAAATTTGAATACTCATATGTGCATCAATTAATTTGAAGATTTAATTAATTCAACTGTTATATATTGGCACCCAACTTTAGGTGCAAATTGTATTTTAAAGAATAAATAATTTAAATATGATAACGTAGTTGTGTTTTAATCAAAGTAATTAATTAAAAATAACTAAGAAAGGTTATAATTGGCGTCCAACTCGTGGTTTAATTAAAATTAAAATTTAGTTCACGTGGTGTAACCTGAAGGTAGCATTATAAGATAAGAGACAGAAAGACTATTAGATATAATTAAATTAATGTTAAGACGTAGTAATAGGATAAAAAATTATAAAAAGATGGCAAATAACCAAATAACAATGGGGTTTGATGAGGAGATTAATAATCAAATGGGGATAGAATCAGAAATGGATAGAGCTATAGGGATTAATAATAGTGAAAGTAATACTAATGAGGGTAATAATTCAGGGGAGAGTGAAAATTTAAAGGTGTATGGGACCCCAACGGTAGGATTAAACGAATTAATCGAAATCCTTAATAAAAAATTTGATGAAAGTAATAAAAATGCGGAAATCCTAAAAACAAGCATCGATAAAAAATTTGAAGAAAGTAGTAAAAATGCGGAAGCCCTTAATAAAAAGAATTTCGAAGAAATTAATAAAAATGCGGAAATTCTAAAAGCAAGCATCGATAAAAAATTCGCAGAACAAAATAAAAAGCTCGAGGAAAATAATAAAAAATTAGAAGAACTTAGTGGCAATGTTAGTCAAAATGCGGAGACAATGGACCGAAAATTTAATGAATTTGCGGAGAGATTCGAGAACAAGCTCGAAGAAATTAAATTAAGATCGGATACCACAGCCGAGACAATTAGGACGGAAATGAATGATAAATTAAATAAAATTGAAGAAAATTTCACCGATAAATTAGGTAATAGGTGCGAAGATTTAAGAGAAAATTTAAAAGAAATTGCAAGTAAAGTCGTGGAAGTAGAAAAGGATGTGCAAGAGAGCATTAAAGAAATCGAAATCACCGTAAACAAAAATTTAACTGAAAATCAAATTAACGTAGACGCTCAGATTGATAAGGTAAAGGAAAGTCAAGCTAGATCTAATAATAAAATTCTAGAAATCGAATCACAATGCCAAGAAAATTCACAAAAAATTAACCAATATCAGAAACAAACGGACGAAATGAAAAATAAAGTGACAGAAGTAGATGAAAGATTAAGTAATTTAAAAACAAGGGATGGTATCATAATAAGGGAACCAGAGATAAGGGATATTAGTTTTACAGGAAAAGAAAGATTCCCAATGCAATTTTTAAGGATCATAAAAGAAGTTAGCGTTAGTTACACACATCAAGGGAACATGTATTGGTTAGATAGATATTTAAAAGATGAAGCATGTGTATGGTGGTTTCTACACCGTAGGGAAGTTAAAAACTTCGAAGATTTTGAAAAAATATTTATGGATAAATATTTTAACGAAATGATACAAGCAAACATCCGAGACAGGTTGGAATTCGGAAAGTTTAAAGGAAAAATTGGGGATGAAGCTATCACATATGTGGAGAACATGATGTTGGAATGTTCAGAGTTAGAACCGCCGATTTTAGAAGCCCAGTTAGTCCAAAAAATCGCTAAGCACTTTCACCCAACTACACTAATTGCTGTTATCACCAGGGGTGTGAAAACAAAGCAGGAATTTGTAAAACTATTGATGGAATTCCGACAGGCAGATGTACGACACATTAATAGTTACGAAGAAAGAAATGGTAATTATAAGGCATCCTATCCACGCGACGAGAGAGAGGGAGAAGTTGTAAACAGGCCTTGGGGACAAATGAATGGGTACAACAGTAGACATTTACCGTTACGTCAGAATAGGGATGTTTACAGAAAACCAGATGTGCGTGCCGACATAAAAAATGGACCAGGGAACCGTTGGGAAGGTCGACAACCTGCAGACAGGGACGGGAGAGGGCAAAAGTGAAAGTTGGAATGGAATGTAGACCTAGCGGATAAGAACAAGGCAACCATAAATACCTTATTCACCGATTTAAAAGATTATTTAGAGGACAATCACGACACAAGCGATATAATTAATGACATTAATAAATGTCCAGAAATTAAGTTAGTTTTTAATGAGTGTGTACAGGTCAGAGCGTTAATCGATACAGGTTGTGAGGTAAATTCGATATCTGAATCTTTCTACAACACAAATAAATTAAATTTAGGAGTTTTTGAAGAATTACCGGTAGCAGGAGTAAAAGTTATTGGAGCATTAGGTCTGCGTTCCAAAAGTGTTAAAAAACAAATTTTCATTAAAGTTAAGTTAGGAACAGAATTAATCGCCGTGCATTTTATAATAGTACCAGAACTAATTCGAGATTGTATACTTGGGTTAGAGTTTTTATCAAGAAATCATGCAATCGTCAATTTTATTAATAATAAGTTAGAAATAGGAAATAAATTAAACTATGGAGTTGGTAGAAAGGAAATTAAATTCGAGGATTCGTCAGAAGTTAATATTGAAAGTTTGAATAATTGCCTACAAATTGAAGAGGATAAATATGAATTTGATATAAACAAAATAAGCAATTTGGAACATGTACCACTTGAGAATAGGCAGCGGTTATACAGCATATTTAATAAATATAAAACAGTTTTCAGCAAAAAACCAGGATTAATTTCAACTTATTACCATAAATTTCAAGTAACTGATAGAACACCATACTGTCAGAGGAGTTGGCCAGTAGCAACTAAGTTTAGAGAAGCCGTTGATGCAGAGATTCAGAGAATGCTAAGTTATGGGATCATCGAGAGAGCAAACAGCGCATACATTAATCCTATAGTACCTGTATGTAAGAAAGATGGGAGCGTAAGGATCTGTTTAGACGCCAGGACTATAAATGCGAGAACCATACCGGATTACGAAGGGATTCGACCAATCCAAGAGTTATTGACAATCGGTAAGAAGATCAGTTGGATGAGTAGTTTAGACCTAACTAGCAGTTTTTGGCAAATCCCGTTGCACGAAGATTGCAAGGATTTCACGGCATTTCTGTACAAAGGATTGTGCTACAGGTACAAAACCGTTCCGTTTGGGTTGAGCACAAGCTTAGCAAGTTTAACGCGAGGTTTGGACTCAATTCTGACGGAAGAAGTTAAAAGGAATCTAATTATGTATGTGGACGACTGTTTATGTATTTCGCAAAACTGGGAAGATCATGTGGACCAATTAGAAAAAATATTAAAGGTATTTCAAGACGCCAACTTAACAGTAAATTTTGAGAAATCTATGTTCTGCAGGAAAGAAATAGATTATCTAGGTTTTGTTATCACCACAGATGGTATCAAACCGCAAGAGCAAAAAATGATGGCAATTCAAAATTTTCCGCGTCCTAAGACACCAAAACAATTAAAAAGCTTTTTAGGATTAACAAATTTCTACCACCGGTTTTCAAAAAATTACGCACAAACAACAGCTCCATTACAAGGACTACTGAAGAAAGGAACAAAATTTAAATGGACAAATAGTATTAACCAGAGTTTTTTAGCTGTAAAGGAGGAATTTATTGAGGCTGTAACGTTAAAGCACCCAAATATGGAAAAGATGTTTTACTTACAGACAGATGCGTCCGATATTGCGTCAGGAGCACAACTGTACCAACTCGATGACCAGAATAACATTGCTGTAGTAGGATTTACAAGCAGAACATTTAAAGGGGCTGAGAGATTTTATAGCACTGCCGAAAAAGAATTGTATAGTGTAGTATTAGGATTAAGGAAATTTAGGAATTATTTATTAGGGAGAAAAATAACCGTTATAACTGACAATAAGGCGATCACTTTCATTAACCAATGCAAACTACTTAACGCTAGAATGACGAGGTGGATCTTATTAATTCAGGAGTATAACATCCAAATTCGACACTGCAAGGGAAAAGAAAATATTGTTGCAGATACATTGAGCAGATTCCCAGAGGATGGAGAATGTTCACAAGAAAATGGGGAGGACCGACTTGTACAAATCCAATTAGTGTTACAGAAGTTTAATCCAGAAGTGGGCGAACAGTTACAAAATATAGAAGTTTTACAGAAGAAGGATACAAAATTTAGGAATATAGTAGGTAAATTAGAAGAAAATGATCCAAAAATTTTAGAATGTTATAAATTGTTTGAAAAAAAATTATTTCGCAAGGAAAGAGGAATGTGGAAATTAATGATTCCAGAAAAATTCATTGAAGTATTAATTAAGGAAATTCATGAAATTTGCGGACATATAGGAATAAGCAAATGTTACCATAATTTTAAGGAAGATTTCACGGGAGACAAAGTCGCTAAAAAGGTCAGGGATATAATAATTAAATGTTTACGATGTCAAAAATGTAAACATGACAACAAAGGTAGAAACGCAGAACTTACGCCTATTATACCAAAAGGTAAGGGTGAACTAGTGTGTGTAGACTATTACGGACCATTGCCTCGGTCAGTCTACGGGTCAAGGTACATCTTAGTAGTGATTGACGCATTTTCTAAATACACAAAATTGTATAAGGTAAAAAACACAACAACCGTAACAACATTAAATCAAATCAGGAAATACATTAAAGAAGTCCAATTACCAAAATACATACTTTCGGATAATGGTACACAATTTACATCCAAAAAATGGACAGAAGGGTTACAAGAACTGGGAATTAGACAAAGGACCGTTGCAATACGAAATCCACAAAGCAACTTGGCGGAGAGAGTAATGCGAAATCTAGGTCAACTTTTCAGGATCCTGTTACCTGACAATCACCAAGAATGGGGAAGGCTACTTGAAACTGTGGAAAGTTTCATGAACGAATCATACCATGATACAATTGAGTCAACACCATTAGAAGTACAATTTAATACACGTCCGACACGAATTTGGAAAAAATATTTAATTAATCCAGGCAACACAGAAACAAACGACATTGACCACGGAGAAATATACTTACGAATTAAAAATAAAAGGGAAAAATTCGCTAAGAAGTTCAATGAACTGCATCCACCAACCGAATATCAGATAAATGATTTAGTACTAGTAAGAGCTTGTATTCCGTCAAGCACAATTGAAAAACGATATCACAAGTTCTGTGAACTATATGAAGGACCATACACCGTAATCTCTAAGATAGGAAAAACTACTTATAAGTTGGCTAGTATTAAAAATAATAAAACTCACATCCGAGGTATATTTAATTGTAGATTATTAAAAAGGTTTCATAATTAATTAGAGAGTTAAGTAAACAAAAATAAATGAATTTAACTGTAAAATAAAATGTAAACAAACACATGTCCTACAGTTGAAGAGGGTCAAGGGAACAATGTTAATTGGGGTTTACAAGAAGGGTTTGTTGACGTGGGATTCTAGACAATGCCATTGTTAAGAAAAAAGGTTGACCGCAGTTTAGGTCATAAAGTCATTTAAAGGGACAGTAATTCTAGTGGGTTTTTAAATGAGAGTAAGAGTAGGTCATAAAGTCATTTAAAGGGACAGTAATTCTAATGGGTTTTTAAATGAGAGTAAGAGTAGGTCATAGTCCATGTTACGATATGTATATGTGTATTATTAAAATAAGTTTAGTGTAAAGGTGTATCAAAAGCAAATTTTATCATTAATTATGCAATTAACATAAAATTTCTTGGGACTTATGTAACGTTGAGAAGCCCTAAGTAAAAGCTTTGTCCAATTCAAAATGTTTAAACCTTGTCAGTTAGAAATAAATGTCAAACATAAACGTCACTCCAACACATAATAAATTTTGTTAAAGGATTTCTAAGGAAACAATACTTCGAAACTACAAAATTATTGAAAGGGCGAGGGCAGCGTGACAAATTAAATAGGAAGAGTTGAGTTATGTAATGTGACAACATGGGAAATTAGAAAGTTTGTGTACGCCCAAGTTAACAAAAGAAAAAGAGACAAAAAACTAGGCAGAGGTACGTTGAACTCAGCTAAGAAACAAGATTTAACGAACTTTGAAAGACGGTTAGAGTTTGAAAAATCAAATCCAACCAACCAAAAAGAAGCGTCATCCAGAAATAAGCGAAGAAGGGGTAAAACGGGAAAAACTCTGCGTAAGAATTCAAAAATCAGAAAAAGCAGTGAAGAACGAGCGTCGCAAGGGAGAGGAACTAGGAACAGGGCGGAGTTCGCCAAATCGTCGTAAAGTTGAAGAAAAGTTTTAAGTCATCGAATTATATTAAAATCATCGTAAAGTTAAAGAAGAGTTTTGATTAATTGACCAAGAATTCAAGCAACAGAGTGAGGTAGTTCAAGCTTCGAGATCGTCAAAGTGCCTATAAATTGGATTAAGTTTCTTGTGATATCTGCCATAAGTTCGAGGGATCATCTCACCTGTAAAACTCCAAGAAGACATCATTCCATGCTACTGAACCACGATAAGTTATCTGATTAGTTATTGTAGTTTTTACTTCAGGTTACCAAAGAAACCACGCCCCACTTTAAATAAAATCTGAGCTAGGCCGAGAGCCATTTAAACTTAAATTTTCAAAGAGCAATCAAAGTAACTTCATTATATAATTGGTAAATTATACCTGGCGCCCAACAAATCAATAAAACAATTGAGATATTAAAATATAAAGACTAAATTAAAATTACAATTAATGATACGATTTTGATGCACCTAATAATAATAATAAAATTGCTATGTTCTAGAATTAAGTATTTCATTGTGTTATAAATGTTTATGTCTAGTTTAAGTTGAATGGATGAGATTTAGTGATAAGATGAATAAATTTGAATACTCATATGTGCATCAATTAATTTGAAGATTTAATTAATTCAACTGTTATATATTGGCACCCAACTTTAGGTGCAAATTGTATTTTAAAGAATAAATAATTTAAATATGATAACGTAGTTGTGTTTTAATCAAAGTAATTAATTAAAAATAACTAAGAAAGGTTATAATATATATACAAATTAATTTAAACTGGCACAAAATTGTGTGTGGTACAATTACAATTTTGTTTTAAAACTATTTTAGCTGTTATTAATTGTTTATGTCACTCATGCACTAAATTCAACAAATACAGTTGATGATTTTTGTACCTTATGTTAACTATCCAAATCCTTTGGTACAAAAATGGTTATTGATATAGCCTCAATTTAAACAAGTGCAAATACATATTTTTTAAGTCTCAATGAATTTGTACAGTTTATGAAAGAACTACTTGTAAATACTTAATGATGCTATAATAAAAAAAAGTTGAGTTGCTGTTGTTAAACGATGGTTAAATTTGAAGGTTGTTTATTTTATAAACAAATGCACATTCGTCTTTTATTTAGCTTGGGAAGCTTCGATCTTATATTCTCTTATAAAGAAATTATCTTATTTTATTAGTACTAAAATTTATTGTTATAATTTTAGTTAGTAATAGTTTTAAGCATTTACGGAAGGTGTTTAAGGGTTTAGCCTACTTTTAAAGTCATTACGTTTTGCTTCCGTATACTAATTTCATTTCAATAAAAATTATATTTAAAAAATAGTTTGTGTTATAACGAAAAACATAAACATTACTACAATTTAAAAAATAGAGTTTATTAGTACCACAATTTCACATTTTTGAATTATAACACTGTTTAGCGTTTACGTAACATATGAATTCCACACAGTTAAATTTCAAAATAATTAAAAATACTTTAAGTGTTTCTCATTCATGATCATTTAGTTGATTTTTCTTCAAATATAGCGTGACTGATGTGTTTTGAAATATTTCTATTTGAAGAAATGTCGATATATCACTTTATTTACTGACCCGATACAAATCATACGTTAAAGTACTAGACTGTTATCACATTAATTTTCGCATGAATTAAATGAAATCGATACTTCACTAGAGACTCGAAACAAATTTCGTAACCACAACAGAAGCGAACTCTACGTCATGATATCATGCTATTAGGTCATACAGTATAGTAATTATAAAACTATTCTATTTTTTTGTATTGAATTAAACGTATTGAAAATACACTAATAAATAAACGTAATTGATAACGATAATACACACACACACACACACACACACACACACACACACACACACACACACACACACACACACACACATATATATATATATATACTATTTTATATATAATCACATACAATCATACTGAAGGAATAATAAAACGTACCCTAAATGGCAAATTTAATGAAATTGCTGGTACTTCTAATTTTTTTTACGCTTGTAGCTTCAATGTTTTTAATAGGAAAAACAACATTGGGTCATAATTAAATACAGATTTTAATTACGTTTTATAGGTGGTGATAAGTGATATTATAGAATTTGCAGGTACAAGTGTATTAAAACATTTAATTACACACCCACGCACAATCACACATTTTGTGATTTTATTTGAAAATCCCGTATATTATATATTATTTTACTATATCGAAAAATATCCCTACGAATCACATCATTGTACAGAAATCATATACAGACAGAAAGACAGATAGATAACTGAATGTATTTCCAAAACCATATATTTTAGTGAGGGACTGTAAAAACTGATACCCAAAACCCTATTGTGAATTTCAGGGTAAGTTTAAAGGATTAGAACATTACAACCTTTGAATAGAATATTTTTTATTTATCGTAACTTTTAATGACCCTGACTACTCGTTTTATTTGTATTATCCTACTCGTCATCCCATTAGTGAAACAAATAGTTTTTATTTATAGACGTACGTAAAGTGTACGCAGTATTTCATGGATTATTACAAGTTTTATCGTATTTATTTTCACAGCACAATTAACATTTAAGTATTACATAATTTACGATTAATTATGTTAATTCATTAACCCACTGCAAGCCATTTATTATTATTTTATTAGTATTATTTTGTTTTAAATCTAGGTAAAAACTCATAAAAGTTACATTAAAAATGTATATAGAAAATAAATAAACAAATATACACAAAAGTATACATAAATATATATATTGTGTATTCAGTAAATAAAGTGAAATATCTTTAGGTATTATATTCCGATAAATATTTGTTTATTAATAAAACAATCACAGTTATTTCAAACTAGTTTTAAGGGGTGTGGAATTGCATACTCTCATTATAGCTTCACTCAGAGGTTGTAAACAGATGATTTTTTTATATTATAAGAGACGTATAAAGACTAAATGGAAATAAAATTGCTTACTAAAAATTGTCATAAGAAATTGAATATATCATGAGATAATAAATACCGTATATGTATTGAATCTCTTCCTTTAATCCTGTTACGAGGTAACTAACAGCTGATATTAATATATAATATAATGATCAGCTGTTAGTTACCTTGTAACTTGATGAAAGGGAGAGATTCTATTTTGAGTAATGACTTTCTGTCAAGCTGGGAAACCCCGAGTTGTTGTCAATAAGGAAGAAGGTGTTAATGTAGACGCAACATGTTCATTAAGGTATTTTGCACTACTCTGAAGTATAAAATTAAGCTTAACTTATTAAGTAAGTATTAAACTCAGTTGATATAAATAAATGTTGTGCCTGACTTGTGAGGTAATATTAGTTAGACGAACATATGTTCTCACAAAAATACTTAATCAAACGCGTTTCATCGACAAAGTTAGTTATTGTAGCTCACGTATCACTGATGATGGCGACTTTGCCGTATAAAACCGATTGATTAAGTAATCGTAATTTTAGTGAGAACTTGTGTTCTATGCACAATAGAGTTAATGTTATGACTTGTACGATTTCCAACTAATCTGAATTAGTTGGATATTTATTTATTAATCATTGTATTGGAGTACTACTGCCTTGAAACTTGTTTAGTCTACGAATGATATTATTACCCTGAGTCGTTTTTATGTATTCCTAGTAAAACGTTTTATATCGTTATGGCTTCATTAAGCATTGCCAAGACGGAGAGAATATGTTCCATGTCTTAAAAATGTCTTCTGGAGTCATAGGCTATATATCCCACAAATGACCTGTTTTTTAGGCCGTACAGTATATTCATATTGAATAAACGGTCTTTGTATAATATTTATTTAATTCAGTAAACATAACATTCAATAGATATTGTCATCGATACTACTAGCTATTAAAAACACAAAGGAAAACATTAAATTAAAACCTATTATATTAGTTAAGAAAATTAAAATTTGAGGTTAAGTGGAAGAGAGGACATTAAGGTTTTAACTAAGGCTCTAAAAATAGCCAATATATAAAAATAATAATTCATCTATTAAATAAGAAAAAAGTAATATTGTATTTACAAGATAATCACACTAAATTATACATAATACTAGTCTAATCTCAAAATTTACCAAAACCCTAATATGTGCTTAAGTAAGAATCAACATTTAAATAGAAAAATCACATTAAAAGAGAGGTTGAATTAAAACTTTAAAATATAAATAGGGTAAATTGTATTCTGTATATAAAAACTTAATTATTGATATAGGAGGAAATTATATTGTTTTGTGATTGTTGTTCGTCATAAATAGTGTTCAGGTAAGAATTAAATCGAAAATTTTTATTTTACTCGTATTATGCCACTTTGAAACTTTTGAATGATTTTTATTGTTTAAAAATAAATATATCTGCTAATTTTAATTGTTCTTGTTTAATAAAACCTCTTCGATTTTAATTTGTGTAGATACAAGCTTAATATAAAGCGTCATTTGTGATATCTGAAAACACAATAAACAAATGACAGTTCTTTAAGATATTTGGAATTTAGCTGTCAAATTGTTTAATGGCAGTCTTTTTTTAAAGTTATCGAAACGGAGTTTTATATAAGTAAAAAAGTAATGGAGGTTCCCCAGTTTCAATTTTCGACACATTAATAGTTTCAAAATATCAATGGTGACAAATATAAATTATAATAACAATTAAATCATGTTTTGAAGAATGAATGGTTTTTGTATTCATATGAATTACGTGATGTATACTGTTGACTGAACAAGAATAATCTTCCTCGAATAAAAATAAACTAAAAAGTAATATACAAATAAAAATGTTGTAAACATACCCTAGCATGTATTGTATAACAAAGTGTAATATAATATTATACGGTTTAAACAAAATATTAACCATTTTTTTACTTGTGTAAGCATGTTAAACTTTGAATAAAGCCAATTGAAAGTGAATGCAGGCACTCGTTTGAAAAAAAAAATTACACAACACAAATTTTGTTTTCATAAATACATAATATAAATATACTGATCAACTATTACGAATTTTAACTAGAGGTTTATAATTATATTATTAAACACATCATTGAGGAAAATAATATTTGTAATTAATGTACATACATGAAAGTGTGGTTTCATAAAAATTATTGTAACATATTTTCCTATCAATTGATAAAAACATACTCCAAGTTAAAAAGTTAATTTGCCTCTAGTGACAATTTATTTAAAAAGTCTGTATTAGAACTCTACTTTGATCATTTTCAAACACAGCTCGTGAATAGTGAGCAAAAGGGGTGGAATGATTGCTAACCCAAAATGAATTCATTTCCTGCTTTTCACTTCTGCTCATTTTTGTGCTCCTATTAAATGTTTTAGAGAAGCATATTTCTGAACGATAAATAAATAAGGAAGCGTAATCACAAATGAAACAAAAAGTTTCTATTTTTTATTATTCAAAATGTTTTGATCAACGAAGAGTTTACTATGTAATTAAAATTTGGCTTAAAAAACAAAAATGAGAGACAAAACAATTAAGTTTAAATAAAATACTCTTTACAAGCTTGATCATTTCACTAGATTCCTTTTGAGTCATCGGCGGACAATAATTCTTTTGAGCTTCATCTTCTCTGTTTATGTCCTAACTCATACGTTATGAACAAAAGGTATTAAATGAAATTAAAAACGTTACTCTATTAAAAAAGTACAAACAATTTATCTCAATTCACAGCAAATAAATAACAGTGATACAATAAAATGAAAAAAAAAATATTAATATAAAATTAATTTTAAACTTGTTAAAAGGTTAAAATAATGTTGAGAATATATTAAATTTGTATATTTAAAACTAATTGAACAAATGACTTCTATAATTCACAATTTACAGCATGACTGTTTTATAGGTAATGGTATGTCCGATATTTATCATAATTTATAAAATAATTATGCAAAGAGGCTACAATTTAATTTCTGAACTTTGTAGTTTATATTTATACAGAAATTATGACTACTGTCACAATCAATATTGCTACTCCTTATTGCATATTCAGTAAACATTCCTGAATAGTGTCAAATTATTTATAGAGTGTTACTTACTGCTAATGATTTGAAGATAATATGAAGGGTTTGTCGGTCTGTTAAGATTTTAATTCACCAATTTCAATCACATTTTACCATTTAAATTATTCATTATGTTTCGATAATGAAATCAGATTGTTTTTATTTTATTAATGGAGTTTTGGGATAGTGAGTGGAGGTTAATAATGAAAATTTCAAAGTTGATGCTATTAAAATAAGTTTTTAGGTAGTTACTTTTTGCCTATACTTATTTTGGTACCCAAATTTATGAGACGTTAATAGCAAATATTATGTAACCACCTGATTATATAAAAGTAAAAACGGGAAGGAAACCGATTTCTTTTACAACACCATTATAAATAATTATCTTTTCAAGGAACCATTCCATCACGAGCAATTTTGTGAACGGTTATGTGATTGCTTTTTTATTGGTTCGTTGAGTAATTACGTAAAAGTCTACATTCCTCTCTTTCATCTTACCTGATAGTATTAGATTATTTGAGAGCTAGGGGTCTTTATTTTCTGTTCATTTCTTCCTTTTCTTTTAAGGCGACGATGACCGAGGGTTTAAAACAACAAACTAAATGCTATATTTTAATGACACTCCTACTAAATTTGTTGAACAATTGCAAAAATATCGTTATTTTTGGAAATACGTGTATTATATATTGCCTTTCAGTATTTATTCCTTGTGGCGACAAAGGAGACCCATGAAACATTATAGAGTTAAATAAAATCCATTTAACATCCTGCTCAGAACACATTTCAGTAAAAGCCTGTCCAGAACTATTGCTTCTTTATTTGATAAATACACGTCCGCCGATAATCACCTAAAGCTCGTGTGTTACGCTGAAAATATCTTTTACTGCATACAATCACTCGCTTAATGGCGAAACATTAACTTATCTGAAACACGTGTATCTAAATGTGAATCATTTAGTTTGTTTAAACCCATTATTTTTCATTGACTGAATCATTAATAATTGGAGCATAAAAATTAATATTGCAGTTAATGCGTCATATTGACGTACAAAATTGTTCAGGACTAAAGCTTTGAGGGGAAAAAATAACATTTAGGAATTGTATAGTCACCCCTCCAATATGAGTGGGAGAGATGTGAAGTTGATTCACTTAAGACATTTTATTACTTCCATTATGAATCCTACACATAATTATAATTTTATCACAGCAATTCTAAATTATACAACCATAATTATCTACAAATCCTAGTAAACATTGTAAAACTTGAGCTACCACCAAATATTGTAAATAAAAATTCTCGCAATTTCGACATCTTTTGTGGAAATGTTTACCCACGAGATATCGTAGTGACGTATAGTGACGTTAAAATATTGATCTATTAAAAGAGTATTGATAAATACACGGTATCTAATTTTCAAATATGGATAATCAAAATAATAAATAAAATACCACCACAAAATTGTTGTGACTAAACTCACAGTTTTTGGAGTATCGTAAACATTCATTGAAAAGTTTACAAATATTCTCCAGAAACAACCTTCTCTTTGGAAATTAAAGTTTTTAATTTTTCTTGGTTCAGTATAACATTTTGCTGAATGCAAATATGTAGTACACTCGCTGCACATCAACAATAGTTACCAACAATTCATTTATTGTTCTACGAAATAATTTGCAGCAGTTATTCCCTCGTCATTAAAGAGAGATTCAGTGACGAGCCATGTATGCACTGTTTTTATTTCCAAAGTAAACTTAAGTCTAATGTAGTATTTATTATATTTTTAATCTAAAATTTCATTCCATTATTTCTTTTTATACATAACAATACTGTAATTGAAATAAATTATTGAATTTACGACCTATCTTTTTGATTTAAAATTAAGGACGATGTGAATTTTTATTGAATTATAATCGATTTTTAATCAAGTAGAAAATGTTGCATTATTTTCCAAAGTGATTTTGTAAAAATGGGAGTTGTTTGGTTTTAATATCATCATATAGTGTTCATTTTAAACAAATTATCAGCAATTAAAGCGGTATAAAAAATCAAATCAAATAACCGTTACACAATTTTAGGAAAAGTTTAAAACATTTAGGCTACGATTTGTAAAATAAATTTAAGGAAAAATATACCAAATATGATTAAATTTAATACATTTTGTTTGTATTTAAATAAATAATCAAATATATACCGAAGTCATATTTAAAGGTATTTTCAAAGTTATAGATACTGAAATTGATTTTAAATAAATAGAAAATGTATCATTATTTTCCAAAGTGATTTCGTAAAATGGAGGTTGTGTGGTCATCATTTTCAACAAATTAATAGCAATTATTCACATGATCTTTACAAAATTTTAAAAAGTGTACAATAAAACAAATACGGAAATTACGAAAAGTGTTAAAGCATTTCAGGTACGAATTTTAAACTAAATTTAAAAATAAATCTACAAATGTGATTAAAATAAATACATTTTTATGTATTTAAATATATAATCAAATGTAAACAGACGTCGTATTTAAAGATATTCAAAAGTTTTTGAAACTAATTTTTAATCACAGAAACAACACAATGTTATTATTTGCATCTACATATTAAGTTTGAATTTCATGAGATCAAATACGTGATTTCTATAATGATATCTTTTATGAGAGAAATCTGATGGAGTAATACGTCAATAGAGGTTTATCATTATTATATTCAGTGTCTAGTCATAGGTGTTGCTTTCCCTTACGATCAATATCAAAAATTAAAAACAACATATTCAAAATTAAAAAATAAAATAAACAGCTTTAAAAAATATTGTGACCGATTTACTTAACGAACGTTGAAAATAAAGCATTAAGTTACAAAAATCGTATTACCAGGTGTTGAAATTTATTTTAAAATCTGTATTCAAACACTGCTTTAGATCATTATAGTTTACAGCTTGTGAATAGAGAATAATAGGGGAGGAATTACTGTCAACCCCAAATGACTATATTCACTTCCTACTTTCTAGTAATGCTCATTCCACGTCACCCTCTCAAAATCTTCACAAAAGCACGATCGGGGAAATAAATAATGAATCACAATAATCTTTATTGTTTATGTTTCAAGTATGTCAGATTATAAAAGAATTTCCTTTCTTATTTATGAAAATAATGGTTTAAAAACTGCAAAGAAGATTCATATATTTTACAAATCACTCAATAAATTATAAATAATAATCAACTTTCTTTTTCTTTTTTTAATTTTGAAGACTGAAAATGTGTATCATCCGTTTAAACCGATAATGTACCAAAACTAATTTTAGTTCCATCCCACTATAAATTGCACATTACACAAATTAAGTGCAAAAAGACAGATTTGAGTTCAGTACATTTCATTCAATATATAAAAATAGTACACATATTTGATTTATATGTATAACAATTAAATAAAAGTGTTTAATTGTAATAACAAAACAATTTAATTTTAAATCATAAATGTGAAAGGATGATAATTGAGAATAATAAACAGTTTTCTTTAACAAATTGTCAGTAGAGATAGTTGAGTGTCTTTAATTAAAAATGAATGGCTTCATTCCTTCCGACATTTAACATTTATAACTGCGATAATTTAGTTGGTAAGTTGGGCATTACCATAATTTGTAAAATTAAAAAACTATTTTCAAATGTCAAAAGTGTGCAATTTAAATCCTGAACTTTGATATTTGATTATATACACATTATGACCAGTGTGTGATTTAATGTTGCCAATCATGTCTGCATATATAAGTAATATTCCTTGACAGTTTCAAACAAATTATTGAATTTTATTTACTATTAACCAAACGATTTGAATATAATTTAATTGTGTTGTTTATAATAATACATCACAGTCTTTGAATTATGTATATATGTCTATTAATATTATAGTTAATTTAGCAATTACTTGACATATTTCAAATAAATATAATTTATATTCTTCGTTAATTTTATGTTAACAACATTGAATTTTCTTTCTTTTTGTTTATATTGATATAAATATGGGGTAATAAGTCTTATGAAAGTTTAATTAAATTGCCGAAATGAAGAAAGTTTCAAACAGTTTTTTAGCATTTCCTTATTTCCGTTTAAATGTGATAAACACTAATCAAATATATGAACCGCTAAGGACAAAATTTGTGCAACGATTTGACAATATCATTCTGGAATTAAAAAAAAAAAAACAACTTATTTATAGTTCTATCATGGAGCTATGAGAATAGAACTATCACAAGTAAATTTTTTTGACGTCTAATGTGAGTGATATATGTATTCAACGTTTAAATAAAATCAATTAAACTAATTATATTTTAAATATTCCCCAGCCAATAATTACCTCAATAATAACGTTGTTATTAAAACTATAAAAAAAGTAGTTCTTAAATTTGTTTAAATATTTTCCATCAACCTTCAACACTTATTCTTCGTAACGGAAAAGGTGACCTAAATCAACTTTTGAATCTAAATAAAATCCTTTAACAGCATTCACAGGAATATTGCTTCTTTATTTCATCACTGTGGATAATCACGCGAAGCTCACATTTGTTGGAATTACATAATTGTTATACATTAACTATCTTTACATAATTGCGCACAATCACTCTCTTAATAGTAAGAGATTTACTCTAACGGAACACACGCAATCATCTTAATGTAATTTGTTTGTTTTACAATTAATTGAAGTAGAAAATCGCATAAGTTATTACAGATATTTTCATGTTAACGTCAAACGTTGTTCACTAATTATGGTTTAATGCGAATAAAATTAAATTATTTACGTATTTTAAAAGCACCTATATTATGAATGAAAGTGAATGATATTAACGTTTTAAATTATTTTGTTACATCGATTTGGATTCCTCCATTTAATAATTATTTTGTATCATAATATTTCTAGCCTCGACAACGAAATCGCTTACAATTTTAGCTCCAATTTCCTTAGTAGGTGAAAACTGTAAATTTTAAGCAACCACAAGAAACCTTTAGTACACAAATCCAGAGCACTGGCAATTATATCAACAGTAGGCCCACGGATAAGCAGTGAAAACATATATTACAATTATATGTAGTTATTTGTAAAGCCGCAACCTGTTATACAATATCATTTAATGAAATTACATCTGTTTCGAACCAACTCGTGTAGGCTGAAACTATGAAATTCCCACGCACTCTAATGATAGTGTAGTATCAATTTAATTTTAGACCAAAATATATGTATATAAAAATTTTATGAAAGCTATGATGTGACATTGGTCAATTTTGGGTTTTTATTGTATTTTTTCAAGTTTAAACGTAATAGGTTTTTTTTTCTCAGAAAATATGAAAATCGAAAATATGGAAAAAAATAAATAAATAAAAATAAAAATAAATAAATTTAAAAAAAATCTATAAAAGCACACATTATCTTTAAATTTGTTTTGCTTAAAACTATTTTGTAAACATTGCGGACAATTTGGAATTGGTACAGTGTGGTTAATGTGTGTTAAACAGTAATTTTAGTTTAATGAATACTGATATGTCTACATTATTTGGAAGCAATATATAATTGTGAAATGTAGGCTGATTCTTACAATCTGGTCTTATAATTGTTTAAAACAAATTAAATAAGGTTAAAATATCTCATAATAGAAATATATATTTCTTACATTTATTTTATTTTTATTAATTTATAATGTTAATAATTTTAAAGTGTAAATAAATAGGGTGAAATCTATTTCCATTGGACCTATATGAAGTCTGCATATGACACGAGTCACTTTATTGTAAAACAGAAATTTCAAGCTTGACAGCAAAACTAATGATTTTAATGTTTACCTATTAATAACAACAACAGTAACAATTAAGATTTTATGTGTATTAATTAATAACATTGAGTTATTGGACGTATTGAGCTTAAAACGGGCTGGAATAGGTCAATGTTTAACTTTGAAATAAATGCAAAATTATACACAATTAAATTTCATCCTTATTATTTAATTAAATACTTTTTAAATGACTTTTATTATGCATGCAGGTATTAATTTGTGCTAATATTGTTTCTTATAAAATATAACTTTGTGTATTACACAAATAAATTTATGAAGGGACTTCTATTTACCCTTTAATTGAGTTAAACCATAATTTAGTTAGAAATATAGTTATTCTGGCTAGAAAAACGTAACATAATCTAGTTATGAACTATATATTGGTATATTATTGTTTGTTGCCATACCGACTACTGTTAATTATAATTTATTAAATTACTCACCGTCCAGTAGTTTCGTTGAGAAAAAACGCAAAAAACTACTGGACGGTGAGTAATTTAATAAATTATATATATTGGTAGACTATCATGCCAAAAAGTCGACCGATATTTAATCATTTAAATTTTAAATATGTTATATATATATTACAAAATAATGTACTTGGCTTTGGGTCAAAAATTAAAATGTAAAGGTGAATCCAACAAATATTTTAAGTTGCGTCTTCCATTGTGTATAATGATTTAATCGCTTCAGGGTAAAACGGAGTTAATGGCTGAATACGATAATCCCAGTTGACAGTGTCTGTGCCAAACCTTTCTCTACTCTCAAGGATTAAATTGAATTTGTCACCCAAAAGCAGGTTTTGAATAAATATCTGAAAATAACTTTCGCAAGAATATTAAAAGATCTCATTATACACATACACAACATATACTCTCTTATATAAAATAACAAGAAATTCATTCTTGTATTTAGTTGTAATTTGATACTTGTTGTAAAACTACAATAATAATGATAATAGTTTAATAATACTTTATACTAAAGTTGTATTATATTCACAAACTTTATAAAAGTAAATGTATTGTAACAAGGTAAATTAGAAACCATTAATATCGGATTCAAAAGGCCAGTAACATAGTACAAAATATATGCTATACACAATTGCGTGAAAATTTTATTTTAATGAAAACTTAAACCAAACTGCCAAGCATGAATTTATTGCAATTTTATCCATACGAAGACAATGTGAAACTTTTGTTTTATTGTAGAGTTACTTGTTACACTATTACAAGTATTATTTTCAAATATTTATTTTAAGGCTTTATTTTCTTACTCTTTATATTGACAGTGAGTAATATGGCAATGAAAAATCAAGGTAAGTAAGTACTGAATCATTATAGTGAGATTATAATGTGGTCATAAATTATAAAATTTATTTTATCTATGGAAGATTATCTTTGCGTGTGTTAGCTATATAGTTGGCTTTACGCCAAAGGGTGTTTCATATTAACTTAATTCTACATAGGGAGAGTCACCTTTAAAGCCTCTCATAAGAGCCCTTTGGAACCACCCTTCCCCTCTTTGTTGAGTAATACGTCGATCAGGATCTCAATTCCACTTTAGAGCCCCATTTGACCCTTCTCAATGTTTTAGTAGTAAGTTTATTATTTTTGCGTTTTCAAGGATAGATCGACGAAGCGTAGGACTCCCTATTGTGATGATCATCACGGAAGACACGCACGATGTCAACTCACAACTCAATGGGTTGATGTATCGGTGCTATTTTTTATAAAAAAAAGATTGATTAAACCGGTTGAGTTGTAAGTTGACATCCTGGAAAAACTTATTATTTTTTATTGCTATCTCCATGTTTTCCCAAGAGATACCAGGAAAAGGATGTTCTAACCGTCCAGAGCCCCTCGTGATAGGGTAAGAATAAATACTGTGACAGGGCACCAAGTCTCCCAAAGGCTTCTTATGCGAAGTATCTTTTTCCAGGTGCCGTTCAACGCATCATTATCTGTCGTTGTGCACTGTTAGGTTGAGATAAGACAGAAAACAAATTGGGAGATGATGACATAGTAGGTAGGAGTTAAGGTGGAAAAGATCTGATAGAAGAGATCAAGAAAGATACTCCTATACGGAAGTGGGAAGTAGTGCAGATCACAGGAATGACCACAGAACGACGTAATTAGTTAGGTTTGAGAAGGCTGTTTGCAATGGATTATCACTGAGGTATGGGTTTGGCAACTCCTACGCCAAATACATCCGAATTATTGCCTAGCACTCAAACAAATCATACGTCAAATTGTAACTGTAACTAAAACTGCAGGTACTATATATTATAACAAAATTCTTTACAAATAGAGATGCTTTAAATGCCGCTAGTTTCGTGCATTTTGATTGCGATTTACCATTAATTTTGACGACAAAGGCAGTAAATGTTACTACAAACCTATAGATAACTCTATAGTGTAGACCGCCTCAACTGAAACATAAATCTTTAACACCACCACATTTGAAACTCGACAACCAGTATCAAAATAAACTGATAGTGAACACTATTAGTCTAGTGTTCACTATTTGCACTATTTGACATTAATCCATATAATATTCAAAGGACATGAAAGTTTCTAAGATAACTTACAGAACGAAACAGTAATACTGTTACGTAAATAATAATAATTCTAACTCTAAGAAACTGTACTATAATAAATCAATAATAAATAATAAACTAATAAATCAATAAAATAGAAATTAGGTCGTTATAGTGTCAGATTTTACAAAAATACCGATAGTTAAAACTATATTTAAAAATTTTTAAACGTTGTCAATTACGCTCATTTCTCTATTTCCAGTAAATTACTAATTACAGAAGAAACATTTGTCTAATAAAGTTATATTGTTTATTTAGATTTAGAAAAAGAAATAGTGGGATTTTGTACCTCGGCACCACACCTCCATAACGTCTATTGTTCAACTAGACCACCAGGTTCTAATCTGCAGATTAGTTTCCTTGACAATCTAATGAATAGTTAATTTTTCGAGAAATCAGTAAGTATTTGTACAACAAACAAACCAAACTTATTGCATGTAAGTGTCGCACAATAATAGATTATGTGCCACTAAACTAGATACTCTGCAAACACAACTACTGTAATTTACGCCTATTCTGTATAAATACATCGTGAAGCCACATTATCATGTTACATGATCCTCATAAATAGTCACTTGCTCAAAGGCAACGTTCCTCCAATAGCGACAGGCAAAACATTTTAATTAATAACGAACTGTGAACATGCCCTGAAAAACTGTTCCGTCTTTTCTGATTTGTTAGTCTAATCAACTAGTTGATGCCTGTCCTGGCTTAGTACACTGGCATTCCAATTACTTAGTAAGGTCTCACAACATTGGTTGTAGTTGTACGAAATGTAAATAGTTATTGAAGAACAATGTCTTTTATGTGAGGAAATATTATTGTTTGAAAATGATTAAACGATTTTAAAAATATAGTTTAATGTTAAAGCCTAATTTGTTACATTTAAAATAACGATTGTTGAAGGCAAATCAATTATTACAAATTTGATAAATGGGCATAAACTGTTCACAAAATATGGCTCTTGACTTTTTATTTTTTATAAATTCGTAACAGCTAAATCAAATGTGGTGATTAAAGTTGTAAATTTTGAGAAATTCAAAACTTGAACTTAGTTTTTTTTTATAACTTTCAATAATTAGCTTACATTGTTGTCAGCTATAATACTTCAACTCTCATCTAATATTCAAGGTGTAAAAGAAACAAAGTTTTGAAATTCTAATTAATTTCTTCGACATGACAGCGACAGCATGATTACTTACTGCAGACCTATTGTTGTTTTACAGGTAAAAGAGTGACGTTCATGATTATATACGTCACAAAGTGCCACGCCTCTATTGTCTTTCAACATGATTAAATATCTTTAGTCTTCATAACAATAAACAACTTTATATTGATTTTTATAAGTTTTCATTTACGCTAACATAAATCGATTTTTCCCATTAACCGGTATAGTTACTGAATCAATATACATGACAATATTCTATTAAGTAGTGAAAAAATATAATGTATAATCGTATTTTCATGAATTATAATAAGGCAAGAAACCAATTTTGAAGGTAATAAATTAAGTGGAGAGTTTTAGGTCAAATCCGAAAGCGTTAAACAAGTTTCTTTGCCTAGTTATTTTATTCTAAAAATATATGTGTACTTGTAACAAAACCAAATACACCCTTCTGAGTTACTGAAAGTTTGATTTAGAATGGTAATAAAATTTAATATATAAGAATAAAAATAATACACTTTGATCACCGTTTAACAAAAATTCCAGTTGCACATATTCGTTTAAAGGGTGGTGGGTTGAACCATATTGAATATCCCAAAATCAGCGTAAGTCATTTCGGCTAAATCTACTACTATAGTACTATAGTAAAATACTACTTTTTAAAGTAGTTGATATGTAATATTGTTTGCTAGAAGTATTTAAGGTTGAGTCAGATTGACAGTTTTATATTGTTAGCATTGTAAAATAAACCATTTCTTGAAAAAAAATTGTACTGTTAATTTGTTTTAGACAATTTAAATATATGTACACTCATTTGGTTACATAGTTTCTAATATTGGGAGTTTTGTAAGAACAATTTTGTATGTTATTGACAAAAAGTAATTCTTACAGAATATAATTTGAAACTTAGTTCAGTGAATTAGCTTGTAATAACGTATTAACTAGAAATATATCAGATCGAATACTCTTGCTTCCAATACAAAACGTGCATTTTTAGGTTATCCTTTTTTAAGATTATTTTAATGGAATAAGTATTGTAAAGAAATCATTGTAAGTAAAGTATTGTAATAAAATGTTCTAGAAAAAAGTGAAAAGCAAATTTCTACAATTATTACACAGAGTCAATTAAACAGTCTTTAACACAATAGGTCTTTCATTACATTCAATAATGTTTGGTTTTCATTACTTGTATTATTTGTAATTATTTTTGTATATAAATTATTTAAAAAATTGCACGAAGGTATTTTTATTTTAAATTATTAAAATAAAAAAGCATGGTTAAATTGTGCTGTATTGATACTAAAATCAATACAATCAATATCACCCAGGTCTAGTAACACGTAAGAATCAAATTTCCAAAAGTACTAAAACCAAATGAAAATAGTCTCTACACACGCAAAGTTCTACGTGGCATGCTAGTGAGTCTCTCTGTATAGCGATGTTTATTTAATGATGATCGTTACAAGGGCAGATTAATGTGAAGAAACCAACCAGTTGAAATTAGCATATCGCCTCATTTGCAAAGCGTTTTACATTTATAACAGGACGATAGAGGGAACTATCTTCTTTACCTAGCTTAAATGTATAAAACTGTTTTTAGGTACAATAAAATTCAAATTTTGAGTTAAGAGAATATAAATTTGTTTTAGCGATAACTGTCTAATTTTAACGATAAGTTTAGTAGTTATTTATTATTGTAAGTAAATATTTACACCGTTCGGTATCAGTAACCAAAAGTTGCATACAATTAGCTAATAACGAACCGGGGAGATGAACAAATATTTAAGACTACCGCCTTCTTGAAGCTAAATGACAACCTTTCCTATAGTTTATTGTATTATTATCCAACATTCAAACCAAATAGCTATGATCATAAATATTTATTTTTCTCTATAAATTCGATTAAATATTTCTCATTTAACTACACTCACACATGTAATTCTGTAGATTTTATACACCCGACATTTTCTATGTAACAGTATTTGTTATAACATATCTATGAAAACAAATACATATACTGAAAAATGTACAACACATTCGAGGTGGAAAGGGTGAACTTTGTAACAACAACATGTATATAAAATCCTGCAAAAATGTCAACCTCTATAAACGTTAATCTTAGGTAGACTGACTCTAATCGGTCAGGAATTGCGAGAGCGGTACCGGAGTGGAATAATGCCTGGGAAAGAGGAAGGTTTTAGTCGGTAGGCCATTCGGAAAAGTCCGACTCATAAGTCCCCTTGGGACGGAGTGCATAATAGCATTTTGCCAAACCTCTATAAAAAAAATAAAATAAAAATAGGTCAGTAATAAAAAAAACTTAAGTGGTTTCCATTTATTTGTACTAATTTATATATTGTGGTCTCATATGTCAGAAATTCCATACACACGATAAATAATATTTGCATGAAGTTAAAAATTCCATACAGTAGTTTTAAAATTAAATTACCAAAAATATTTATTAAGTATGAGTGCATTATATATAGTGTATGTATACTATTTTCAGAACCTTAACTGTTCAGTAGTGTACAATGTTTTAAAGGATTTATGTGTTATGCAATGTTGTTTTCAGGCGGCATGAGATGAATAGAAATAGCAGTGAATCTTTCCAAATAGATTTTGTATTAACTTGTCCTTTAGGTGCATATAACTCTCCACCTTATGTTCTTGTATTGTTGGGAAGCAATGTACCCTTGACTTGTAAGAAAATGGTTTCATTGTTTACATAAATTACTTTATAGGATAACTTTTAGTTTAAGTGATTAAAACAATGTTTTAGAGAAATTTAATTAAAAATTGCTATTTGTCTGCATAAGTGTATAAATTTAGCATCAAAAGATTATAAATAGTTAAAATAAAAATAACATAATTAAAAATATAAAACAGTTTCTAGAAAAACACCAGGATGAAATTGTAAATAACGAACAAAATATATTATAGTTGGAACTAAGCCATCATATAAATTAAAATTTATTTTATACCCATGCATCCTGCGATGATATCGTATTTGAATACATCGAGAAGGATAAATACTATTTCCCAGTAGTAAAATAGGTGAATTTTTTTTATTTTATTTTTTATTTATTTATTTACAACTACAACTAAGTTTTTATGACCTTATCTAGTAGTATTCATTTCAATATAATAACGTTAAACAAAACAATCTATTCCACTGAATAAACGATCACATTACCAGGTCCAAAGGCTTTCTTCGTTTAAGCCTCCTCACAACATCACTACTATTTAGTTCTAGCATCTCGGAGTTGACATGACTCCATAGTCTCCTAGCGTGTCTAACTGCAGTGGTCCTGATTACTTCTTCGACAGTTTCCATACGAAGATCTCTATGGATATTATCATTCCTGATGTACCATGGAGCACCAATAGCTGCTCGCAAAACCTTATTCTGGAATGTTTGTATAGCTTGAATGTTGGTCTTTTTAGTGCAACCCCACAACTGTATCCCGTATGTCCACACAGGTCTCAGAATTTGCTTATACAACAATAGCTTATTGCAGGTATCTAATTCGGATCTTCGGCCAAGTAGCCAATACATTTTCCTATATTTGAGGTCAAGCTCCAATTTCTTTTTTTTTATATATGTGTCTTCCAATTTAGTCTAGTATCCAATATCATACCAAGATACTTTACTTCATTTCGACATGGTACTATCCTAGAATTAAGAAAAATAGGCATTGAATTGATTTTTTTATTTGTAAAATTAACTTGAGTTGACTTAGTCTCATTCAATTTCATGCGCCATTTCTTCGTCCAAGCACTAACCCTGTCTACGGTATCTTGTAGTTTCATGGTTGATTCCTCTATTGTATCCGCTGATGCCATAATACATGTATCATCGGCGAAAGTAGCTGTTGTTGTTTCCTTCCCCTGTGGTAAGTCCCTTGTGAAGAGCAAGTACAGGGTAGGTCCAAGGACACTTCCCTGAGGTACTCCTGCAGAGATCTCTTTAAATTCCGAGTATTCGTTTCCATGTTTAACCCTAAAGAGTCTGTCTGTCAGATACGATGTCAAGATCTTGGACACCCAAATTGGGAAGTCTTTTTGGAGTTTGTATATCAAACCATCATGCCACACCTTATCGAAGGCTTGTGATACATCGAGGAAGACACTTGAGCATATTTTCCTGTTTTCCAATGCAGCCTCAATAATATTTGTTATTCTATGTATCTGGTCAATTGTAGAATGTTTATTCCTGAAACCAAACTGGTGATTAGGAATCAATCCTTTTTCCTCTATTATTGGTTGTAGACGTTTAAGCAGCAACTTTTCAAATATCTTAGATATTATTGGCAATAACGAAATAGGCCTGTAAGAGCTCTTATCGGTTGGGTCTTTACCATCCTTATGATTCATAATAACCTCGGCTACTTTCCATTGCCTTGGTACATATTGTAACCTGAAAGAAGCATTTATAAGAAACAGCAATTTAAGAGTAGCTGTTTTCGGTAGTTGTTTTAATACTTGTCCCGTAATTATGTCATATCCAGGAGCCTTTTTAATATTTAATTTCGAGATAACTTCACTAAGTTCTTTTAAGGATGCAGGCTTAATTGTTATTTCGTCATTTCTGTGATCATATACAAAATTCAAATCAACACCTTGATTCGGGAATGGCTGAAAAGTTTCTTCCAAATACTTCGCAAATATTTCCGATTTTTCTCTGTCATTTCTAGCCCATTCGTTGTTACATCTTCTTAAGGGGGGTGTTTGTCTCATGGGTCTCTTGACACTTTTTGCAGCTTTCCATAGAGAATAGTCTGTATCTTTCTCTGCTGTCAAGCCTTGAAGATAAGTAGAAATAGAAACATTTTTAGCATCCCGAATCTTTTCTTTTAGCCTGTTACTGAGTCTATTTAATAAATTTTTATCCTCAGGAGAGCGACTTAGTTGCCACTTTTTTCTGGCTTTTCTCTTTTCTATAGGTGAAATGCACATTTATTTGTATTGGGAAACAAAAATAATTCCAGATGTTGAAATGTTAGTTCACAGAAAATTTAAATAATTTTTTTTATAACTAAATTTCGGTTAAATATTTCTAAAGTTAAAATAGGAAGCTGTATCAGTTTTTTGTATCAGAGGTTCAAAGGGATTTAAATGAGAAAACTAGTTTTTAGAGATGAACGAATGCATCTACTTTATTTTTCGTACAGTTTTAATTCATTAAAAAATCTATTTTGGTTTTTTTTAAATCTGTTTTTACATTTCCAATTTCCATTGGTTTGTTTGTACTGCTATTAAAAGACTACTTGAAAAGTTTATAATCTAGTATTATATGAGGTATTAACAAATCTCATAATGTGTAATAGCTAGAACAATCTCAAGAGACTTAATTAAAATTTCATGTATATATGAATTTTGCGTACGATATATAGAGGTCAAGTTTGTTAAAAATTATACTCTAATATAATTTTATTTTATATTTTGGATTATTGATAAAGTTATCAGTATAACAGCACTTTGTGAAATTGTTAACACTGTCTCTAAGGGACAATATTTAGCAATGAAAAATAAAAGTTGCGAAACGATTATATTTTCCGATAACATGGAATAACTTGTCCCCAGTGAATACCACGTAGGAATTTCATTCCTAAATATTTTAACAAATTGTGTTGAATGCGCAGTAACTTCACAAGGTATCTGCAGAATATGGACAGATCATCTTTTAGGGATCAGTTTAAACGATAGTATCATTTTTTGTGTTGGATCGATTTAACAGTTATTATACCAGTGTTATTACTGTATTATTAAATATTTCGTTTTAATATGTTATTTTAAACAACATTTTATATTTTTCTCGCGTGTTCTCTCACACTGCCACTATTTATTTATTGAATGTTTAAGTGCTAATGGTTTTGAAATTAATGATAATTTTGCCTAACTGCACAAATTGAGTTTTTGGAATGTACAGTAGTTGAAACATTTAAAAATGATATATCCATTAAATATTCCTTTCAAACTTAACTTGAAAATAATAGATACCTGTACTATTATACAACTCTAATAGCTCCAAATATAACGACTTCAGTTCACTGATATTTTCTACTCTAGTTATTACATTTAAGACGATGATTCACGAGTGGTTACTATTTGAAAGACTTTACTTATTTTAAAAAACATTTTTTTTGGACATAATAGGAAAATAGGTGAAATTATCTCTATGACAAAATGTATCTCTTTTGTTTATTAAATTATGTATTAAATGTAAAGATTAGGAGAAAAAACTAATATGCATCTAAATATATTTATACGTAATTCACACAAAACAATAGTTTAAATATTAATGTAATAAAACCCTCTTTTCATACATTTATTACATTGGGTAATTCGCATAAATATTACTTGAATAACTATAATATTTTTCATTCTTCTAAGACACTTATTGGATTTAGTATACTAATATCAACTCTAAAATGTTACTGTAATACCCATATACTTAGTTTTAATTTCTTACCAACAAAATAGAAAAAAAACAATATATCCTTACCGAAGGAAAGGGAGTTAAGAGAACGACTAGCTGTGAGTGGTGGATAGGAAATAATTATGCAAACCAACATGATCATTTCATGAGGTGTACGCGTTACCCAAGTGTTTATCTGATTCAGTTCAGTGTCTACTCAATAATAGTAACTTTTAATTAAACACACGCATATTAAATTATTTCTTATTGGTAAATATTTTGTTTGTGTTTCTAACATTGTAAATAATTTACTTTTGAGCATTACATATAGACAAATGGATGCCGCCCATAAAATCAACCATTGGTTGGTTCGTACAACTTTTGCACTGTTCCTTATTATTATTTTTTGTATTACAAGTAACACATTTTAATGAGAAATTTTTTGCCAGCACAAATATTTTTATATCATGCTAAATACAAGGATGAAAATATGAGAAATTACAAATAATTAATTTATTATTACTTTTAAATAGGCTACTACAACTTTGAACAATTTTTGTTGAAGTTCATCATAAACCACGGCTGTTTAGGGTAGTCTGTTTTCAACGATACGTGGTTTATAAAAAATACGACAACTTCAATTATGTTGCTAAGGGTTTGTGTCAAATTTAAATTTATAACATTTGAATGAAGGAGTGTTGAATACCATTGCCTGTGACTAGAATGCAGGCTGAGGAAGAACTCAAATTATAAATCGTGAAAAACTATCCATTATGTTTAAGTAACAATTTCAAAGCACGGTGTATATCAAATATGACATTTCCCTGAAATAAATGTTTATAGTCTCATCGTTATTCAAGTCACTACAAACCAAACAAAATAATGTTCTTGATTTATACTAATAATCAATAACAAACTTACAATGACAGACATTTAATTACATAATTAAAATTTGTTTTGTTATAAATACCTGATACAGAGACATGAATACACAAAATATATCCAATTAAAACAAGCAAAGAAGTTATTCATAATTACAGACTTAAAATCTTTTTAAAAGTTAGCTTTTACCTAAAACTTGGCAAGCCTATAAGTTACTAATAAAAATGTACGTCTAGTAGTGTTTTTCACAAACAATCTACAGTTTCTGCTACCATGTAAACAGATATTGAGAGTAGTATAATACGTTACACCCACAATGTGTATATTTTTGTGGGTGTAACGTTGAATTGAATGAACACCATCACGTAGAGCGAGAATAATTGGAATTGGGATTTTGTTGGTGTACCTCAGGGGGAGCCCCACACACGGGAGGACATGTAAGTCCTCTTAGGGTGCAGTAATCCATTCACCACCTAAACGAAAACAAAAAATAATAATAATAAAAATAATGAAAACCACAGTTTCTAAAGATTCCACTATGAATGTGTTTTTATTCAAAAATATTTTACGTACATTATACAATTTTTTTTAACAAGATGACACATGAAGGACCTAATAAGTGTTGATAAGTTTTAATTTTAAAGTTTACTTGATAAAAGAAAATATATAGTCATAAACAACAAAAAACTATATATTAATATGTATATGTATATGTTCATTCGGTTGTTGTTAATGTTTCAATATAACAATTTTCAAATAAATACCGTTACTTAATTTTAGTCGCTTATTTTAACTCTCTCATTATTTGTAAAACATACTATGCATTAATTAAAACAACAATAGTGGATACGACGTAAGTACATTTCCAAGAGAAATGAAATGAAGCTGAAATGACGTGCTAATATTTTTCATGATTTCAACAATCATAAATATTCCGATATTTATACCATCAAAATAGGTAATAAAATTGTAAAAAATCATAAAATCATATACAACTTATTCTGTTTGAATATCTAGAAAATAATATGTACTTTTCTAGCTATTATCCAAAAGGGTTACGTAACACAACTAAAAATTAGAAAAGTTCTACTGAACTGAACGTAATGAATATTCGTGTTATTATAAAGTAAATTTAAAAGTAATCATAATACCCTGAACGTATAAAACGTGTCATTATATAGAATGACAAAGGTAGGCCTACAGCTGTTTTGGTACTAAGTATTATTTTACGTACACAGTAGATAAACCATCTCCATGGTATGGTATGGAGCTAAACAAATAGAGGCTTTATTGCTGACACCTAACCGCTGATATCCGGTAACTCAAAGGACAGCATACTCCATATCCTTCCACACTAGCGCATTCTAAACTGAACCAGCAAAACTAAAACTGTTCAACCCACTTATTGAAGCCACACATTGTAGTATACTATGTCCTTTCTCTTAAACATTCAATACTCTATGGAAATATGTTTGTAAAAGTTAGCAACTGTTAGGTAATGGATTATGGAGGATATGGTGGACTCTGGAAAGCCTAATTTAGGTAATACGTTGTAGCGTTCACTCCTCTCGCTAGATAATAATACATGTAAACAAACATAAATCTACCGTGACATCATTCCTCTTTAAAATTCTGGAACCGTTAGTAGATAAATTGAGGCTCTTGCAGCTTTGAGTAATTCTAGATTAAGCCGCCTGAATCTAGTTAAAGTGAGTCTTCGTTACTTCCTTTTTCAGATACTGACCTCGGATTAGAAAGAAGTGGAGATCAGGTATCCACTACCTTAAGGTAGTATTTTTATTAAATTATTAAATAAAATAATCTTCATAACGAAATTAAACAAAGTGATTGAGAAATTGTGTTGCACGTGTGTTAGTCAGTAATATCGATAATATTTGTAAATAATTTGGTAAATCTTTGTTATTGTTGCTCTCTAATTTTAACTCACGTTATGATCCCAAAATAACTTGAAAATCTTCAAAACCGGGGATCGTTATATTTCATTAAACTAGAATAGTTATGTTGGAATTTCCTTTCTAAGTTAAGATTTCCTCATATAAATGAGATTGAAGAAGCAAGTACCTTGTAAAAATGTTTTTTGTGTGTAAAAAGTGTAAAATAGTTTCGCTATTCCTATTAAAACCAAAACTTAATTCTTTATAGATGTAAAAAAAAATCTATTAAAAAACAAACTGTAAATTTACTTTTATTGTGAAATTCTTTTTCTCTTTTAAAAAAAAAACTGCAAATCTCAGGTTTATGCTATAACTTTATGAAATATTAAAACTTAAAACACCAATTTTTCTCAATCTGTACAATTATCAAACTTTTATTTAAAACAAATTTTAGACTTAATGCGGCAAAATTCACATTTAGTGTTGAAAAACATACACTAAATGAGCGTGCTTTTTCGGATAAATATTCATGTTCTCACATAAAAATGAGAGATTCTAATCCTCTAGCTAAATTGTTTGCTCTTAGAAATCGATTAAATTGCAAAGTTGAATCAATACAAATTAAAACAAAATATACCAAATGTAATGTTACATACTTGTCTAAATTAATGGTTAGTAAAAATAAATAAATAAATAAATCAAATTAAAACCAAACTATCATAAATATAATGCTTATAATAATATCAGTTGGGCATTAGTTACTGCTGGAACATCAGATGTTCTTGATGCGTCATATCTAAAGACCACTTATGACGAATATAACTTTCGTACAAAATCTTAACTTGAAGGACTTACCGCATGTTTATATTTAATAGGAAATATGTAATTTGTAAGCTTAAGCTAACCATGGTTTAAATACATTCACTAATTGTT
The DNA here is from genome assembly GCA_963513935.1 of Aphrophora alni. Lineage (NCBI taxonomy): Eukaryota > Metazoa > Arthropoda > Insecta > Hemiptera > Aphrophoridae > Aphrophora > Aphrophora alni. The sequence continues at coordinate 24,139,112 of OY740768.1, read as the reverse complement.
TTAAATATTTTTTATTCCAAGCTCCAGGACATGTGACTTTTTGGAATATAATCCTGAATGGATTCCTTTTGAAATTTTAAAATAAGTCAAATATTTTATAAAATTCAATAACTTTCATTTCTTATGCATAAATAAAATGAAACCACGTGCAATTTTGGTGAGTTAAATTTCAATATATAAATTATGTATATTTCAATATAAATTGAAGTAAAAATTAGTATAAGTTTTGATATAATATATTATGAAATGAAAACAAAATTGATATATATGTTTCGATGTAGAATGATTTCAAATTTGTATAGGTCGTGTTATAATTTGACATAAAGAAATATGTCAAAAATCTATGTGCCTGTCTCGCCAACCAGACTTGATCTCATTTAGCTTGTAACTGGGACTTTCATGAAGGGGAATCCGACTGTTTTTAGATAGGTGAAGTGTATTTTCAGACGGCGATCTCCTGATTGGGTGGCCTCTATTGAATTAAGTTCATAATTCCAGAACATCCTTGGTACTTTTCCTAAAATCAATCATAATATATAACAAAAACCAAAAGAACACCACGAGATGTGCCACAAAGTTTTTTTTGAATATTGTCCGCGGAACACTTGACATTTGATTAATATGAGTACTTATCACTTAGCCCTGTCAAACCAACCAGCACATCAGGAAACCAGTTTTGATAATACTATTATTACTTTAATAATACTTTTAAATACTAACCTAACAGAACAGAAACTTATGAAATAAAACTAGACCCACATTTTTGCCTACTTGTACCCCCTTCTAGGCCTAATCGGCCATTTAGCTGTAAAACTAGTAAATTTCCACAATCAACATAAATTTTCAAAAGGCATTAACAAAAATCCAGGACGCCACGAAACTCGATAAGTTAGACGCAATTTGTAAATTTATAATTCACGAATCAAGTTATTGAGCGTCTATCTTGCTCCAAATCGTAAACCCGAATTTTGTCCACGCTCTATTTGTAGTCTCTAGTGGAACACCACTCCACTTTCTGCACAAGACAAAGATACGTTTTCGTGCGTGGCCGTGTGTCTTAGTAGTACGTCAGAGTGACTAGGTCCTTACTTCGGTTAATGAGAGCGCATCGAAAAAAGCTAAAGATTTATTATAATAATTTAAATTAGCAGATATGTTATCTTTATTTATAATTGACTTTAAAATATCCTATTGAACAAATTGTGACAAAATTAATAATCGAGGTAGTGATTATGGAACATATAAAGTTTATTAGGTTACTAACAGATTAAACAGAGACTTGAACATTCCTTAAGAAAGAAACATTTTTACAAAGCTGTCAAACGTCAAATTATTGGAAATTGTGTTTCCCCAAACCACTCAAGCTAAGTAAATGACAGAACTATTATAGTGACAAAGTGTGGTCAACCATGCAAACAGTCTTTTATCTTTGGCAGGTTATCTTTGCGTGTGTTGGGGGTAGTACATGTCATTAAGCCAAAGGGTAGTTTATAATAACTTAATTATTTTAAGTGGAAAGGCAACCTGAAAGTATTATAATATTTTGTCTTTCTTACTTTGAGATGTTTTAATTCTGTTTAAAATATTCAATATTAATCATTCCATCAAAGTCATAAAACTTGTTGATGTTAGATTGCATTGAATAAGAATTGCAGTAGTTTAATCTACCTAATAACTGTAGTTTCTCTTGGTTGTTTAAAATTATTTAAATAAAAACTCCAACTCGCATTATTTGTAAACAATTTTCCTTTAAAAGTCTATGACATCTACAATTTTTCCAAAACACTCCAATCTAATAATAAAGGTTTTATAGAAACAAAGTTTTCAAAGTCTAATTAATTTATTTGACATGACAGCGACAGCATGATTACTTACTGTAGACCTAATGTTGTTTCAGAGCTAAAAGAGTGACGTACTTTATTGTACCTTAAAAAGTGCCACATCGTTATTGTCTTTCAACATGATTAAATACCTTTAGTCTTCCTAACAATATGGAGTACTTCTTTATATTGATTTTAAAAAGTTGTTATAATTATTAATGTTCATTTATTTCTTATTTTAACTGTTCTACTTATTTAATTGATATAAGTGAATCGTTTAATTTAACTGACGACTAGAATCATTTTATTTATTTATTTTTGTTATGTTACTTCTCAAAGAGTAATTTAGATTTTAAGTTATAATATGATATATTGTGTCTTGAATCACTTGTCTACTTTATTTGTAAATGTATCATTCCATTTGTGAATTGTATAAAATTAATGCATTGTGTTGATTGTTGTTCTTTTATAAATGTACAACATACATAAATCTTTTGTATATATTTTGAGCCGTACATTTATTTTTATATGGTTGTACGTTTAAAAATAATTCTAAATAAATATTTTATTTCTATAATTTGTAATCGATGTATCTCGGAGAGAATATCAAGGTTATTAAGAAAATTAAGGTTATTCAATAATAACCTTAAAGTTTTTTAGGAAAATTTCAGAGGTATTTTGTAAATCTCAAAACACGGGTTTAACACCAAATCAGAATATAATTAGTTTATTAAAATCAGATTTAAAATGTGGCGTTAAGAGACAAAAAAATGAAAATACCCCATCGCCGTTTTCCCTCAAAAATGCAGGTTCAAATACATATATTTATTTTAAATTGGTGAATAATAACAATTGGCGCCGTTCTAAAAGTTTAATATCTCCAATCCCATAGAAGGGACATTGAACCATATTTACTAAATTGTGAGATATTAAAAACAAAACGAATATGCTAAGTGAATTTATATTGATTCGCGAAGAGCACTCCCGATGAGAAAATGGTTGTAAGTGAACAATTTGAAACCTGATATGCTTAGTTAATATCGATTCTTATGTAAAAGTTTTTAAATCATAATTTTTGTGTGTAAATTTAGAGTTGAAACAGCAAGCTAAAAATTTTGGTTATAAAATATTTTAAAGAAAAGTAAATACAAAAACAGCTTTTACAGTTAAAAAACACATTGCAAAATCTTAACAAGAGTGTAATTTGAAAATTTAGAAACTACCTTACAATTCACATTAATATCACTACAATCGTTTTAGTGTTAATAAATCAATAAATGCAAGTTTCAAAATCTAGTATTATTTGAAGAATCGCGGAAATATAACGAATATACACTACCCAAACGATTTACATACAATTATTTTAACAAAAAGGCCAAATATGTAAATAATTTGTTATATTTATTGTATTGATTCGATGCATGTTACCAGTAGAGTATAGTAGCACTTTAAAAAATTGTTAGCACGGTCTCTGGAGAACAATATGTAAAGAGTAAAGAGTTACCAGACACGAAACTAATATATTCCGATAAATTGACATAACTGGTCTCCAGTGAATACTTAAACTCATTTTATTATATATTTCAACAAATTGAGTCTGATGCGTCGTAACTTCATGTGGTTCCGAGAGAGTAACTGAATCAATGCCTCTATTATACTTTAATAGATAAGTTTTTCTCAAAATAAATCAATTATTTAAATATTTTGTTGTGCCCATATTGTTGTACAACTATCTGTACTTCTTTCAGATATTTTTTATAATACAATTATATTAATATACTGATTTATATAGTTTGTAAATTTTTTATGATTTTATGTTAATATGTTTAACCAGTTTTTTTTTTATTCAACGACAAAATAAAGTCAATAATAAAAATTATATTTTTCTACATTATGATATATTCCTAAATTACATTGATATTAATATGGAAAATTAAACCAAATAAAGGCACTGTTAGTCTAATAGTGTTGTTCCAAGTACAGAATATTCGGAAACAAACATTTTATTTTCGTGAAAAGAAACTGAACGAAATTGGTGAATGTTAAAGTGTGATTGATGGTTGGCAGACAATTATATAAAACCTTCCTGGCCAAACTTTGTGACGCTTGGTTTGCATATGCCAACAATGCGTTTGTCCTATTGAGTTCAGTGTTACGGAAACAAATAATAAAATAATTCTACGTCACAAATTTTTTAATGTTTTAAATATATAAACAGTTACTTTATAGAATCATTAAATTTGTTGTTAGTCCATAATAAATTTAATTTATGATATCTAACTATAGGACATACCATAACTATTGTATTGCCATTTATAATCCCTTACAAATGGATAAATTATTAGGGTTTGACATGAATTGAATTATATATGAATAAAACATTTGAATTATGAAAACATTTAGAACTAAGTAGTAAACTTTTTCATTATAGTTTGAATTGTGAATTCCAATGTATCTGGTTGTGTTCTTAAAACATGTTTCATTTATATTCCCTTTACCACCTTAAACAGTAATTTATCATCATGGCGTCTTTACTGTATGCTAAAACACATAAAGATAAAAAAAATTTAAAATGAAATTTACACAACATATTATTAAACTGTAGACTATATATTACATTACCGAAGTCTTTGTTGAGATATCAAGGACAAAATCCACTTAATTCTAGCCGTTTAATTCACATGTATTTTAATGATTTTTTTAAATTTTAGATTTTTAATAAACGGCTAGTTTCAAATTTTGAGTTCTTAACTCTGATCAGAAATTGGAGTCTAATTTTATTTCATCTTTTGTTTCTGAATTTATTCTAAATATTAAACAATTTATATATATACAAAATTCTACAGCATAAACTATTGTTTTATGCAACATTTTAAAAGTACTTTAATTTTTCAGTAACGAACAACAAATATTTCTTATGAATTCATCATTAGTTTAAATGTGAATCATCGTTACTAAAAATTGGCAAACAACATCGTTCATTAACAGGTGAACATATTGGCAGACGGATATTTTAATGTATACATTTTCAACTTAGAATTAAAGTAAGGCTATTTAAACGTATTTCTTTATGTTTTTTAAATTTCTTTATGTTCGTAATTATTAAATTATAATTTCATGTGATAAAAAAATTTAAAAAATACAAAAGATGTATATATTTTTTAATGTGTAGAGTATGTGTAAATGTTCTTACACAATGTAAATGTAAATTAAATAAGCCTGATTTTCACCAACGTAAAGTTAGGATTATCTTTAATTCTTTCAATACGGAACGTTTGAATCAGAAAATGGTCAAAATGTTAAAAGTAGTAAAGCACGGCTAAACCGTGAAGACGTATTGTTGCGATTACGACATTATTTGGTGAATTAATCAAAGTTCTTAAGGTTGTGATAAACCCATCTACAGTGAGCGAGATTATATAAAAAATAATTTACCACATATTACACAGTGCTTGCAAAATGTGTTATCCATTTTGGAGAAGTTACAAGAGGCGAGACAAAAAATTAACATATACACTTTATATTTTATTTTATTTGTTATAAGAATAAAAGATATATGGGGTAGTAACATGAAAATAATAAACGGTAGAGATCTTATATAATATCAGAAAATTCGCTTTTGTTACCTTTTTATTGAAGAATACACCATACACCATTTTTATTTAAATAAACCATGTAAATTATACAAACAATAACTAAGTTATTCACAACGTAAAGTCTCTGGTGTTAAATTAAATAATAATATATAACATTTTGTTTGAATTTGTTACACAATGAAGAGTCATTTTGCATCCCGGGAGAACAATGAAGTTGAACATTTACCATAATATGTTTTAAGTCTAAAAGTTCCAGGAGATGAAATTAAACCGTTTTAAAATTTGTAATTCATATTTTTAAAATTGATGTAAAAAAAAACTATATTAATTGTGTTCAACAATGTTAGAAATTGTGAAATATCGGAAAGTAATTCAATCAATATTATTCAAAACAACAAAATTAATACATTGCACTTCTTTTAACAAACTTGCTATAAATTATCACTATATTAATACTTCTTTTTATCCATGTAGATTTATTTAGTAATATTTTAAGTGGTCGTCTTTTGAAATGCATGACTTTGATTGTTTCGCTGTCAATAATGATTATTAAATTACTTCAAAATTTCCGTACATTCGAATACTCTGATTTACTTCAATACAGTCTCAATCTTGACAACAATTGTACGACATTCAAGTTAATATTTAAACAAATTTAAAGAGAAAACGTTAATAAAATATAATTATATAAAGTATGCAGTTTCATTATGGCTAAAATGTAAAACCTTATCTTGGAAAAAACTATATAAATATAGTTTGTGTTTGACTATTAAACGGACAGATAAAAAATATGAAATTACTATGTATATCCAATTGCATATTAAATATTTCAATATAAAAAAACTATTATAGATGTATTACATATGTATTTTTATACTAATTTTGGTAAATGTACTATTTAATTGTATTTAATAAACATTGTGAAATGTTAGAAATAATATTATCTTGGTTTTTATCACACTTGATGTTAACTGAAACAGTTTTAATTACTCTTGTTTTCCTTTGAACATTTTTTGTTAATAATAATTTAAATTATAGTATTGTGAAATGGTTAAAATTGATTGATTTTCTGTCCTGGGTGACTAAATGTCTACAGTTTCAATGTTTCCCTATATTCAAATTTCCGGACTTATTTCTATAAACTTTTGACAGCAATTACTTGTTGAATAGCTGAAATTAATATTTTGACAAAACTTAAAAAAAAAAAAAAATATATATATATTAAGAATTAAATTTTATCAATACAGTTACAAAAATATTTGTTTAGCAACTTTACAAAAATATAGAAATAAATACTTTTTGAATGACTGTTATAATCACTGATAAATGTTCTATACATATAACAAATGTACTTTAGATATTTTCGTAATAAAACGTATTATTGAAGTGATTTTTTCGTAATTACTTTTAATGATGCAAATGTTCCTATTGATTTATTTTAGAGAATATTTTCCACAAAATCTGCATTATAGAGATCTCATCTTGTCTATAGTTCTTGCATAAGTTTTAATTTTTTATTTTTTTTAAGAGTAATATGTTAACAGGAATCAAACATTTTTAAAACTAGAAACCACCCATTTATTTTCCAGTCTTTAATTGTTTGATTTTATTACAGATATATTATTATCATAAATAAAAACATTAGTGAACTTTTTAAATTGTTTTGAACACCCAGTATAAATTTTAGAATGAGAAAATGTTTTTGATTGGGATAGTAGAGCGACGTTTGAATCACTGCCCTTTAAACAGTAATGACGTAAGCCACTACCTTGCACAGTGTACCAATGAATAATAGAGTACACTATTTCGATTTTTTACAAGGTACAAAACCAACAATTTCAGCTTGTCGTACCTATTTACCAAAGGTAGGAAAATAGAATTAGTTAAAACCCAAAGTGTCTACAAACGTCTACATACTACGAACATAGGTTCCGTTACTCGTGTCCATTTTAATTTCATAGGAGAAAAATTATTTAATTACGAACAGCATACCCCGTTCTTTGATTGTTTAAATAGTTTTATGAAAACATTCTCGCAAACACAATGTAGCTGTTTTCTAGCACATAATATAAAATACACCATTTTATTATTTTTGTAACAGAAATAATACATACCACAATTGCTATACACTTATAAACAACATTCATAGGGGAAAATAATAGTTAAATATTTTTGGAAGGCTTGCTTTATGTATTATAATTGTGATTTCCCTTTGGGATCACATTATTAGTAAATACTATACTGTTCATCAATGAATATAAGCCCTAAAATAGCCGCCTGTTTTATATGTAAATAAACCTTTACCCCCAATATTGTGATTCATATTGTTTAATTTTTTGTCAGATTAAAACTACCTGCGTAATCATTTTAGAAAACAGATCACATTCAATTTTACATTGGAAGTTTATTGTACGCCTGCTCACTGTGTTTTAACCACAATTATATTTTTAATACTTTGGATTGCGCTTACGACTGTGCAAATTCAAAGGTGAGTGAATTACAGTCAGCAGTGTGTAAATGAAAATAAACATTAGCGTATATAACCGAACCAGATACATGTACAAAACAAGAGGAATAGTAAATTACTAATCATGGACTGAATACAATGATTGGGTTGTAGGAAGGAAGAACTAATATTTAAGAAGGAAATCCAAGAAGATCTGAAAACTTGACGTCATGATAAAACTAAAAACTGTTACGTGTGAAATATTGTAGGAGACAACGTTGAGGTTGAGACGTCAGTCTATACGAGGCTTCGTTAAGAGCGAACGAGGTTCTGGACTGTTCCGCCGTAGGATATGGAAATGTGAACACTAAATACGCTGGAAAAAATATTGTTTTCTACAAGTAGTCATTTACTTTTAAATCATAATCTGAAAGACAAATGGTCCGCTGTATAACTAACATAACAAATCGGAGTTTTCTGTCAGCTGAACCAATACTATCTTATTGAATGTATTTTTTTTTCAAAAAGAAATTTGTTGTTACCTTTGGCGAGCCTGGTATATTTAACTTAGTGGTATACAGGTCAGATTAGAAAGAATTCAACTAACAAATCAATATGTTGGTTGACGTTAAAAATACAAAATTTGAACGTGGTCTGACTAAAAAAAATTATACATACTTAAAACATAATTTTCAATACCATAAGAAACTAAATTAGTAGGTAAATCATATTGGGATAACAATTTTTGAATATAAAAATGAATTTTTATCATCCAATTTTATCTAGTTTCACTAACACAATTCTCACGAACTTACTTAAAGATCATTAAAAATATAGAATTGGGCTTTAAAAGCTATTTTGTAGTGTGTAATATTGTATATTAAAATCTGTAATCAAAGACTGGTTTAGATACTTTATATAATAACTGGTTGTGAATACAGAGCAATATATATCAAACCCTAATGTGTATATTCCCGTCCTGCTTTTCACTCTGTCATGTCACTCCATCAAGCTAGTTAATTCAAAGTGGGAAGCATAATTAAGGAGAGTAAATTATGATTAAAACAGGTATTTATTAATTATTGTTTATTTCGATGTATTGTTAAGAATGAATTTACCTTCTTATAATATTACTGTTTCTTTCACTTTGTATTAATTTAAATATTTATTCCAACTATTCAACGTCTAATTACTGTCAAAGTGTAAATAAATAAATGGAAAATTTTAATCTAGGGAAATAATAAAGCAGTATAAGAATTTAATCATCCAGGACTTTAAATGAAAATAAGTTGTACATTTTACAATACGACAATTTAAATTAATGTAAAACAAATGTTGAGGGATTAAAAGAGGAATTAAAACTGTTTCAGTTAATATCAAGTATAAAAAACGAAATTCACCTTATTATTTCCAATATTATAAGTTGTTTGATGAATACAAATATGTCCGTTACTTGCCATTATTTGTATACACAAATTAATTCCAGATGTTTGGACATTCTATTTTTTATTTTTTTTTAAATAAACTGAAAATTATTTTATGAATCACTTTGAATTTCTAAATTTAAACAAAATATCGTCGAATACCTGAAATCTGTTTTTTTTATGTCATAAAGAATGCAGCCGACTAGATATTTCGTTTCTTAAAACACCTGGAACCCTGAAGCAATATTTATTTCAAGCTATAAATTATAAATATGGTTATTTTTATTATCTCGCATAGAGACTTGAACAAACTATATATTTATTTAAGGGCTATTATATGTATTTGAAGTTAAATTTTTATAACATTTAGCACATAGTAGAATTGGTAAATGGCACTCTAATCAATAAACTGACTTTGGTTAAATTACAGTTTACTGCTTTCAGTGCTGTATGGTGGTAGTAAATATAGAGTTAATATTACAATCGTTGACGACACTTCTAACATTTTATTTATAATATTTAAATATTGTTAATTTTTGACATGAAAATTAAAACAAATTTTAGAACAACTCTAAATGAATTTTTATCTTTTTAATTTCTCATATTGTATAAGGAAATGATTTGAAACAAATTTACTAAATTCCCGGTATTAAGATATATTGGTTCATCGTTTTAAAAATTCAAATTTAAACAATAAATTAACTGACTATTTTTTGTAGTTATTGTGTGTAATTGTTCTCTAATGTCGAAGAATGGTTTGTTAGCATTGTGTCTTGACAACTTTTAATGGTGACTATGTTAAAGTAAAGTAGGTGTAAAATGTGATTCAAACTACTTTTATTTTATAAGTTTATTATGCAGGTCGATAATTATTTAGCAAATTGTGAATATCAAACCTTCTTATTTTATGAGAAATTTGTGATGACTTTAATTGTACAATAATGTAAACAATACATTATTGTATTGTATCGTATATATATATATATATATATATATATATATATATATATATATATATATATAAAGTTATATATAAAGTTACAGAATAGAGGTAGTTTGAATCATATTTTATATCCACTTTATTTTAACAGTCGCCATTAAAAGTTCAATTTGTCCATTTCCTACTAATATACAAGTCAATTAAAATTACCACCTTACAAAGAAACAATTTGTTTTGACATTCTTCATTACAAACTGGACAAAGTTTTCACACTTGTATTGACAAAATAATAAGGTTCTAAAAATGTATGTATTTTGATATTCACCCTCGTGTTTATTTAGTATATAATAACGTTGTTAATGATAATGAACAATTACAATTTTAAAATTACAACTTTTATTATAGAACGACTATTAGTGAAGGGTGTACGTACATTGACTATACGAAGCAAGGAAAAGACAAAATAAATGACAGGATTTAAGATTAAATTCTCATATGGCAATGAAAAAATCGCAAATATAAGACAACAATAAATAATATGAAATAAAAGGAGGATAAACTAGAATCAATATATTAGATTATCCATTATTATTATATGTTGTTTAATAAATCTAATAATTTATTGAAAATTATAACAATACATAAGAAACCATTACGTGTTTTGTAAGAGATTAAAAATCGTAATAAAACAAATTTTAAATGTACTAGAATGCAAAAAAGGCAAAACATCAAATAGCATTTTTTTCAACGTGTTTTACGAATAAACTATTACAAACTTTTATTAGTATTATAAAACTAGTATTTATCTATTGGGTGACATTTAAAAGAAGTTAATAAAATTATTGTTTCCAACCAAAGACGCTGAAATAAATTGAATGCAAACTTTGTCGACAAAAGCAGCCCAGCCTTACGAGACTAGCCCAAGAAGGTTTTATATAATTAACTCTCATCCATCATCTTCACGACACAACAACTTGTTTCTCCAGTTTCCTTTTGTGCAAATGAAAACTTTTTTAATATACTATACTGTTTAAAAATTAAGATGATTACGGTGCCTTTCATTATAAAATATACTGTATTACTATATTAGAACAATCACAATTTAGGAATAAACACTTAGCATATTATTTTTTAGTTAATATATATGTTATTGTTAAATATTAAATGTTGAGCTTGACTTATGAGAAAAACTATACAGTATAACAAATACACAAATAACAATTCTCATAAAAAAAATACGTCTAATTATCAGACGCGTTTCAACGACTGGAGTTTTGGTTTAGTTGGTGTAGCTGGTGTATCACTGAAAAGGACGACCTTGTAGTTGAAACGCGTCTGAGACTTAGGCGTATTTTTTTTTTATGAGAATTGTGTTCTGTGTGTTTGTTATAGTGTTATTGGTAAATGTAAGAAAGCAATTCTATTAATTACGATATTATGATAATTGTTAATTATGATATTATTATTGACATAAATTTCACTATTTTAAACTATTAAAATTAAGATACAATACGAGTATATTTAATCGAAAAACAATCTGAAAAAATGTATCATTAGAAATAACTGAAAATTATACTGGTAAGTTTACACCGATATTAATAGGAGGGAATATTTTAATAATTTAACTCCCTACAGACAACCTTATTGCTTTAGAGTAAAGAAGTTTCACGTCAGTTATTTTCCCGATACGTCGCTGGGTTATGCCGCATCAAACTCAATTTGTGTAAACGTTTAATAACATGAGTCCCCTGGTATTCACAGGGGACTATTTATTCCAAGATATCGAAAAATATTATCAACTTTGCTCTTTAATTTATTTCCCTCTAGACGGTGCTAACAATTTTATAAAGTGCCAGTATACTGAACAGATACTTTTTATCAATCAATACAATAAACCTAATTAATAAAATTAAAATGACGAGAATGTTATTTAGCATTAAAAACGGAGTCTCCTATTTACAACATAACTTTAAAATATTAACGTGATATTTTATTTCACTTTTTCTAATAACTACTATATTTTATTGTTATTGATTATTCTATTTATTCTTCAAATATATATAGAGAGAGAGATTTATAGTTTGACTTTAGAGAGTTAACGACAGTAAGAAGTAACTTTAGGATTTCCAAAGTGAAAATGGGAGGTTAAAAACTTAAATTGTACACTTTTTATAAATTCAAGCCATGTGTATTTCATCACTATACATTATTTTTGGCATTTAATTTATTTTTTACATGTGATTTCCAAATGAGTATCACCAAATGAACTTCCAGGTGGGTATCACCTGTAACAGTTACAAAAAATCCTTTAGTAAAAACCTTTACATTTAAATTCGTAGTACATCAGTTTTCAAATTTTCCATAAACAAGTATTTCGTCAATGCTATGAAATCATCTCCACACGTTTCAAATCCGTTATTATCTGTGATAGCTTCACCTATTAGGCCTATATTATTAAAGAGGAAAAGATATAAAATATAACACTTCTTTGTCTCACTTCTCTCTTTTTGGAGCCTGTATGAGTATAATTCATCTATTCTCTCAGCAATTCGTTCATTAAATCCTCTTCTTCTTATACTAACTTATACATTTTCTCTCTGCAACTTGACATACGTATTCTTTATATTATTAAAGTTCATTCCAGTATTTTTACCCTTTTACTATATTTTGTCTTAACACAAATTTCACATCACAGTTGATCTATTTTGTCCGAGGCTACATTGTTTCCCCCTACTTGTTTCGTTTGGTCTTTTGTTCGTTTATCGTAGTTGTAGCTTCTATATGTTTTAGCAGGATCATAGCAGTGTAATGTATTTTAATTTTTAACTTTTACTTGTTTACTTTCTTTTACATAGATATGTTAATCCACATTCTTAAAAATTCAGGTATCGTCATTTCTTCCATATCTATATGAAAAATTGATTTATTCCGTGTGGTCTTGCTATCGTTATCATATTTGTCGTAAACCCATTATCTCCACGTGTTTATTGTTAGGTGACCATCCCTAAATCTGCCATGTCAAATCCATCGATTGATTCTGATACAATGATACCTACTTCAGTTCCCTGTAGTAGTTCCTTAAAATCCTTCCATGTTCTCAAAACTTCCCCATGTCCTCTCTGCATCACACTTCTTTATTAAACATAATAATAATAATTTTTTAATTATAACTTTAGGAAAATATTTTCAATTATTGGATGATTAAATGTGTTTGAATAATCTGTTTAAAGATTTTATTAAAACACTTTCTAACTATAAAAACAAATTTAAAAAGTCTATTATTCGTTATTAAATTAGTTTGTATCTACTATTTAAATAAAAGAGATTGTAAATTGAGTAACATTAAATGTGTAATGGTTAGTTTCCTTTCGAGTGTGGTGATAAAAATCTAATTACTTTATCAGATAAAAGAGGTGGTTCTGAACGATAATATGTAGCAATCTATATTTCCTTTTCCTACAAATTAGCCTAAAAAAAGTTGATTGGAGGTAGTAGGAACAGAGTGAAATACTTCCCATTAAACAGCTGTTAGGTAGTCCAAAGGAGTACATAATAATTGTAGCAAGTATGTATTAACAATACAGCTCACGTATCTGTATTTTAGGTGTTAAAAAAAACTAACATTTATAGTTTGTTAAACATATTTCCCAACGAGAAAATATAGAATTAACTAAATGGCAACGTATACAGCATTTTCTGAATACACAAATTTACAAGTATATACTTTGTAATACTTGGTAAGTATTTTATACCTTCGTGAAAACTAGAGGTACTGTTAATAGTATAAATCATTCCTTAGAAGTTCATATACTTCCAATAAATCGTTCTTTTAAATATTTTCTGTGCCCATCATGAGGAATATATTTACAGCAGTAGACCAAAATGAAACAGTTAATAATATACCAGTTTCTGTACAGAGGGACAACCTATAATCCCACCTCACGATATGAGATAGTTTATATTAATTGATCAGAAACAGTAAAAACTACAATTATCAGAGTAAGTCAATAAGAAAGTGAAATTGTAAAAACAATCTATATATTGTACTTACATAAATAATAGCATTACTATTCAACACAATCCACTCCTACTTTTCTGCACTTATTCCATCTTTTAACGAGCATTTAAATTCCTTCATGATCTCGTGTTAAGAAAATTTTGCACCTCGAAAGTTTAAAGAATCGTGGAACATTTGAATATTCCGAGTCATGAATTACATTTAAAACACTTGCAATTTCATCAACTTTAATTCTTTGAGAATCATTTGTTTAACCGCTTCAATAGTCGTTAGTCATTAGTCTTTAAAGTGGAAGGCCTATCAGGCTGTTGTTCATGACACAGAGAAATTCTATTTTAAAGCGATCAATCTATTCGTAGATGTTGCTTCCACTGAACTCCCTCCATATTGCTGCTACATTCGACGAATAATCACTGCTGATTTCACACCTTATGATTCGAGGAGACGTATTTCATCCTTAGTGCAATTTCATTTCATCCTTGGACAAAGGAGACCTCATTGCACGCAGTCTTTTAAACATAATCACAAATAGCTAACAATGATACAATACTTTCAATAAAAGCTGATAGACGTTATAAGTTACAGGAAATCATTCCTCATATTCATGTGACTTCGAAGGAAATCAAAATTCCCCTTTACTTTTTGACTTCCCCTCTATAAGCTTATAAACAACACTCATAGGGAAAAATCATAAAATTTACATATTTGATGTTTGATTTGCTCATTGTAATCGTGATTTTCTGTTAATTGGGATATAAAAGTAGGCACTAATATGCTCTTATCCTTTAATTTTTTTTTTTTTTTTTGTGATCAAAAATGTTTTTAAAATAATTATTAATTTGATGGTGATGACGATTCTTGAAAAACATTGTACAGATATAGGGTAAGGTATTATTAAACATCCATATAATAATATTTTTAATAGTCCGTGTCCTAAAGCTAAGGAACAGACTTATCATTTAAGAAATTTATAAACGACGATCATCCATGTTGGCTCCTCCACAGCCCATGACTACTTAAAAAGGTTTATTCCCCTAAGGCAACACATCAGTGATATAAATGAAAATATTTTTCTAAAAAAGTTACGGTTTTTTCAGACCGTTTTTAATTGGTATACTTTTCATGAGGAACCGATCCAGTCTTTTGTAGAATGACACCCAATAAGAACGATTTCTAATAGTAATTTCAGATAAATGTTATATTTATTACCAATTTTAAAGTTTCAATAAATGTACGTTTAAAATAATATATTGTTTGTTTTAAAAATAATAATGTCTAACAAGGTGTGTTAAAAAAAATATAACAAAATAAAATATTATTGATATATCAAAATTTTAATCGAATTGAATGCAGCAATATTTGTCTAGTTTTATAGAACTTTCTTGACGATACTTAAAAATAAAATATTTCACCGAGTTGCAGTCCCTGTGGTGACAATTTATTTTTAAAATCAGAACTCAAACACAGCTTTAGATCATTATGGAACAAAGCTCGTGAATAGAGAGCAGAAGGCGTGGAATGATTGTCAACTTCAAATGATTATATTCACTTCCTGCTTTTCACACCGTTTCTCATGGCACCCCATCAAGCTGTATAATGAGTGCTGAGAGGTGTTATTAATGAGGGTAAATTATGAAAATAAACAACGTATTATACTCTATTGTTCATATGTGAAGGATGTTCACAAAGGTTTGATTTTTCTATCTAATAGGGTTTAAAACTGATTAAAAGATATTTGTTCACTTTTTATATGTTACTTATTTAATTCGGAACTTTTTGTTTCTTGCAAAATAAAGTATATTTAGGATTTAAAATCTTTGCCATTCTTCTGAAATATTGATTTTTCATAGAATTTTTGCTGGTTTAATCATATTTACTTACTTCATGAAACAAAACAAAAATTAAAATAAATCAGTGCCAAACGTTAACTTAATGAAGTGCCTCTAGCTCTGGTTTGTAAACTAATATTACAGATAAGTTAATTCTCAAATTAAAACTTGTTTTGTCTATTTTGTTGAAGGAGGAAGTACTTATCGCTGCACGCTATATTCTAAGGAACTCCCCTGTTATCTGTCAATTTAATTGTAGTTTTGAAGAACCGAACTCAAAAACAATTTATGAGTCATCGTTTTGAATTATTTTCTTTAGTCAACAAACTAATTTTCTTGAATTTATTTTATTACTCTCTTTCATATTTTCCTGGTGTTTATAACCTTTTGTAATGTATACAATCTGTTTTGTTACGTAAATATTTCAATTTTTAAAATTCTGTTTTATTCTACGTTATTTAATGCAATCTCTCTTAGAATATTATTAAGAACTTAAAATAGTATTGTCTAGTAATAAAGTGAACAAAAGTATGAACTACAGTAGAATTTATATATTTTAACTCCATTATGGTAAAGTATGGAAGTCACAATTAATTATAATACTAATAATCATAATTTGTTCTTACCGTCTGTGACTTACTTACGTATATTCGTGTTTAAAAAATGATATATGTGTAATTTTTGTATGTTTGTGTGTTTAGTTTTAATGATAACGACCTCCATGGAGCGATTGTCTGAAGATGGAATAAATTCCGAAAAGCGTCATATATACGTAAGTAAGTCACAAATGGTAAGAACAAAATATATTTATGTTTTCTGCTCCAAGTTAAATAAAGCGTTACTGTGTTTCTTAAAACCATAATTAAGTATCAAAAATATCACTAAAACTTTATAAAATAAGTCCCATAACTGTATCTCCATTTATTTTCGGGATAACGGGTAGAATTATTTTTAAAAATGGAATTAGAACACAATATTCCAAGTTTTGCGTAAAACGGTTGTTTAAACGGTTAAGAAACGCATAAATTAATTATTTTAAAAAATTTTTAGGGAATCTATTTCTGAGAAAATGGATGCAATGAAAACCAACACAAGTTACAATAATTCGACGTTTATTAAATACAAAACGGACCAAAATATGGCAGACGACACACGTTACAATTTCAAACAGAATTTTTTTCTAGTACTAATAAATCTCTATATGTTGTGTTTGTTTTGATTTACTTTATTTTAATCAATTTTTCAAAAATTAATTCCATTACAAGTTTAGTTCACAATTTTTATTCGTTTATTTCCCATTTAACAAAGTCTATTGAAATCAATCTAAAACTCCGTTTTATAATTACCTAAAAATTTAATGAAAAAAAATATTAAAATTGGTATAATTTCTATATGCTACAAATTATTATTTAAATATCGACAGTTTATTATAAAAATACAAGTCTTTAAATAAAACGTAACATTTAAAAATAAGATTAAGAACATACAATTATATTTACCTTGACTCAATAAGTTGAGTTGTGTGGTCGGTTCTAATTTCTGTAGTTAATTAGACAGTTAGCTTGAGATTTATTTCACAGATATGGTCAATTATTATCGTTACAAGGTAGATCAGTACACATAACTATTACCCCACTGGGTGTTGTTACACTATAGTATCTCACTTACAGGATCGTTCTAACCTACATACTGCGTTGCGTGACTTGTACCTGTTTTTATTCATTGTTTAATGTTTTACTGTGGTAATGAAATATGACTTAGAGCAACAGAAAATTTGATTGTATAGGGTAATAGCACACAATACAGTCATTGTGCATGATGATGGGTAGAAGAAGATTTAGTATTTAAAAAAATATTCTGTAATACTACATTCATTTAATTGTAAACATTTTTGAAATGTAGGACAAAATTAAGAAAAGTATATTATAAAGTTTTATGAAGTTCACACTTATTTTTTCAATTAAAGTGAGAAATGTACGTTTCAAAACTTTCAATTCATTTTAATGTAACAGCAGATATTTCTTGTTAAAACTCCATATTCAAGGATAAAATAAAGCAAAAGTTTCAAAATATTTTAAGAATATAAATGAGCTATAATTGTTTCGCCTTGCGGAATCATCGGGCAACAATGATTAAGAATAAGCAATACATCAAGAAACAACGTTTCTCGAGAACTGCAATCATTTGTGGTTCGAACAAAAATCCCGAAAATAAATTTCGATCTAGCTCCTCCTGTGCAAATTCAGCAACCAAGAAAATGAAAACAAAAGTTGATTGTAAATATACCCTTATTACTGCCACTCAAGAAATAATTGTTTTGGTTTTCTTTAATGTTGTGTATTTTAATTTAAAGTAATGTATTATTATGTCATATATGTAATATGTTTTGTTTTATTTTGTTGTTAAGGAAAGCTTTATGTTTTATCTTAATATCTTTTTCTCAATCTAAATCATGTTTTGTTTATCTACTGTAAATGTAACAAAAGGAATGGAAAATAAATTTTAAAAAAAAATTGCTTCTAAACCTATCCTAACTAAGTTGTGCATTTACTATCTTACAACTATCCAGCTTTCAGCCGACTTGACAGGTGCACTGTTCAATTAATTGGAAAGCTTATTATCTTATATCTTGTTGCAAACCGCTCATCTGTTAGCTTTGTTATTTTAAAAATGTAATAACGACTAATGTGCCAACATTCTAAGACGTTATAATCAATGTTTTAGTGTAAAAAAAAAGTAGACTCATTTATGGTACATGAAATCTTTTTTATCACGTTCGAACACAGGAATCGAATCTCAGAAAGATGTATAAACACCAAGTTCATACAAGAGATTTTTATGATGAATTATCATCCCAAACCAGGTTCATCCACCTCCAAGGAAACCATGATTACCGTTGTGTGTTAAACTATTTTCCGCAACATGTTGAAAAAAGCCGACACAGTGATGGAGACATCCTTACCATCTTCCATTCTATAAGTTTAGTGTCACAGTGCGATTAATCGTACAAATACAAATCTAAAACATATGATGATGAAATCCCAAGAGATGAAACGTCTATATTTTAAAGTGTTAAAACCCAATGGCCAACAAAAGGATACATTTAAATGCTAATGCTCAAAATCGCTGCAATAATTTCCATTATTGAGTTCATTAAAATCTATTATTTACACACCTACGTCTAATGTATATCAAAGGATAAAAATTCGAATATTTGGATTCAGGAATGATTACTGATATGGTTAAACAATAGTATGTTACAACCCGAGTTACAAATGTCCTCTCATGTGTTACGTATGTCTTATATTCCGAATTCAACAATTTGTCAATTGATTCTACACTTGAAAAGTGTAATACAGTTATATGGACTCAACTATGACGAAAATGTAGAATAGAAGTAGTTTTAAAAACTAGGATAATTCAGGTGTAGTTGTGGCAGTAAGGGATTGTAAAAAGGATTATTTTTACAACGGTACGCAATATTTAGTGATAGTGAACCTGAAGGTTATAGTAATGGCTTCAGTGTGGTGATGTGGCTTCGGTAACATTATTCGGATGATGAGGAAGTGACAAAAATATTGGTATATTATGTAATGTGAAAAAAGACATATAAATTATATCTTAAATTGTTTATAATCGATAGATTATTCTAAATGTGCAAATATATATATATATATATATATATATATATATATATATATATATATATATATATATATATATATATATTTATAATAAATTGATATGGGATAACCTAGTGATAGAATTAATTGACGTTTCTAACTTCTATACAAACCATTAGGCATGTAAACTTTTTATCTGTAGGTATACGGTTTATAAATTCTTCAATACTAAGAAATACAGAGTTGT
Organism: Aphrophora alni; assembly: GCA_963513935.1. NCBI lineage: Eukaryota > Metazoa > Arthropoda > Insecta > Hemiptera > Aphrophoridae > Aphrophora > Aphrophora alni. Next base: position 24,119,169 of record OY740768.1, on the reverse strand, counting down.
TTCTCCACAATCTTGGTCTGATGTGAATTTAAAGGTCATAGATACAGAAGTGCCAGTTAATGAGCGATTGATATTATCATTGAAATGTGGATATAAAGTACTCCATCCTACAGGATGATACTTTGATATTATTAAAATTCAAACGTTCATTACAGCTAAGACTGCATTGTGTCTGTGTAGAAAACAGAGCATCTAAAAACAAGATTTTCCAACATTACTGTCACCATTAACAGACTATTCGTTATATGATTTGTAATTTTATGACAACCTTTTCATTAAATACGTCGTTTTAAAATTTAAAACTATTTATTCTAAAGTACACATAAAAATTATATTAAAAGATGAAAACAAAAATTTTCTATAACTAAATACCTAATGTTAATCATGTCGACACAACTTGCTCTGAATAGCGGCTATACATTTTTGAAATGTTAAATATAAATATTCAGTCAGAACTTTATTTGTTCTATTGCTGTTCTTAAACTATTGTTCTCTTCTAAACTGATTTATTAGTTAATCGTAATTATAGTAGAAAAATTCCTACATGTAATTCATGTACTAATGGGTATTTTAATGGCACAAGGGTAGTTCAGGATTAAAAATACTTAAACAAAAATAATCCCAGTTCATTCATAAATTACAAGGTTCAATTAAAGATTTTCTTTTTACTTTATAGGTCTAAATTTTTTATGATATCCAATAGTCACTTGTTTATTCACATCCAAAGATAATATATAGTATTATTTATTTCACTCTGTTAACTTCTCTCTCTCAATAATAACTGATATTAGTACATTAAAATAATTATTATGTAGGTTTAAATTTCGTAATAAATTAGCGGAAGATATTTCAATTCCTTTCTAAAATAAATTTATAGGATTAATTCCAAAATATGTACACATTCCAAAAGTTGTAAATTAATTTTTGATATTAAACTCTGTAATACATTATAACAGTTATGTTAACATTAAGACTTAATCAAATTATTAAAATTATTTCCAATAGAAGAACTGTAAAATATTACAGGTCGTTTCGAATTTTCTTTTACTGTGTAATAACTTCTATGGTGCTGTAACGTTTTAAATTCAATTCCTCGTTGTTTTTATCTTAGTAAAAGCAATAAAATGTATTTTTATTTTATTATTTAGTTTTGACTGTAAGCAATAAACGTAAGGGTAGAGTTATAACTCTTTAGAAATGCTGAGTAACAAAGTGCTGAAGTGTTGAAAAAGTCACGAACATTGCAACATTGTGATCTCCTATGATGATAACACAATGATTGTAAAACAAAAGATCCTTTGCCTCTTGTCTTTCAATGTGTTTTATCCAAAGCCAGATTATAAAATAAATATGTAATTTGGATAACTTATGTTAAGAACAACTTATATAATAATTATTTCCACTTAATTCCAAACAAGAATAATGTTGATAAATAGAAAGAACGATAATCGATTTGCAGATGTTACTATTTGAATTTGTCTGAGTTAAGTGTGTACAAATTGATGTTTTACTGATTATGTATTAGATCTACCACTATTACATTTTTGCCGTATTGTATTATTCCTTATTTTTTGTTTTATCGTATTATACTGGTGAAAACTAAAGACTTTGTTTTTCTTGTGGGAGAAAACTAATTAAGTAACACATTTATGTTTTTGTATTACAATAAATAACCGTAGAAATGACAGTAGAAGTGTTACGTTCAAATTCTTAAATATTTTCTCAAAAAATATATTTAATCTGAATATACTATTAAAATAACTAAATATTAAAAATCCAAAATAATTAGTTGTATATGACTTGATGTAAATACGCTTGAATGAAAAATTAAATACCTTCTTCTCTTCTTTAATGTAACCTAAATAGGTTCATTTCAGGTAATAATTTAAAATAATCGTTCATTTGTAAGACAGTAACAGTTCTTTAGGACTTATAAAAATCGAACATTGACCCAAATGAAATTCTTCTTCTTGCGAAATGAGTCGAAACAAATTCTAGATTTTTTTAAATTTTGTTTTTCTTATTGTTCGAAGGTCATCATCATCTTATAGAAAAAGTAAGAACACAACAAAAAATGAGGATATCAGACCTAAAATATCTAACAGGTTTAAAGTGGGAATAGAACAAGAGTTAGTCCTGAGAGATCTAAGGAATGGTGGGAATGAAATCCAAATCAAAACTAAAACTTTAAAAAAAGAGAGGAAAAAACATATATCTAAATAGGATACCTAGAAATTGACAAACCGGTACACAATATAAAAGAGTCCTTGAGGATATTATTCATATATATATATATATATATATATATATATATATATATATATATATATATATATATATTATTCATAGCGAAAGTAAAGAATAGCAAAGTCATCAAAGAACACCAATTATATACGTTCTTACACAATAAATGTTATGTGTATCTATAAACTGTTACCAGGCGACTTAAATTAAACAAAAGGCGGAACCAAATAGTAACAATGTTTGAAAATTTAAAAAAAAGACAAAGACGAATTTAATAATTAACAAGGCTCAAATTTATTAAACAAGAAAGAAATTTCGACGGTTCAGATTTTATCATTTACAAAGCAAAAAAACATCCTAAGATAGATTATTATAAGCACAGTTTAATAATTAACAAGATTATAATTAATCTTAAAAAAAAGTTATAAGCCCTTAATGTAAAATATAATAAATAAAAATAAAAAAATGATGAATAGATTCTGAAAATTTATCCCCCCCTTTTTAGTTTATATAAACAGTTACAAAATTTAACAATAAAAAAGATTCTATAAATGAGATTGATATTTTAAATTCAAAAAAAAAAATATTTTAATTCTAACAAGTTCATTATTAGATTAAATATTACAAATCATAATTTTGTTTGTTAAATTTCTTAAATTCTAAATTGGCCAATATATATATATATTTATAATAAAAGTAAAGTGTTTATGACATTAGAAGATTAAAATAAAAGAAAAGATGAAATTTAGAATATTGAAATTTTTAAATTGACGTCAATTTTATGAATTTAGAAAATAACCTCTTGGAGGTTGTTAGGACCGAAAAGTTTGCATGCAAGCACCACCCAAATATTTTTCTTTTAAATTATAAATAGCTATACAAGATTACATTTAAATAACAGTTTTAAGAACACATTTTGCTAAACCAGATAAGGTACATGTACAATACATATATATTTAAACAAAGTTCTGTAAAGTCAATTTTCAAAAGGTCACTTTTGTGCACTTGGAAGTTTTTTGATTTATTATATAAAACATGTTTTAAAAGCAGGCAGAAACATGCTATGCGCTTTTTGCTGGAGTATGCAAAATGAAACAAGATTGGTGAGTTTCTCCGACCAGCGTTTTAGCTAAAGCAAAAAAACACGTTTACTAGCATCTGTGCAAATTCAGACATGTTGTAGCATTAATGTTCTTTATTAAAAATATCGGTTATTTGTCAAAATTAGAGAATATTGATTGCATCACAGAAATTCATTAAGCTTATAATTAAATGCTTCTTAGATGGTTAGAAATCTGTATATATATACTTGGTTTTGTTTAAAACAAAGCTTGTATGAAACTTGAAAAATCTGTAAAATCTGTAAAACAAATATTCTGGTCTAGAAGAGATTTCTTTAATTAGTTTTTTTGACATGTTCAATAAGATATTCTGATTGTTTAATGTTTATCACCAGTTTGCACTAATTTCACATAATTGCTCAAAACTTAAAATCTGACTGCTTAAGGTTTTGTAAACTATGTTTTAAGAAATAAAAAAAAATTTTATAATTATTTAGTTTCTGAAAAACATTGAATATTAAATAAAACATGAAATACATATTTTAATGAATAAATTTTAAAACATTAACAAAATTTATGATATGATAAAATCTGTAAATTTGGTTACCTGGAGTCCTGTCGAAAGTTTACGTGAACATGTGCCGTGAAATGAAAAACTACACAACTATTTTATTAGAAAACCAAAAGAACACATCACTGAATTGTAAAACTAAGATATTACATTTTCTCTATGAAACTGAAGTATTATTTGTCATGATGTAACTTTAATTTAGATTTTAACGGAGCGATGAAAGTTTTTTGTACATGTTGAGAATCCTCAGACAGAGTGACTACGTGTTTTAATCAGGTAGGCTAACTAGCCGTTGTACTTTGTACTTACATGCATCACGCGATACTTTCTAGGAAAGGCTGCTACGCGGCAGCACCTGTCGAGGGACGGAAGGTACTGCGGTAAGAAATGAGTTGATAAATTGTCTGCAGATTTTATTTATGAATTTAGAATGCTACAAAACAATGACTAAATAGGAGAAATAAAATATAGTGGTAAATACTTATTCTAAAACTGTTGTCATACATATTTAGTTTTATCGTACTTTTCGTTATTTAGCAGACTACTGATATTATTCGTCGGACTTTTTAACTATCCAATCTCATCTACTGGATTCCAATTTACGATCCTTCAGTTAAACTGGATCAATTCCAACCTTCTTTGAAGATGTTTATCAATTTAATTAATTCTTATCTTTTCTTTAGGAGTTGCCAGATTTGTAAAATATTAGTGATTAGAAGGGAAAAGCTTTACAAATTAATTGTAAAGGAAAGAATTGCTTGAAAAAAATTTAATTCCATTTAGCTAAAAATAAGTAAATTACAATTCTCTGTATTGCCTTTCATTGAATTGGGTCCTATTATATATGTGAAATATAATGTTTAAATTGCATTAGCTTTAAAACCAAAGTAATATTTTTTTAATTAAAAAGTACTAATTAGTAGAGTTACTTTCCATGAATTGAGAACATAAAGTTACAGATCATTTCTAAATATCTTTCAAGATTCACATTGAACTTTATACAAGGATCTCATTCCAGAATTTTTATAATTTATAGTTTTAAATAGTTTTCTTCTTGTTTGTATAATATATAATACACCTAATACTTAGAATAATACAAATAATTGAGATTACTTATTACTTTTTCGTCTAATGTATACACAAACTATGGAACACTTTCTAATGAATCAATTAATAGAACATCTTCATACTGATTACATTCCAACATAGCACGTAGGATTTTACTATTTCATTGGCTTTGTGTAATTTTAGGAATTTTCTTCTCAAGATTTACTTAAGTTTATGATTTTTATTCCATCGAGTTAGTATCATTATAGTAGGATCTAACCATTCTTATTTCAGGCTAGAATTAAACTCTCTCTCTCTAATACGTGCATACACGAAAGAAAAATCATTACCATTAAATTGGTGTCTTGTCTCATTACAATACAAACAAGATTTTTTTTGGGGGCATTTTAGTTGATAACGACTTAGTAAATATATTCTTCTATTTTGTTGTTCGTATAAATATAGCGGTAAAACTGAGAAATCCATTAACGTTAATAAAAATAACTTAAGAAAAATAAAGATTCGGACAAAACAATTTAAAACCAAATTACAACAAATTTTATTTGTGACAGACGTTTCACCGTTAGTCATCTTCATTGAACTAATAAAAAAATTAATAAAATCTTACTCATGTGCTAACAACAAGACTGAGGATGGTTGGTGTGGCTTACAGTAAGAACAATGACCTGGGGGAAAACCTGAGATAGGAATGACCTATCAGTGGATTATTTGTTTTATCTTTTATATCTTTATTACATTTATTTTCCTAAATTTTTATTAAATGGTTTTTCTTTATTTTTATTGTGAAATAAATGTCGAATCTTTCAACTAATATCACCTACAAATTATGTCCTGCTGTATTTGTATTGTTTTTTTATCTGACTTAAATAATTTATCCACAGCTTTGTTTTTGTTTTGTTTATCAAATATAATTTTCTCAATAAATTATAAATTGTAACAATTAATTGTTGAAATCGATTTATTTTATGATTTTCAATAAAATATGAAAAAGTACAGAGGTTAAAGGGATGTTTACAAGTCTTTGTATCATACTATAAATAGCAGCACGTCGACTATAAGCAGCCGATTCTTAGACGAGACCGTGCAAAATTAATCATTTCATTTTATTATAAAAGAGATGAAAATAGGTTTTAGTTTAATGCATTTAAAACATTAAATATATTTGTAGCATGAGAAATGTATTTTGGTGAGGGTATTAGAAGTTGTGTTTCAATCAATTATATTCAAACAGCAGTGAAGTAGTCCTCTTATACATTAGAGTTTACTAAAGAATAATATGTAGCTACATTTCTCTATTTTAAGAGAGAAAAAAACGAACAATACCAGTTTGGGTAACCTATTTACCAACGCTGGAATCATAGAACTAATTAAATCTCAACGAGTCCGTAATCGTCTGAATATGCATAATTTATTGTTGATCCTTTGTCACTTTCGGTGTGAAATTTAAAATTTCAAGTAAACAATTGTTCTATGAACACTATACCTCATTAATAGTATGACTATATATGCAATGTTTTCTACACACTTTTAATAAGTGTTATTTAAATACAAAACAAAATTTGTATTTTAGATTAAATACTTCTCATATTATATTGTATGGAATTGTATCATTTGTCTAAACAACTGATCTATGAACAATTACTATCAACTGGAATCGGATGTGAGATTCAAGAAATTTCAGTAAACCTTTGTCAATTCCAATATCTTTCCCCGTTATAACTAAAACGACTTCAATGTTGTCTTATAATTAGAATTTAAAGATAGGAAAATATAAATTGTTAGAAAAGAAAAACTTTCCTCAATTGGTTTGATGAGGAAAAAACGCAGAGAGTAAAAATTGAATATATTCTTTAGAAGTAACAACAGATTATCAATTTAATGGTACCGCCTTTCGTGGAATTAAGTAGTGTATAGTGTGGTTACTATTTCACAATACGGAATATAAATTTTTAATTGCTTTCATTTAAAACCCACTGCAAAATTAATAAACTATTAGAATCAGTAGATCGGACTGTATAATTTTAAATAGTATTCCTCTTGCATGTATATTAATATGTTGTTTAAAGGCGAAAAACCACTTAGTTATCATGATAACATACTTTATTCTGCAAATAGTGCCTTCATTTCGCTTCCTTATTGGTTTGTTTTTATCAATAATTTATTCACAACCCATGTAGTAGCACGTCGTAATGATTGCCATTAATTAAACATTGTTATATTTAAAACACTAACATGCTACGTAGAACTTTGCGTGTCTAGAGGCAATTTTATTAGCTTTCTGTAGTTTTAGAAATGTGCTTCTCACGTGTTACTAGACTTGTGCGTTATTGATTGCTTCGACTTGGTATCAATACAGAACACTGAAACCATGTGTGATAATATCATCTTTATTGCATTCCATGAGTGTGTTTAAAGAAAATGTAAGTGCAGAAACTAAACTGTTATTGTTAAAATATAAATGAATTAAGTATGGACTAAGTGTATGATTGACACAATCTTAAATAAATTCATGTAATGAAAACAATAGTGAAATTTAAACTCTTTGTATATATCTCTTGTTCATTAAAACGTGAATTATGACTTTATAATAACTACCAGGGTATACTAACCAGAACTAACAAAATGGAAGAAGTAATTTGTTATTTATCTCTATTTTTTAAAAAATATATGTGACTTATATAAGCACAGCTTGTAATTAAACAGTTCAAACGAGAAAAACACCTATGTTCTGAGGATTTTCATGTTGAATTTTAAGGATTCATGAGGATTTTCTGAGGATTCCTATATAATCAGAATTCCAAAATGGCTGCTGTTTTTAAAGGACTGCATTGAATATAGAGATATAAAAGGACTGACCTTAGAACTATTGTATACTACGGGCAAAGTTCGCTGCTAGCTTTAAATGTAAAGATATGACCTCTTTAAGGGCGGTAGGTGGTAGTAAGATTATTCTAGTTTATGTTTATCTTGGGAAGACGGATGTTATATAATTTGTCATCCTTTTTGGCGTAACTACAACGTTTCCGAAATGTAATCCTATATTCTCCACTACTTTTTTTTTAGCCAATCACAAACTATTTATTTTCAAAATAACATGTAAAAAGTCCAGTGTGTAGGGAGAATCGAAATTATCTGTGCGTGCTCAACAATAAAAAGTAAGTTTATCGTATAAACAAACATAAACTATTGAACATTTTATTTAAAATACTTTTATACTGCTGAATAATTGGTCGTATCACGATGTTTTATTGTTAAATTCAGAGCTGTTGAAAATACAATGTTTCAACCTAAACTGAGAGAAAATATAACATTTTTACTTCAACTGTTCAACCATAAGAAAAGTACTTTAAAGTTCCATATGTACAATGTTATCAGAAATAGTGTACGATGAAGCTTATGCAAAGTAAATCAGATTAACAAAAAATAACAAATTTTGGTTTTTGTTAAATTACAGCACAATATTTGGGTCATTTGATTGGGTCAGTAGTGTTAGAAATACAAGCATGTTCAAATGATTTTATTATTTGTTATATTTATTTCCCAGCGTGTCTGGCTAAACAGACTTATCTAATGTGTCCTGATTAGTATTTAGTATCATATTTCTAATAAAAGAAATATTGAGTCATTTTTAATAGGTCGCTTGTGATAAACGTCCTTTTAATATAAGTTTTATTTGATGACTCCTCAATAAAAATGGGTCTCTTCCTATATTTAAATATAACAAAGATCAACACGTTATCACAAAAATTAATTGTTAAGAATAATCAATACAAAAAAAAAATATTGTTATGAATTCTAAGGATCTTTAATCATGTTAAAAGACAATAGAGGCGTGCTACTTTGTAAAGTATATAATCAGGTACGTCACTCTTTTAGCTGTTAAGCAACAATAAGTATGCTGCCACTGTCAGCAACAAATTTGTAAACTTTGTTTCTTTCACTGTGAAAATTAGATAAGAGAATTTCAGAAGAATTGCAGCTGACTAAGCAAAGACATATAACTTATTGATCTTTTTGTAGTTGTTATTTGCCATAAGTTGTAATTATTTTAAAAAATAGATCAACTATGTATGCTATTAGAACAACAAAACAAAAAGGTCAGTTATTTACTGAGTTTATCACCGATTTCAAACACTAAAGATTATTTGAAATTGTGTATTTCTATAAATAAGGTTTAATAAATAATTGTAGTGTTAAGAAATAATGCAAATTCTCTCATACATATTTTACCGCTACGTACAGGCTCGCTCGCATTAAACAATATGTATTCTGTAAATACTCGTTGACTTTTTTTATACTACTCTTCTATAATGCAAATAAGCGGTATTTTATTTCTGATGTGTTGCATACATTACATTTGTAATATAAACATGAACTAGTATTGCTAAATATCTGAAACATTATAATAGATAAATTATGCATTTTATAAAAATATGACTTCCTTATATTATGTATACTTTAATAATTGATACGTGTTGAGTTTGAGTTTATTTTGGTGATATTAAAAATTGCAATTAATGATCCATAGTAGAATTATTGTTGTTGATTATGTGTTTATTAAATTATCAATTACAAAGTAAACATGTAATGTTTATTTAGTACAATCATGTAATTGAGTACATATGGAAATATATCTTATGATGTTACATAATATTTTATACCAAATATGACAATGAGGTAATCCAACGATTTGTTTTGCATACATTTAAAAATTGTAATTTGTATTCCTTAAGTTGTTTCAAAACTGTTTAAATAACGAAGGTTCGTTCAATTATTCGTGAAAATTTAATATCAACTGTTTTTTTCAATATTAGGTTTCTAATCGACAGAGATTACATGAAATATAACAAAGATATGCATACATATATAGATATGTACATACTATACGAATGTAGTTTCTCTAGATTTATCTACCAAAAATTAACAATTTCTCTTAAAAATATGTATCTGGATTGTGGAAATCCTAAAATAAGAATATAATATTCATTTTAAAATTACTCTTATTTCATATAACAGGTGCACAAAATATCATTAAAGAAAAGACCACGTAAGCGTGACGATTCCTTATCATAATTAAGTTATTATAAACCATAATATACATCAGTAACCCACGCAACCGTAACCTGCCAAAGATAAAAGACTGTTTGCATGGCTGACCACACTTTGTCACTATAATGGTGCTGTAATTTATTTAGGTTGTTGAGAGATTTAAGGAAATACAATTAAGAGTTATTTGACGCTTGACAACTTGGTTAAAGTTTTGTTTAAAGAATGACTTTACCTTCCATTAAGGTAAATTATATAGACTTAATAATAGGTGTCACTAAGATTATTAAATAAAATTAGTTTTAACATCAACTTTGTAACAGTACTTTAAACTCCATGTTTTTGTACTTTGATAAAGTGTGTTGAACAACTATTATTATTAGAGTTTGTAAACAAACAAGAGTAAAAAAGCTATTAAAAAAACATTAAATATTTTTTTTAATGAAAATGAGAATTTCTGATGTAATTCTAAGAGAGTCCCGATTAAAAATATATTGTGTGTTTAAAAATTGTATACACATTTTGAATTTGGTTGACATTTAATGTTATTTATAAGAGTTGTTACTGAATGGTTTTGTTTTAAGTTTTGATTACATTGTTAAGTTTGATTACCGTATTCCGACATTTACTCCCTTTTACCCTAAATCCATTATGTTATATATGTTGAATTTAAAACTTATATGAAGGATGTTTTCATAAAATACGTTTTCTCTTATACATTCTAAGCATATAAACAGGCGATAAGTGACTGATAACAAAAATCAATGTTTTTTTTTTTACTAAATGTAAAAAAGTATATTTACAATAAACATTCAGCATATATTTTCTAAAATTATTATAAAATTCCCACTGCCGTATCTTTAAGGGATCTGTTTTTAGTTTGAATATTATGGTAATAACTTTATGCTCTATATTCAAAAACATATTGTGTTAGTTTATTTTGAATACTTTTTGTAATGACAGTACTGTCCCCTAAACGGTCTAGTTCATCGTCTGTTAAAAGTGCTTTCCTTCTTATTATTTATAATTTACAAACTCAATTGTTGACTGATTACTTTAAAAATAGTAGACATTTTAGCTTATAACAATATATAGTCATTTATTTAAACTGCCAAAAAAGAAGAAAAAAAAGTCAAATCGAATAACTTTATTTTTAAATCGTGTTTATTTTAATAAATTGATTAAAATTGTGTGCCAAAACAAAATAAACAATGTTGAATTAGGTAAACATTCATAATGGTCTACCATTAGCCATAATGGTCTACCATTAGCCATAATGGTCTACATTCATAATGGTCACAATGGAGCTTCACATTCCTATCCTGTAATGATGATGATTTTTGCCCGAAAAAAGAAACTTAGAGATATAAATGAAGTTTTTAAACTATTGTTCATCTCCAGAGTGTATACGGCTTACTTACATTTAGTGAATAGGTTAATTAAAACCGGAAATATATCAAAACATTATTTTTCACATAGAAGTTTTTTGTGATCTGCAATTTTAGTAGAGCCTTTACTAAAACAGATCTAAAGGTATTTGCTTTGTAAACTAAAATTACACTAAGTTAAGAACTGTAGTATTTGTTATTTACTTTGTAATTTTATAATCCATGTTGAAGAGCAAACATACATTTTTCTTTTGTTTTCTGACGTAGAATGTTTTAATAAACATTTTCAAAACGACAATTCTGTTGCTAAGTTTAAACTAAAATACCTAATATAATTATTTTGTTAGATTATGAAAAAGCAGCAACTATTGACATTTTATTGAAATTGATAATTACAGTACAATGTAAATTGATTTATTCTTGGTTTTTACTAACGTAGAAAAACTAAAATAATTTCAAATATACGAAGAACAAAATTATTTATAGCTTTGGAGACAAACTTCTTACCACATTTGAAATTACCGTGTCTATTATTTGAAGTAAAATTTATTGCGTGAGATGTTTGACTGACATAGATAAAGGCAATTAATTTATAAAGTAAACAACAATTAGATATTGTAAATATGAAATTACTTTAAATAAAAGAGTATGAAACTTAATGAAAATAATGTATAAGCTAATGTATAATGTATAATGATAATAATGTATAATAATAATTAGTTTCTATTCTCCCATTAAAACAATGAATGAAAACAAATTCAGTAAACATAATTTCGACTCTTTATAAACAAACAAACTGGTTTAAGTACACTCTTGAACAGAAATGCGAAGAGAAAAAGGAGTCTACAATATTTTTACAAAAGTAGTCCAAATTTATACCAAGATCGATATAACTTTGTGAAAATTTAGAAAAATATTTAATGTCTCTAAGTCATAAAAGTTTGATAGGTGTTTTGTTCATCAATAACACTTCTTTTACAAATTAAAATAAAACAATTATACTTGAAAATCAGAAGAGTTAAAAAGATATTTTAAAAAGTCAATAGAAATGGAAAAGGGTAGTTAAAACATCATTTTATCTTTAAAAACAATTATTACCATTCAACATCTTAATACTTGTAATACTTCAAAGAGGTGAATATTTCTGTTTCAATTTATGAGCCTAAAAATCTAAATTCTTTACTTTTAGTATAAAACTTGCAGAATCACATCCATCCTAAATAACCAAATCCATTTGAATATACAAACATTTGGCAGAGTCTTATCTTTGTAAACCAAAAGAAACTGAAACTTCCATTTGTCCTCATATTTTCAGCATGTTATAAGGAATGAAAGTTTAGAGTTTTGAAGAATATCATCATATTTATGACATTAAAAATATAAACACCAATTTTACCTACAGTCTTGTTCCTATCAAAATAGCTTATCGCGATTATAATATGGGTCTTAAGGTAAATAACTTATAATAGTTATTTGCACATAAATCATACCTAATTAAAAATAAATCTTTTTTAAAGATTTTATTGTCTCATTTCATAATTGGGATCAGATTGGAATAGACGAGCTGGGTGTCAACTCTCCCTAAAAATAATTAAGAATTCCATATACGTCTGTAACACACGCTCATATAACCTGCGGAAAATAAAATACCGTTAGCATGGTTGACCGCACTTTGTCACGATAATGGTTGAGTCGGTTACTTATCTTGACAAGTTTTTGGAAATATAATTAGCAGTTTTTTAAAGCTTTCTAATCAGCTTAAGTTTTGTTCGTTCCAGAATTATTACACCTTTTACATAACTCAAATATCACTGACATAATAATTAAGTTCACGTTTGCTGTAATTATATACTATATTCGTACAGTTCAAAATTCGTGTATTTAGCAGTTATTTTTATTATTATTATTATTATTATTATTATTATAAAACAAGTAAATAAATTGTCACAAATAAAACAACGTCTAAATTATTATGACTGAAAGATATAAAATATTCCGTAGATTTACCTAGGAATTTTAAGTGTTGTTGAGAAGCAAATTGTAGTATTTAAATATTATAGTGATTATAACTTTATTCAAACTCAGCATTAGGATAAAGAATACAATTTAATCCCAAAGAGTGGTTAGAGAAATATTTTCCCCTGACAATGTCAACTCGGATTATTGTATTCAGCCATTACTCCGTTTTACAAAAGAAGCCATTAACTCATTGTACAGAATGGAGATGCGACTTTATACGTTTGGTGAATTTACCGTCAGATTTCACATTTTAAATTATTACAAAACAATTTACATATTATTTTTACTAATTGTGAAATACAATGTGTATCAGACTCTGAGTGATATATAAAATATCTCCATTTTTATAATATAAAAAGGGAGGGAAATCACAATGGAATCGATGCCCTGGGATTCTAACCCTCCCTAAACAGAATTAAGTTATTATAAACAGCCCTTTGGCATAACGCCATATACATCTCTAACACACGCAAAGATAACCTGCTAAAGACAAAAGACTGTTTGCATGGTTGACCACACTTTGTCACTAGAATGGTCCTTTCATTACTTAACTCGAAAGGTTTGGATAATAGAATTGGAAACTTTCAAATTAGTTAAAGGTTTTCTTTGTTTGAGAAATAATTTCTTATTATAGTATGTTGAACTCGTGTTTGATTTGCCTAATAAGTTTAGCATTGCATTAGCTCCCTTCTATAAAAGTTATAACGAGCATTGTGCAAACTGGAATGTTCAACATATTTAACGCATTTTTTAAATCAAAGACGAAATATATTTTCCCCACTTTATACTGGTGAGAAATAAGAATCAGTTCGACATAATATGCTAGTCAACACAAAATTTGATGATGTAAGTGACAGATTTCAAATATAATTTAAACGGTAATTGTAAGTGAAAATAGAAATTGTATAAATTAGGTTTTAAGAATCGCCAGTTTTAAAAATGTTTGTTTGGATTAAGAGGAAATCCATTTGTTCAATGTATCTTTTGCATGTAAAGGACAAAATATATTTTATCAATAGAAAGTTAAAGTTACCCTATTATAAATGTTAATTTTATTATTGTCATTTCTCTACACAGTAGAGTCCCGGTAATTCGAGATAATTTAGGCTGAGGTCACCTTGAAATTGAAGAAATCTAGATTGTACAGAAATAAGAACAAAACTATGTAAATCAATTATTTATAAGTAAACAATAACGTGAATTAATTATTAGCACGGATTTAATAAAATAAAAGCGTAAAGTTAATAGCTTTCTAATTGTTTGTCTCGCATCTTAAAAAAACTTTTTTTTAAATCTTATACGCTAGGTATTTGTCATTGTATGGTTATTTTACTTTGTAATCGACATAAAAAAAACTATAATATATGGTTTTGTACTGCAATTTAATTTCTAGTTCAAATATTTTTTTTCAGGTTTATAAGACTCGCAGCAGTGTTCAAGATAGGGAGAGGGGACATGCCATCTGATACTTCAAATTTGGCCTAGCCCCAACATATTAATATTTCGTAAAATAAATCTACATATTCGTAATCAGAATAACTGCTAGTTTTATTTGATACCCTAGTCATAATATTTAATAATGTTTTTTAACTACATATTTTTTGGCGCTCATTATACCAATGGGACAATACAAGAAATATAAATGCAAAGCTTTCATTAAATACGTTTTATCATCTCTGAAAACTGGTTACAACTTACAGACAGACACGTGCGTGAATTATTAAAAGTCCTTGTTTATACCTTCGGAGCCTAAGAATGTGCGATACTGTTGTTAACTGTTCCGCTGACGGGCGGACTTACCATTCCCTTTCGTGACATTCTTTAGGATATATTTATTTAATTGAGAATCTTACATAATTATTTATAAAGGGGCTATATATTTTTACGTCGGATTAAAAAGGTATAGGCAAATCACCCTAGTAAATGACTTGAATATAGCTATTCTTTCACATGTTCAAATATATTCTAATCGGGAGAAGCATTGCGTTGCCTACAGTTAGTCAATTACGATTATATATTATTATGTTTGACGGTGCTACAATAAAATTTAATGTTTATTACACTTATACTCCACTTGCAGTTCATGTACGTCGTTTATTTTTATTGTATAGGACAAATAAATAAACACTTCTTAACAGAAATATATCAATTATTTAAATCTTAATAAAATATAAAATTTACTATATTTTTAGATAATAAAGTAATGTTTAAAAGTAAATTGTGGTCTTTTAATATTTATGTAAGAGTAAGCTTATTTAAACTGTGAATTTGGTCGACAAATACACTTTAATCGCAGAGAGTGGTTAGAGAATGGTTTGCCACAGACATTGTCAACTCGGATTTATGTATTCAGCCATTAACTCCATTATTTCCTGAAGCCATTAACTCATTGTACGGAGTAGATGGCGTAACTTAAAACATTTGTTGAATTCACCGTAATGTGTTTTATTATATTTTATTACAAAACCGTGAACTTCATTTTGTTCTTTTTTATGGGATATTTCAAAATGAAATGATGAAATAATTTATTTAGTTATTGTCATGACTAACTATAAACTACTTAATAAATATTTGAATATAGTATAAAGTTTAGTTGGTAAAAGTAATAAATTAAAAATTTTGTATGTATAATTTTGAAAGGTTGTAGTGGCTAAATAATTATTATAACAACCGGTCAGACTTCACTACATTGGATATTTCAATGGCAATATTTTATTACCTTTATCGAATTTTCATAAAATAGTGTATCCTTTTATATATCATCTTCATATCTACTTTTCGCAAGCCAAATTTCAACACGAATACATTTAATAAGGGTTTTATAAATGGATATATACTGTAAGCCCCAAATTGTACAATTTTATTATATTTTTTATTGTGTAAAATCTTGTCAATCAGGTTATGATAAAAATGATTTTATTAGTCCTTTGAAAATTGTTTTAATATAAAATAGTTTTTTTTAAATGTCGACGGTTATTAAAATATATTTTCATTGAGATAAATGTATAATAAAAATTTTATACTCTATGATAAAATCAAAATTGTCGATAATACTGATGGGTGGAAATTTGGTTCATCCGTATTTAAAGATGAGAACTTTGTGTCTATATATAGTTTTAAATAAAATAAATGATTTATCTATTGTTCAAATGCAAGGACTGTACTGATTACTATCATTGCAATGCAATATTGAACCCGGAAATATTAGAAATAATTTATTTTCCATAGGTTTTTTAATACTGCGTTCTTTAGAATCACACCTCTGATATTTATTTTAAAATTATCCAAGGATAACGAGTTTATTTCTGCAGAATGTTCGTAATGTTATTTTACTTTCATAATCTATATTACTAATAAATATATATTAATGATACTGTTTATGAGTGTTTCATCGAAATAATCATTTATTAAGTAAGCAAAGTTATCTAAAAACTTCTTGTTTTTAATTGTTAGTTTGAGGATGAAATAAATATTAACAAAAGTAATGGAAAGAAAGGTTTTCATTACTTCAAAAGTTCTACATAAACAATATAAACCTTACGAGATTTATTATATTCATATGTATTTTTAAAAAAATTATTTATATATTTTCTAATCAAAAAAGACGGACAACGAAAAATGAGAGATTTTAACATGTAATAGCTAGTTTTATAATTCATGTAAACGGCAATAATTAAGGTCAACAAAAATACATCTGTACTATACACCCTAAAATGGGAAAATGTTTTAAACACCTGTCAATATCCACAATACCTTTCTCACCAAAATATCTATTATTTATTTGTAGTTAAATATGTTTTAATTGGTTTAAATCCGCCTTGCACATATCAGACAAGTTTACATAGGTATGTAATGTGAATATAACTCACATTTGTGTATGTAAAGATCTTTATAAATCAGAAGATAAAAGGGTTGCATAAGCTCCATTACGTGAACTTTGAACGAAGTAGCATTAAAATATACATTTAATTTTAAACTTGAAATGAAAGAAAGATGAAAGAACCTGCTAACCGTTACCTTAATGTTATTAATTGCTTAAGTCAGGCATATTTGTTTTCTCTTTTGTCGGTTAAAGGCGAAAAACAACTTGTGTTTTATGGAAGAAAGTAAATATGATTGGGCGATCTATCGGAACTGAAGTGAGCGGGGGGGGGGGCAGTTTAGGTTTAAAACTTTTATTTTATTTTGTTAATATTAGTTTAGAACCCTCCGATGATGGTAACTTGGTTACCGAAATGTACATCAGGGAACTGTAATAGTATATGCAAATAAAAGGCAAATAAAACTATTTGCCAATAGTTTATGTGTTTTGTGTACATAACTTGTGGTAGGGGAATTAGTGTTTCAATTGTAAAATCACCAGAGTGCTCGTTTTTAATCTACTTCATTTAATACTTCACCCTGGATATTATTGAAACATGACGTAGAAATTTTGAATGAAATTGTAATTTCTATTTAAGAACAGGTAATCATATTTTTTCTAAGAATTTAATCAGAAAAAAAGTTTTTTAATTTAAAATAAAAGATACCAATTCAGTTTTAGTGTCATGATATTATTAATTGAAGTACTTTTGATATAATACAATTTTTGAATATAATTTGTAAGTTAAACTAATTAACAACGTAACAACGTAAATAAAATTATATAAAATAAAATTATATGTATATATATATATATATATATATAATTATTATAATGATAAGACATTCAGTCGTTTCCATATCCTGTTTTGAAACTAACAGCACATGGGAAGTTTGTTTAAATAAAACAATGAAACTGAATTAATATTAGAAGCATAATACATTCTAATAACTGCAATTACATATCAATTTCAAATTAAAATCTAAAAATAGTTGTAACTTTCTTCCAAAATTTAAAATTCTTCAACAAACTAAAGATAAAGTTATAATAACTGTAAATTATTTTGGTAATTGCATCTGGTAAGATCTACTAAACATAATTTACTATTGCAGTTGAGTACTTGAGTAGGTCTTGAAGAAGGAGAAACGCCGAAACGCGTTGACTATTATAAAAAAATATGAAAATGGTACAATTGGCAGAATATTTAATTAAATTTAATAGTTAAGAACACTTTTCTAATATAATAATACTATTTTCAAAAGTATAATTTTTTTTAAAATTAAATAATTAGGATGAACGAATTACAGTCAGAAATTACATATTTAGAGGTAAATTGCGTAAAAACTACAGCTGTACGTTAACAGAGTGATCGATGTAAAATGTTATTAAAAGTTGATACTCGAGGTAAAGTGATAAACTAGAGAATAAAGACGTTACCGATAAGGTACTTCAGGGAGTCACGCCGCATCTGACTCAATTCCTTGAAACATTTACTAAAGTTAACCTTAGTATTCACTGGGGATAAGTTGCTGAAATAATGATGTACGTTTGAAACATTTATTATTTAAATTTGTATATTGCCCCTTAAAGGAAGTTCTAATATATTTTATTTTAGTAGGTAATGTAACTGATCAAAAATAAAATACAAAATGGTAAATAAGAAATGAACAATTATTTTAGTCTTCTTTGTAATTTGGAATATAGGGTCGTTAAATCACATGTAAAATATAAAAAATAAAATGACGTGGAATTGTATTTAAATTTATTAACAATTTTTGGGAATTCGTCGTCCTTTTTATTTAAGCTAGTTTATTCAGCAAATAATACTAATTTTTTAATCTTGAACTTGTAGCATGCGTAACATATATGTATGTTGCACTGTATATTTTATATTGGCCCTGAAAAAAATGTATAGTTGTGGTCCCACTCTACGAATTAAAAGCAACGAGAAGGAGTAAATTTCGAAGCATAATCCGTCTCAAACCAGAATTATTAAACTTAAACATATCTGGCATCATCACTTTCTTGGGCATGCTAGACTGGCTGTCGAGTTCACACAATTCGGTCCTTATAGGGACAACACAACTTTCATAGAATGGCTGCTATTTTTAGAAATTTTGTTTGTACTTAAGATGAATAACCTTCATAGAATAACATTAAAAAATAATAATTAATTGAAAATTACAATAATCGCAATAATTTGCGTTTTAAATAGATTTTATTAAACTAATATCTCCTAAAAAAAATCCTTTGATATAAACTTAAATACAAAGTTTTTAAATTAGTAAGAAACAAAGTACTTGGATTTCTAGATGAAAGTTTTTAATTGAATACCAATCAAATTTGATCTATCAGTATTAGAGATTGTTGGACTAATTCGTTTCTAAAAATATAATTTGTGTCAATTCAAAATAGAGGCGGTTTGAAACTTCTGAAACTAACTTATTATCTAGAGAAAAAAAAAATCAATTCTTGTAATAGTCCGGATTCTAGAAATGAGTTTTTTTCTAGCTTGATAAAGGGGAAATGAAGGTAATAATTGGATTTGTAAAAAAATTAATGTGTGGACTATCACACTAATGTATTAGTCAAAAAATATACTTTTATTGTAATTAGTTTGTTTTTTAAACTTTTACTAATGAAGTATATTCATGGAAATATGTATCCTTTGCTTAAAGTAAATGCTAGGACGTGGTGAATGTAAAGTTGGGAATGATGGATAGCAGTTAATTATGTAAAACCTTCCTGCCCCAACCTTCCGACGTCGGCTTGCGTGTGTCAACAAAGTGTTTTATGTGATTAAGGTCATTGGCGACTCAAATAGGAACTTAATTCAACACTATATATTTAATTGAAAATTATACGAACACAACTGTATTACTATAACGTATTATTATTTTGTTAAGTTTACTGTTAAAATACAAAGTTCCATAAATTTGTTTATATTTTTGAAGTTTTGTATTGAATAATTCTCAAATAGTATATTTTATTTTATAAAATGGTTAATTATCAGGGCTTGGCTAAAATTCAATTTACTGAGAATACAATATTTGTATCAATATGACAGTAAAGTTGGCTAAAAAAACTTACTTCTGTTATTTTTTATTTAGAATAAAAATTATACCGTTTTATTGTATTTATTAATTTAGTCTGTAGAGCAAAGTAACTGTAAGCTTTGTTTTAAAAAAGAGCCTGTGTGGTACATCTATAGAAATTCTTTCTGATATTAACAATTATTCTTATTAATTTTAAAATTATATCTTGACAATTAAAAATATTAAATCAGGATGAAATTTTGAAATGTGTAAAATAATTTAAACATTCCTTTTATTTTATTATTTAAAAATTATTGATTTGAAAAAAGTATCCAAAACCACAATAAAACTCTTAAAACACAAAGAGTGTATATTTATTTATATTCTACGTTATAAAAATTTCAATATCACTGCTATCATCTTCAAAGATACAATAACGTCGAAGCGAGCTATTAAAATTTCAATTTTTAAAAATATTTCTCCACTTTTATCTAATTTTAAATACAAATTTATCAATACCAACGATCCAACGATATGCACATCAAAAGATTGAGAATTAAAGAGAGAGTAAACCTAGGAAAAATCACTTTAAAAACTCAAAGGGTTTACGAGATATTGCAGTTTAAAGTTTTTCTAAAGAGATCATAAACTTTTTAAAAGCAATGATATAGCTATCAAAATATTCAGAAATGAAAAGAGAGTAAACCCTGAAAAAAATCATTTTAAAATGTCAAATGGTTTACGAAAAATATCAGTTTATATGTGTCAGATTTTAACATTTCACGTTTCACCACTTGCAATGACTTATAAAACGCTCGTACCTCCCCAACTATACTTTGTACGAATATGAACTCTCTCTCTCTCTCTCTCTCTCTCTCTCTCTCTCTCTCTCTCTCTCTCTCTCTCTCTCTCTCTCTCTCTCTCTCTCTCTCTTCTCTCTCTCTCTCTCTCTCTCTCTCTCTCTCTCTCTCTCTCTCTCTCTCTCTCTCTCTCTCTCTCTCTCTCTCTCTCTCTCTCTCTCTCTCTCTCTCTCTCTCTCTCTCTCTCTCTCTCTCTCTCTCTCTCTCTCTTTTTGTTGTGTTGTTTAAGAGTTTTATAAGTTGCACAAATTTTATCACTCACTCATCTCCAAAATCAACAGAAAATATTCCTTTCAAAAAATTTCAGTTAGGTCGTAGTCAAATAAACAAAACAAAAACATTCATGCCTCCGTCACAAAAAGTATTTATATTTATAAATAGAGATATTTCGTTTGTGCCTCAGTGTGCAGTGAATTCGCAAATACCTGCTTTAATCAGTTTTGGAATCGTACAACAATACAAAACTTTCATTTCATTAAGTGCTGCCTTGTGGCGGCCTTACTAAGCAGAGTTACACAATTTACGTTACAGTTTTGTACTGCAGATTGCCTACCGTAAAGGATTGTAAATAATAATAATAATAAATAAATAAACCATGACAAAAATGCTGTTTTGTGTTTATGTTTGTTATTATTATGTTTTAACTTAACCATTTAATCAATGTCTGAGAATTATTATGTAATTCCTATATATATTATTTTAAAGATCATCAATAAAAAACAGCTGAAAAAATCACTTTGGAAATTTAAAGCTTTTACTAGAAATTGTAATTTAAAACTTTTCAAAAAATATCATAATTTAACGTGAAATGTTTAAATCTGTAACATATAAACTGCAATTTCTCGTAAACCAATTGAGATTTCAGAACGACTTTTTCATAGTTTACTCTTTTAACATTCTGCATCTTTTGAAATCCATATCATTGGTTTTAAAAAATGTATGATCTTTTTTGAAAAATTTTAAACTACAATTTCTCCTAAACCCTTTGAGTTTTTCAAAGTTATGTGTTCAGGGTTTAACTCTGTCTTAAAATTCTGTATCTTTTACGCCTTTACGATTTTTCAAAGTTTTAAAAATGGCTGTTTTATCGAATTAATTACTCAGGAAATATAAGAGATATATTCTATTTGAAAACTTCGCAATAAATTTTTCACTTTCTTCTTTCCTAGTGTAAAATTCATATTTGTACAATAAACTACAATGAGCTACAAGCGTTTTAAAAATGCATTGCAAGTGGCGAAACGTGAAATGGTAAAATCTCTGACATAAATTTCAATTTCTCCTAAACCATTTGAGATTTCAAATTGATTTTTTAAGGGTTTACTCTCTTTTCAGTCTTCATCTTTAGATATCCATATAACTGGTTTTAAAAATTTTATGATCCCTAAATCCCTTGAGTTTTATTTCGGAAAACACTTTAGTTAATGGCTCTTGTGATAGGATGTTCCCAAATAAATATATTTTAAAAAACTAACAACCAAACATATATTGAAGCTTTAGATTAGATATTCTGCGCGTATAACGTGGAGTCACGCCGCATCAGACTCAATTTGTTAAAATATTTATTAGAATAAGTCTTATTGGTCATTGGGGACGAGATATTCCTAGTTTAAAAAAAAAAATATTATACAAGTTCCGAGAATGTTACTCATTACGTGTTACGTATTGTTCCCCAGAGACTGTGCCAACGATTTCATAACTTGCTGCTGTAGTGTCGTCCAACTTTTACCAAAGTCAAAATAATAAACTTAATTCCAAGATTATATTAAATCACAAATATAGTATTATTTTATTCCATCTGGAAGAAACAATTTTATTAAAACAGGACTTAATATAAGGTACGAAACAATTTAAAACGTGACACCTAAACTATTAATTAAGTTCAAACAGTATTTAAATTGTAACCATTTAAACATCCGTTAAATCTGTGATACGTCAAACAGGTAGGCTACAGCTTTTTTTCAACACATGAGATTTAATAATTAAATGCAGTGTTTACTCGTGTCCTCTCTAATTAACAAAATTGGTCTCGATGTACAAACATCTCTTACTTATTCATTTTTATCTCCAGCTGCAATAATATAAAACTAAGTTAACGAATATGTTTTTAATTTACCAGGTTATCCGTCTTGTAACTACTTTTTTGTAGTTTGTCACTACGCGTACCGGGAACAGGTTCACATCTTCAGTTTTCGATGAACTCCACTCAAATTTGATCACGTCAAACGTAAAGTTAAACCATATATAGAGTTTATTACATGTAACATTGCACTGTACATTTATATTATAATTAAAACCTTACACACATACAAAACTTTTGAAAGACAGTTGGCATTTGGCCATGTTGTCGATGCGGCGTTCACTCGTAAAAGATAGTTGCAAGGCGGATAAACAGGTATAATTAATAAATATACATTAACTTATTTTTAATCTCGTACCTATTTTTTATTTGTAAACGAAAAGAAACCAAAACGTTAGGTTTCCTTAGGATTTTCTGCATATTATAGGGAAATAAAAATGTATTATTTCGAAAGAAATTTTGTCAGATTTGTATATTTTAAAACAAAAGTGCTTGCAAAATTAACATTGTTATAATTACTACCAAAATATTTTATGATCATTCATTCCATTCTAGAGTAAGTTTTACTGCAAATATTATATATGTAATTTATAGCTGATATCCATCCTCAACTCTTCCATATTTGAGTGAGAATGACATAACGTATGGAATGAGATGCTTTTAGGGAGACTTACCCTTACAGAATTAAGTTATTATGAACCACCCTTTGGCGTAGTGCCATATGTCTCTAACACACGCAAAGCTAATCTGCCAAAGATAAAGGACTGTTTGCATGGTTGACCATACTTTGTCACTGTAATGGGTTTGTAAATAACTTAGTTTAAGAGGTCTAAGGAACTAGTATTGGCAGTAATTTAACGCTCGTCAACTTGGTTATAGTTTTGTTTGTTATGGCATTATTTTATATTGCGTTATGATCAACTTTGTGTCACCTTATAAGTCAAGTATATTATTTGAGTAAATATATATATATATATATATATATATATATATATATATATATATATATATATCAATGGTATATTCAATTCAATTTCTTGTTATTTATACGCTTTCATAAATTGTTATTATTATAAAACAAGTAAAAAGCTCACAGTAAAGAAAAACTGATAAATTAAGACTGGATAACATAAAATTTGTATATATAACGTACAGATTTGATTAGAAGCACAATAGTGTTTAAATATTTATGTAAATGTAACTTTATTCAAAACTCCTAATTTGCCTGACAAATACAATTTAATCCTTGAGAGTAGATGGAGGAGGATTTTGCACAGACATTGTCAACAGAGATTGTATTCAGCCATTAGCTTAGTTTTACCCAGAAGCCATTAATTCATTGTACTGAATGGATGACGTGACTTAAAACGTTTGTTAAATTCACCGTTATATATTACATTGTATTTTATTACAAAAGCATGCACATTATTTTCTCTAATGACAAATTTTAACGCCTACCGTGATAACTATTCAGTCGTCATAATTAACTTATATAAAGTGTCTGAGTGTTTGCTTTTTTCTCACTGTAAAAATACGTAAACGATTTGACATAAATATTATTACAATTATTCTCAATAAATTTTTAATAAACAACAACTATAATCAGCAAATATTAATTATAGATTAAATAATTATACATATTATTTCTAAAGGTCGTATCTCTGTGAAAATTTATTAGCACAAGGTGTAAGAAAATTATTTGACCTTGATGATATTTTGTTAACAATTTTATCCTGTTCTAATCCCCTGTTCTTGTCCACCCAAACACAAGTTCAATTTAATTAGAATGAAATAACGATAAAATATATTTTATGTCTCAAATTGTTAACTGCGCACTTGAAGTATACAAAACATTTTGCCATGACAAAATTACTCTTCTGAAAATTTTATAAGTAAAAATTTGATTAAAATTATCTACAGAAATAAAATTACCATTTAAATTTCGATGAATATATCAGCAAAATGTAGAACACTGTTCAGTGATGAGGGAATTTTGGCTGTAAAAAGTTGAAAATAAAAAAAATGAACTATTGATGTGCAATGTGTGTACTGCTTACTTGTTTTTAATACAATAGTAGGTTAAAAATTGGAAACGTAAAGAAATATTTTTGTCTACAGTTGTTGACAAAGTGGCATTTTGTTCATTTAAATTAGTTTGCAAAACAGCTGATTTCTCAACAGTTTCACTTTGCCCACTACTTTGCACACTAGTTTGCACACTCCGAATGGCAACCGAACAAAACGAAACTTAGGTTAGGTTTATTTGAATTGATTTATAATATACAGGAAATGTCCCGTATGTAGGTTGGATTAATTCTTACATGTAAAATAACATAAATCAACAACAAAACAACGTTTTAAAGTTGAAAAAGGAAGTAATTATTCATGAAGATGATTGACAGTGTATGTACACGGAGAGTATTTTTCGTTTGCCGAGTTTTGCAGTTGGCAATCCCGTTTCCTCAACAATACACCTAAGTTATATGTAATATTCATAAATAACCTCAGTTTTGACGTGAGAACTTCTACTCAGTGTTGATGTGTTGTTTAGCACTACTGCGATATTTTGTGTAGTTAGTTTTAAAATATGGACAGTTCAGAGGATGAATACCTGTCAAATACCCCGCTACATTGTGTTACTGCTGAAGTATGTTTTTTATTTGTCACAAAATAACAACTGTAGACAAAGTGTAATGTGCTATTCGTGAGCAAAGTGTCTTTTTTAAACTCGATAAAATTGACACACGAGGCTTGCCGAGTGCCGAGTGCTTCTCTCGTTTAAAAAAGTGCCACGTTCTTCACTAGTTGCACAAATAACTATTTCACAGAATATTTCTTTTATATAAAGCATCTTAATGTCATCCTAACTAAGGATACTTCCTCAGACTGTACAATTTTGCTATAACTATATTTACATTGATTTTCCACATTGCACAATAAAATATATTTCCTAATATTCAGGACAGATTCCTTCGCATAATCATTACAGGGAGTACACGGTTGTAGGTATATTTAACTAAAAAAACATTATATAAAAAAAAAATTATGTTGTAGATAAATTAAATATATAGAATATTAATTAAAATATCTACTTTATTTATTTGTAAAGTACGTTTCATTATAATATTTCCAAACGTCTTATGTAAGCAATTTGAACTCTATGAAATATATTATCTATATAAATTAAATATCCTGGAATTATGTGTCAATGGGATATTTAAAAATCGAGAAAGACCCACAACAATAAAAAGGAGAATTTTACACATAATAAAGCTAGTAGATTCGTTAGTATTACAAATACATCTCTGGTTCCTCCATATGCACTTGAGATGAAACTAAATTCAATAAAATACGTTTAAGGTTTCATACCCGAAATGAATGAATGTTTTAAACATTACGATACCTTGCTCCACACAATGCCTTCTGTTTCTTATGCACATGTTATACAAGTAAAGTAATTGTAAAGTTTCTATATAAACAAATGAAGTTTTTTTATAACCGCAGCAATTTTTTTTTATTATATGAATTTCACTTGAAAAAAGAAGTACTTACATATATATTTTATTAGAAACTTGTTAACAGAAAGCTCATATAACAACCTTGATTAAAATAGTACCAAAATTGTTTCTCCTATTTGAATATTTCACACAACGGATTAAAATACATATTATATGGAAAATCCTTATGATGCTGTAGACAATAAATATGAAATTGATTTAATTAGTAAAACAATATATAGGAATATATTTATTATTTATGGGATATTCTGAGTATTTTCAACGTTAAAAGGTAAATAATGTGACTAAAATGAAATATTATACTGACATATTTTTATGGCTCTTTGCCTTTGCAATTTTTACTTTGTTTTTGTTCTTTTCTTAATTTCAGTAATAACGTATATTAAATGGTTAAAAGAGTAAGAAGAAATGATTCTTGTGGAATGTTTTATACATAACTATACTCATAACTGCCACTGTCATAAATAGTCACTTAGTTTAAGGTAAAGAAAGAGTCGTTAAAAAAACATTAAGTAATGTTGAATTTCCAAAGAAAATAGTCGTTTCTACTGATAAGATGGGAATTTTCTTCTCTGTACTACATTTTTTGTGACAATATTTTTAAATGATTTTTCATTTGATTTACAATAGTTTTATATTGGATTAATGAAATCAAAGAATAAATCCCACCCCTTCTTTCCTCTCTTTTCGAACTTAAAAATAATTCCCTTTAATCACTTTCATGTTTTAAAAAGGATTAAAGATATTTTATATATGATTTAGAAAATAATGGTGTGGATTACCACCACTACAGCACCCATAATCATACTCAAGGTCACCTGAGACGATTCGGGTATATTTTAGGGAATGCTTTTTCTTTTTACAACCCAAGTTTTTCAGATTGTTCCAAAAGTTTTATGAAAAAAATAACAAAAATTAAAACATTTATTGTTAAAAAACAAAAATCAACCATTTTAAATATGTCACATAGTTTGGAATAACCGGTTGATTATAAAGATTACATGTCTATTTGGTCTTGCGAATTTAATGCTTTTGACTTTTGGTATTAATATATAGTTATATAACTTTCTCGAGGTTGTTTATTTTGTAATTCTTAGTATATATTTATGGAAGTAAAATTTACGTTCATGTCTTATAATTTACGCACTGCCATCGCTAGAGGCGGGCACAAGTTAAATGGTAAAAACGTATAGAGAGACTAAATTTATGTCTTATTTAATTTTCTTTATTTACTTAATTTAATTTTACTTATTTCTTGTTTTATCTTTTCTTTTTTTAAAATTTAATCGCCCACCAAAATACTGGTAGAATGTGGCTAATATTGAACAAAAGAAACTGTAAAAAACATTATATATTTTACAGAAAAAAAAACATTTTTGATATTATTATCTTTAATTGTTACAAATTCATAAAAATTGTCACTTTGTATAAGAGAAATATGGAAGGACTTGTTGAATATCGTACTTTGAGGGATTGATGATGTTTATTATGTAAAACGTACGATTAATATGTTTAATGACTTTGGGCTAAGTACTTGTGTCATTACAGTGTTTATCAGATTGAGTGTATTTAATACACAAATAGTTACTTAATCCCACACTGCATATTTAAAACTATTTTTCAATATATATATATATATATATATATATATATATATATGTGTGTGTGTGTGTGTGTGTGTGTGTGTGTGTGTGTGTGTGTGTGTGTGTGTGTGTGTGTGTGTGTGTGTGTGTGTGTGTGTGTATGTGTGTGTGTGTGTGTGTGTGTGTGTGTGTGTGTGTGTGTGTGTGTGTGTGACAAACTAACAAAACCTAAAATACTTAAATCATTAAGCCAATGTCTAAAAGATTCTAAACTCACCAACTCACAAAAGGTTTTACTTTTTATATTTATAAAAGTTAATACTTTAAGGCTTGGTGTTGACTAAATTTAGCTGGAATAGAATGGGTGAATCAATTTGACATTAAAGTTGACTTGCAAACTTACTTCATTTATTTTGCTGTCTAGTGAAAATACAATTTGTTTTTACATTCAGTGTCTTTATTTGTTTACTCTCTAGCTCCAATATAAAGTTTTATTTCCTTCCCTTGTTTTTCCATTTGTCGTCTGTGTAGTATATCTGTAATAATCTTCTGTGATAATAGAAATTGCTAAAATAAACTATATTTTACAACATTAATGAATAATAAATAACATTATATTTTTAAACAAGGAAAATAATTAACTAAATGACATGTTTATCTCATTGTTTTATATTAATGTATTTACATCATTCAATAATTATTATGAAACTAAATACTGACCTATTTTATGAAGTGTTAGTGATGGTACAAAAGAAAGTAGAGTTTTGTTACAGAAATATACTTCTTGAAGTCACTTGAGTCCAAAAAATATTTTTCTAATGATATCCCTTTCTTTCTGATATCGTATGTTGTATCTCAAAATCAACTCTGCCGATTTTTTCAAATATTTGTAAAAATGTTTTTATTGATTATATAAAAATCGGAAGGAAACTATTATCATGGCTGTATAATAATGTAAATATTTATATACAAATTAAATGAACGTTGACCCTCGTCATTACAAAAATTGATTTTAATAAATAAATATTTCCGTTTAAAACTTAAAAGCACAATGTATTTTTTTGATCTTATTAATATTTTCTCAAAGACGCGGTTTATCGTTTTCATTTTAACTTTTTGATTGACAACTGCTGAACTAACATTTTTGGTGACGATTAAATATCTATTGTTTTTATTTCGTTTTTATTTTGTGTTGAGGATGGATTAGTGAGAATGTTTGTCCAATTTTTTTATACTATTTATTTACGAATGTATTTCATCAAGAAAAAACTCGGCAAATAGGTTAGTCAAATAAAAAAATAACTGCACTCGTTTTCAGTATAGAATTGTTGTGTAACCAGACGATGGACACAATATTGAAAGCGGTGAACATCAATGAAGACTAGAAACAGGGTGTACCACAATATACAAGATTCAGAGATATACCACAATTTAGGCTACGCAAAATATATTTTAATTTTTCAGACAAATACACAATGTCTGTAAATTGTAATTTTCCTACAAAACACTACAAATGATCAAGATTTGTGATTTTACTCTCTTTGTTGTTTACAGACAAAAATCTTAGTCATTATCATGTTGTCAAAAAAGGTAGAACACAACATGAAATAAACAACCCCGACTCCCGAAAAAGCAGCAGGCAGGAAAATAATAAGATTTAGTCCAAAGAAACCTGAAGGAAAGATGAAAGTGAGGATGCTAACCCACTACTATATGAAAAAAGACTAGAGTCAGGTTAGTTCTCAAGAGATTGCAAAGCCCGTACTCACCAAGGGTGAGCCCGTGATTGGTTTTGTAGGTTTTTTTTTTTAATGGAATAAGAATTATTAATATGTAGGTGAATGCATTATTGTCTGTCATAAGAGACTGTGTGAACGCTTATAGAGATAGCATACATTATATAGAACAGATATCTATAGATCTTCTGTCCGTGTAAAACATATTTGAACAATATACAACCAAACAATAAGTTATTAAAACATGTTTTCACAAATAAAATTTTACATATTTTTTTATTACTTAAATTACTATAATTTCTCTGATACGACTGTTAGTGTCATGTGAAAATGTATCCAAAACTCTAACACATGACATTTCACTACGTGACAATGTTAACAGTGCATTTCCAAGGAACACTGCGATATTAACAATAAGAAAAAAAGTAGTCACAAAAATAGATTATCAATAAATGAAGACTAATGCCATATTAATAATACAGTCATCTTTGTTATACATAACTTATGTACGTTTCAATGACATTGATGACATCTTCAGAGAGTGTCAACTAATCTCCTATTTCATTGAGGGTTTAAGTATAACAGTTTGATTATGTCATCGTTATGTACATAATTGTTGTGTAACAACATAACTGGCTTATTAAACAGTCATAGTTTATGTATCCAGTTTTTGTGGTTTGTCGATTATTTGTTTTTCTTAAATTGTTAACAATTTACCTGGCGTTATATTGACATCAGAAATTAGATGTTTTAAATTAGGAAACTTGATGAAGACAATTTCTAATGGTTCAAAATAGTGATCTTAAAAAAAAAAATAATAATAATTCTTCAAGACTTTTCCAAATATAAAATATAATATCTTCTTTAACGAATTGTATAAATTAAATTCATTTTTTATTACGCGTTTAAAATATTTTAAATTTCTAGTTCCTAAAATTGATATCGTTTTAAAAGAATCTCTTTGAACTATTTACCAACCTTTGTGATAAAATTTTCAGGATGACCATAATGTATGTCCTTAAAATGAATCACTTCAATTGATTTGCCATCTCTGAGAAACAAATTGCAGTATGATCATAATTTATGTTCTTAAAATGAATCACTTTAATTGATTTGACATACAAATTACAGGATGGCCATAACTTATGTTCTTAAAATGAAACATTTTTATTAATTTGACATCATTTCTTGTAAAATAAGGACAGTACTTTAACTTTCTTATTTTTAAGTTTAGTTTTGCTATTTTAAGAACGAATTTAACCAAAATGTGGATCTAAAAACCAAAGAAAACTTAATTAAAATTTACGACAATAAAATATCTGTTTTATATTACCCATATAAAAGAGTTAATTTGGTTTCATGGAAACTATTCTGATCATAATTCTAGTGATTACTAAAAACATAGCAACCATTTATAAAACTGCAGCCTCTCTGTTAAAAATATTTCTTTAAATCTGTACTTATACACAGCTTCAGCTCATTACGAAACACGGCTTTTGTATAGAATGTAGAAGGGTGGAATGATTGTCAAGCCCAAGTGATTATACTCACTTCCTGCTTGTTTTATCTCACCCTATCAAACTGTTTATTGTAAAAAGGGAAGCACAATTCCGGAGGGTAAATTAAGAAAAATAATCACGTTGTTATTATTCTTTGTAGTTTTTATTCATGTTTGTTCATTAAACAATATAGTAACTCTTAAAAATGAATTGATTTACGAATTAAAATTACTGAGAATTTTTTGTTTTAATATAAATGTTATATGTGATAGTGATAGTCACTTACTTTTTCGAAAGAGTTACATTTTTAGGAGTTTAAATCTTTAGCCTACTTCGTAAATTTAAGTGCTGCTTTTTCAATTAATCAATTTGTGATTTGTTGACAGTAAATTAAAAGTGAATCAAATTTTAAAGTAAATATTCAATTCGAGGTCATTCTAATAGCTAGACAAGTCTCGAAACGATATTTGTGGTCGAATTTGGTGTTATGAGATATTTTTAGTGCAAAATGAATGAACGTAACTTTATAAACAGAATTAAAAATTTAAGATAGTTCAATAAAACAAAGACTCAAACCAACTATTACCTGAACATCGTCTCTATTAAAAATATATCATACTCGAATAAAGCAAAGTAAAGAAGCAAACTGAAAAAAATGGTTTGCATCTATCTGGATTTAGTGAAAAGGTAGGTATGGTAATTTGTATCTATCCAAATTGATTATTTCCATTTCAAGTAACCTCTGATAAAGTGAGAAAATTAAAGATTTAAAACGTGTACTATTGCATAGTTCACTAGTAGTTTGTAAAATAAACAATCATACATTGTTCGTTAATACTATTTTATGATTTCATATCTAATTCTGAATTGGAAATTGGTTAAAGTCTTAATTATAATTTTTTTTAGTTGTTGTTGAGATTTAGGAGGGAAAAATTGTTTAAATCTTTTATGTATATTCATCTCACATATATATTAATGTGAGATGCACCGAAAACTAAAAATAGAAATTTATCAAAATCGTAACAAATTCATTCTTTGAAGTGTATATTTATCGTAAATATCACATTTAAATCACTTATTATTATTTTAAATAAGCTTAGAGAAGCTTTGCTTAGTTTTATTACATTTTTTAAAATTTCGCATTTTAAATTCATCCTAATATTTTGTTTAAAATGTATTAAGTATTTCTAAATCAAATATTGAATTATTGCTTCCCAAAATCGTTGGTTCTTTCTGGATTTCTCAGTAATTTTAAAATTATTTTTGTGTGCCAAAATTGACAAAAGTAAATTTGAGACATTCAACAATGGAAGTAAAATGTTTCATTGAATATATCAATACATTTAATGCATTTTAGGTGATGATTTGGATCTATAACTAATACCAGAACCAGGTAATTATTAAATGCTTTAAATCATTACATTTTTTTCGCCAAATTTAAGGTTATTGAAGCTACGTAATGTTAATATTTTTTATTTAAACTCAGAATACTGTTTATAACTTTACTGGAATTTTCTTTATTATCTCATTACAGTGAAATAATTAGTTTATCACTTCCACTCTCTCTACTTAATTGTATGATATTGCAATTATTTATTTCATAAATACATCTACGTTTATATCGCAGATCAGAATACATTGATATTACCCCACATTGATACATTGATATTGATAATTGTTGTTAAGGTTTATTATAATATCTCACTTACAGGAGCGTTGTTTAACCTACATCCAGCTTTGCGTGACTTGCACTTGTTTTTCTTCACTATTCACCCTTTTACTTTGACCGTGAAATATGACTTAAAGCAACAGAGGATTTGTTTTTATAGGGTAGTAGCATACAATATAGTCATTGTGCCGATCTTGGGTAGTGGGAGATTGTAGTGTTTAAAATATCATCGCTTCAGAACTATTATATTAAATCGTTTACTGTGGATTAGATTTTAAATGGAAATCAACCCTTAGTAAATTGAAATCAGTAATTTCTTAATAATTACATTATTAGTCTTTTCAGAGAAGAGAGAAACAAGCATTAAGGGGTACAGGAATAATGGGGTAAAAGCCAATAATGTGTATTACCATAAAAAAATAAAATGCTCAAAATAAAATTATATAAAATGATTTACTTACCTAATTTTAATTATGGGATGGACATCTAGTCAACGGCCAAACAGAAAGAACGTTTTATAGATGTTGCGTAAATATAGTATTTGTGATCGTCTACAGAGAAATCAAGGAGGGATAAAGAGGGGAAAACAAGAGACAGAATTGGGGGTTGTTGTCTTTAATTGGGCGATTGGAAAGAAACGAGCAAAATAGGCATGGACATTTTAATGGGCAGAAGAGTGGATAAGTGGAATAAGTGACGAAAAACAAATATTCTGAGAGGAAGTCCTTGTAAAACATGAATAGAACAAATGGAAGAAAAAGAGGGAAGAGTGAAATGAAAAACCTAACGATAGACTTGAAGTAGATCACGAAGCCATTGGTATAAAGGATGGAAGAATATGTTTGTTGGAATTAACATTAATTGTCAACTTTTACTTACACATCTTTAACATTAAATATATATATTTCAATTCCGAAAAACTCTATTCAAATAATAACGATGAAAATAACAAAATGTAAATATAAAATAATGATTTTATTTGTTCAAAATATTCAACCATTTATAAAGTAAATAAAAATAAGTTTAGTGTCTTAATATAATTTATCTGTTTTACAACAATTGACAAAACTTTGAAATAACAGTAATAAATTGTTTCGATGCACTAGCTTGACATTATCAAATTGTTTATTACTGCACCATAAATTAACTACATCTACTCCAAGTATTTTATGAAAAATCCAGCTTTAAATTTTTCAGAGGAAGAAAATATTATATACTACATTTTTAATAAAATAATAAACAGTAACTTCGTTTTCTTTAAGATAATTTTTACAGCTGCCTACCATAACTTTCTAGATACACAATCTACAATTGTTTTCAATAAAATAATAGAATTACAAATATATATATATATATATATATATATATATATATATATATATATGTTTTTAGTAAGTAACTTATCTAATTAATGTAGGAAGCTACGTAATTCGTTCATTCAAGTTA
Source organism: Aphrophora alni (assembly GCA_963513935.1). NCBI lineage: Eukaryota > Metazoa > Arthropoda > Insecta > Hemiptera > Aphrophoridae > Aphrophora > Aphrophora alni. The sequence continues at coordinate 24,084,484 of OY740768.1, read as the reverse complement.
ACTGTGCATTAATATCAGTAATATATTTTGAGTTTAAATTAATATGTTGACAGTTTAAATCTACGTTACAAATCCAAAGCTAAAGTATTGTAAATATTGTTAAGAGATGAAAATGTTTCAATTACTAAAGTATTTTCCATAGAATAGTTAAATTACATTTAAAACATACATTATTTAGAAATAAAACACTTATTGCATAAATCTAATTTTACTCGTTTTACTTTTTACTGTACTTTCCAAAGAATATGGTCTGGAAAGAAAATACTTTATTGTGTGAAAGAAGATCTTAAGAGAGACTTGTAATACTGGTCAGTTTAACTTTTCAAATGAATTCTATTGATTGAATAATAAGCGTTTTAAAATATCAACGTTGTAAATTTAATTCCTTGTTGGTTTTATCTTCTAAAAAGCTATAAAAGGCACGTTGTTTTATTATTTTTATTTTAACTGCAGGAAATAAACTATCGAGTTCGGTCATAACTTTTTTAGAACTGTGGAGTAAACAATTTCTGAAGTGCAGATAAAATCACGAACGTTGCAACATTGTGACATGATGATAAAACATTATTTTTCGTTACTTGGCAAATAGTAAATTGGTTGTTCATATTGTTAAAACCTAACAACTTTATATGTATAACACGTACTTTAAGTTGACGTTAAATGTATATATATATAACGACAGAAGATTGATCTTTTACATTTAGTTTAAACTAAAGCTTTAAATATATATTTAAGGAATAACATTATTATATTATGTCATTTTATAATTGAATATATTTTTAGAATGGAGATAATATTATAAAAACACCAAACACCATTTGGACAACTTAAAGGATAAATAATTTTCATAAATCGAGCACACTTTATGAGCATTTAAATGAAAAGAAACGTGGTTTTAAATGGCTACTAATATATTTGATATGAAACCTGAATGAATACATTGCATAGACTACTCCGAAACCCAATATCTGACCACGGAATAAATAAATAAAATATTATTATTATTACTGTTATCTTATAAACTGTTTCTCAAAGCTGTATCAAATTATTCCAATTGTTAACGAAACAATTTATAAAAAATACTTTCTTCGTGATAACAACTTTCACTGAGTAACCAGTGGTAACTACGTTCCCAAAGTAGTATTATCTCTATCCAATTCTTAAGTCAATAATTTTCAAAAAACTTTCTTCTTGGTAACAACTTTCTCCAGGTAATTAGTGGTAACTACGTTCCCAAAGTAGTATGAGCTAAATCCAATTCTTAAGTCAATAATTATCAGAAAACCTTATTCATGGTAACAACTTTCTCAAGGTAATAAGCGGCAACGAAGTTCTCAAAGTAGTATGAGCTAAATCCAATTCTTAAGTCAATAATTATCAGAAAACCTTATTCATGGTAACAACTTTCTCAAGGTAATTAGCGGCAATGAAGTTCCCAAAGTAGTATGAGCTAAATCCAATTCTTAAGTCAATAATTTTCAAAAAAACTTTCTTCCTGGTAACAACTTTCTCCAGGGTTGTTAACTACGTTTCCAAAGTAATATTAACTCTATCCAATTCTTAAGTGAATAATTTTCCAAAAACTTTATTCGTGGTAACAACTTTCTCCAGGTAATTAGTGGTAACTACGTTCCCAAAGTAATATTAACTGTATCCAATTCCTAAATCAATAATATTCATGAATCTTATATAATAATTTATTTTTATAAATTACGGTATTCTGCCCATGATTCATCTCGTTCAAAAAATATAAATATAACGAAAATAAGAAATTACTGATGATTAATTGACCAAATACACAGTAACTAATCAATTTATTACGCTCGTAGAGATAGTTGCTACTAGTAAAAATGACGTCTTAAAATTAGGAATGATGGTTTCAGTATGATTATTTTTTCTATTTCACAAAGAAATTATTTTTATAACCCAACATTAACACCCATTCCTATTATTTTTTCATTAACAAAATCATAATTAATTTTAATACCTTATACATATATTTATAATTGACCAAATAACCTTATAATAACATTGGATTATATAAATCACTAGAACACTGTGGTGAATATACAATGAAAAAGTGAACCCCATATCAACAATAAAACACTAACAACACAAAGAATCTGTAGTCAGTATAGGTATGTTTATTTTACCTTTTGTACATTTCAATAGCACTGCTATCATCTCCTACCCTTAATAACTACAATTACTGCAGTGAGGCTTTTTAACCGCCCGTCACTTCATCCCCTCTGCCAATCACAGTTGACTTCGTAATACATCATGACAATTTATCTTTCATTTAATGTTCGATTGTAAAGAATATATATATATATATATATATATATATATATATATATATATATATATATATAAGAGAATTTCACAAATAGAATTTTAAATTCATTATTTATTTATTGTGTGTGTTTATGATGTACGCCATTTATGAAACTACTTAATTCTTTTATTTACTGGTCGGTTTCTTTTACTACTTATTACCTTTATTAACTTAGCTTCGCTGTGCCGAAGAGACTAACATTCCACGTAGGACGTAGAGGATTTCATTGGTTTAGTTTAGTTTTAAAAATATATGTTACTAGATTTGTGGAATATTAGTGTAACAGTGTAAAATAATCTATGTGATGTTTGAATCTACTTTAAAACACCTATGTACTATTAAAAAATTCTAAGTAAAACTTGATTAAAAATGACATGAGCATTTACGTTATTTTATTTTAAATCAGTAAACTTTTTTTTTTACATGATAACAAATATATTGTTCTTAGGTCTATAAAACGAAAAGATGGAAATCATTGACAATATTCTAAGGTCTTCAAGATGTATCAATCATCACAGCTTTTTATAGACTTTTTAAAAGACATACAAATTAGAATTATTTCAACAATTTTTATTTGGGTGGGAAGAAACTATATTGCCCCTATAAACCCTTTACTTTTTATATATAAAAATAGCTGTAATTTGAGAAATACCAAAGACTAAGGTGAGAAAAAATAAACAAGTGTAGTACGTCTAATTGCAAATCAGTTAATTTGTATTTTGTCAGTAACATATTAGTTATTCAGTAACATATTAGTTATTCAGTAACATATTAGTTATTCAGTAACATATTAGTTATTCAGTAACATTTTCTAAATATTATTCACACGGGTTTAGGTCTTTCGTCTTTGCATATAAATAAAATTTGAACGATATAGGTAAAGTGAATATTGAGATATGACGTATTTCACAAGTGAAAAAAGGCAGAAGGTTTGAAGGTTTTTACCAACAACTGACGTACCGGTATGTTTAGATAGATGCGACCCATTGTTTGAATTTAGTAGCTACACTTGTTGAAAATTTAATAAAAGATGATACTCCTAATTTGAAATATATATATATATATATATATATAAATATATATATATATATATATATATATATATATATATATAATAGCTACGCTGAAATATTGAGTTATCGAAATAAAATAAAAAATATGTGACTCTAGATAATGGCAAAATATGCCCTATACCAAATTTCAATATTGGCCCACACGTTTGTAAAGCACTATTCTGTAGAGCACTATTCGTGATATAGATTTACAGACATCATTACTAGAAAAAACTACTTTTTTCTACTCATGAGTTAAACTGATATATCCGCAAAAAAAATTACATCGACTTTTTAACACATCATAAACTTCTAGGTATGTAGGAATTAAACTTCCTACACACATTTTGTATGTATGTTACGTAAAACAATGTTATGATACATTTTGATTAAGCCTGTATATGCTTAACTAAATAATAGCGATAACTATGTAATATGTTGTAAGTGCTAGAATCAGTTATATTATTACGCGTGAGGAAACATTTAATTGATAAATGTTTTAAAAAAAGTTTCAATACAACTATTGTTAACTTTTTTTAGTTAAAGAAAAAACTAAGAATATTTGAAAGGTATAAACGTCTTTAAGGTGACTTACCCGTACGTTATTAAGTTATTATAAACCATCCTTTGGCCTTGTGTCATACGTCGTTAACACACGCAAAGATAACATGACAAAAGTAAAGGACTATAATCATGATTTTCACTATAATGATTTTGTCCTTTACTTAGGTTTAGAGACTTGGGAAATAAAATTGACAGTAATTTGACGCTTGGCAACACTGTTAAAGTATGTGTGTTAAGAAACGATTTCACCTTTCAATAAAATCAAATTTGATTGGCCTTGTAAGTTCATTAACTCTTTATTGTAGTTTCCACTTATTTTATTTATTAATTCCAGATAACCACCTAAAATTATAAGAGATACATAAAACGTTGAATAGGTGTTCCTTTTTTTTATGTTCTACAAATTTTGAAAAATCGTTACTATTTCCCAATATGTTGGGCAGCTTTATTTTTAACATCACCATGTGTTACGATGTTTTTGGTTCGAATATACAATTTTAAGACTTTTTAATATTGAAAAATTCTACGGCATACGAAAAATTATAAAGTAATTATTTCATGTGATCAATTTTTTAGTTTTGCCGTATTGAAACGACAGTTTCAGGTCTGGTACGGTCCAATACAACTGTTTTTAATCCGGGCCTAAAAGTGAAATAATTTAATACAATACACTTCTATAAATTCAAATAGCCTGTAGGCTATGGCTTTTATTTTGTAGGACATATATTTTTAATCCAAATTTAACACATAATTAAAACCACCCACTAAAAAGCGAATACATAATCCATTTCCATTCTGTCATAATCAGATTATAAAATAATACGTTTAACAAAATAATATCCGTTCTGCCAAAAATATTACTATTTTAAATCCCATAAAAGTAGGGAGTGTTACCTATTTAGTGCTTGTTGTAAGCATATCTCTTATAGTTTTATGCATTTTTAGTGTCATCTTAGCTGTTGGAAAGGATGCTGACGTTGCGACCAGTAAACTGCAGAGAGCTGTAGATCGAGTAAATGAATGGACTAAACGTTGACACATTAAAATAATTGAAGGAAAATCAACTTATATTCATTTCACTAATAAAAAGTTAGTACCTATACCCTTGATAATAAACCCCAAAACATTGTCCCATGTAAATACAGCCAAGTTTCTTGGCATGACCCATGATACTAAGCTAAAGTGGAAGGAGCATGTGTAGAAAAATAAGGAAGAACTAAATATCGAATACAGGCAACTTTACTGGTTGCTTGGATGAAACTCAGAGTTGTCCATTCATAACAAGCTTTTAATTTACAAGCAAGTGCTGAAGCCTGTATGTACCTATGGCATCCAAATGTGGGGCTGTACGAAGGAAACAAGTATGAAGAACATCCAGAACTTTCAAAATAAAGTCCTTCGAAGAATAGTTCAAGCTCCGTGGTACATCCGGAACAGTGATTTACACAGAGATTTGAAAGTAAAATTCGCAAAAGAAGAACTAAGGAAGGTGGCTTTGAGGCATAAACAACGTCTCCTAGTTCACGTTCATCGGGACATGAAGGCAATGACTGACAACGTTAATGATGAGATTCGCCGCCTCAAGAGAACTAAACCTCATGATTTGATGTAATAGTGATTTGGTGATTAATGGTGAAGGGACCAAATACTAGTGGTAGCCCTACAAAAGTGATGTAATAGAGATATTAGTCTTTAATAAATCCTATTGGGATTAGTCAAGATGTTGATTTTATTTTGTTTGTTATTTGTAATTGTATTATGTAATAATAAATAAAATATATATGAAAAAAAAAATTTTTAAAATAAATAAATTATTGTCGCCATGTTCAGTTGTTAAACGTATATTTTGTGTTTAAAGATCATATAACAATTACACACTAATACAATTTATTCTTCTGACACGAAGTTTTACGTTGTAGTTTCCCAAACAACTGAGTAAATCACAATTAGTGGAATCAGGAATATCCTGTTGATATAAATCTAAGTTAGCTTCGTAGTCTTATAAAACATTCAGTGAAAGTATCTTCATTATAACACTGCATTTAGATAACAAATACAATTTAATTCCAAAGAGTGGTTAGAGAAAGGTTTGGGCAACACATTTTCAACTCACATGATTGTATTCAGTCGTTAAATTCGTTTTGCCCTATAACCATTGAAATCATTGTATAGAATGAATGACGCAACTTAAAACATTGTTTAATTTTATTTAGTACATTGTATTTTATTACAAAACTGTTTTCAAATTGAAATAGCCTTCGGCGATTAAGCTTTAGTCCTGATAGTTAATTGTGTAAATTGTTTGAACATATCATATTTTTTTTTTTTGTTCTAACTACAATATGAATATTTCAAATTATTATATTTTTAATCTGTAAAGTTTTCAGTAAACTTCTATGTATAAACGAATGTCTACTTAGTAAAAGGAATAATTATAGATTGTATTACTGTATGTATTTCCGTAAGATCGTAATTTTAAAAGTATCTTTATCGACACAAAGTAAGATTTACACGAATAATAAATCATATTAATTTTAAAACAATTTTTACCTAAATAAAAAAAATTATATTATTTTTACCAATCTATAAAATTCTTAGTAAACTTCTATGGACAAACCAAAGTCTACTTAATTTCAGGAATATATAATACATTTTATTATGTATTCGCATAAGGTCTTACTTTCAACAGTATTATTTTTAACACACGGCGATAATTCCACAAATAAAAATGTATATTATTTTGTAAACAAAAGGTAAAATAGCTTTCATTACATTTTATTAAAAAATATCCCTCTAAACAATATATTTACCCTCGAAAAACAATTTAGGCTCATTCGCATTTGAACAACAAAGTAATTTATTACTACGTTCAAAATTATCCAAAAATTTGTTGTCGTTTTAAATGCATGAAAATTAAACAATTATATGTCGAAGGAGGGTCACAACCAAATTTAATGTTAAAAAAAATTATAATAATAAAATAAAGTTATAGAACTAAACGGTTGTTTTAAAATTAATAATAGAACGACTATTTTGATGTGCATATTTCTGGAAATAATTGTAATATTTTATGTAATTCGGTTGAATAGAGAAGTAGAAAACCTAGTTCATCATTCCATCCTTGTGTATTGATCGGTTCCCATAAATAATTGAGAATAATAAATATTTTGATGGAACTATTGTTGAAGTCCAGGGATTGTTTAGCTTACTTCTAGTCCATGCAGAAGTAAAGTAAAATGAAATTATTTTTCCACAAACAAAGTATTGTATGCAGTTATGCTCGTAAAATCGAAATAAAAACAGTTTCTTATACAGAAGCTACGTAAAAAAAAAAATAAATAAAAAAAAAATTTAAAAATTAAATAAAATAAAAAAACCTATACTTTCATCCACTCCCTTGTTTGATATTTTTTAATTTGATAATCTGAGATTCAGAAATATAAAATGTGTTTTTAAATGTTTTTAAGGCCATTGCAATAAAAAAAATTGTTTGAAAATTATATTTACATTTTATTAATAGTATTTTATCTAATTTTCCTCAATATTGTCTTTAAAAAAATCGAATGATGTGAGGTATTATTTATTCTAACATCGCATATATTATAGAATTATTTTAAGTCATTAAATTTATAAAACACTGACAAGGAGAAATTAGAAACTTCCAAATACGTAGAAAAGTCGATCAATAGTGTTTTTACGACATTCATCTAATATTTCACCAAAATGAGTAAAAATTACTGAATTGATGGATTTTGTTCAGTGAATTATAAAAATTACTATCTAGAATTATACTTTAAGTATAAACGTTACAATGGTCATGACAATAGAGAGCCAAAATTAAATAATATGACACATTAAAATATAAATAGTCAATTTTTTTACCACCATTCTTACATAAGTGCAGCTAACCTTCTTTTTGTGTATAGAATTGTGTGAGAAATATATTTTAAAACGTTTCTTTAACAATGTTCATAATCAAAATGACAGATAAATCTATTCTGTATTACAAATAGTAACTATCATATATTTTATACGATACAATTTGTTGTTCTTAAATACAAGGACATAATGTTTTTACATATAGCAAATTGATATTACTGTGAGTAAGATTGTGCTATTGGTGTATCCAGTTTTAAAAATCACCTTACACTTAGATAATTTTGATAACAAACTTTTTATGTACAATTGTAACTACTTAAGTAGTAGCAAAAAATAGTTCATTCTCTCTCTCTCTCTCTCTCTCTCTCTCTCTCTCTCTCTCTCTTTCTCTCTCTCTCCCTCCCTCCCTCCCTCCCTCCCTCTCTCCCTCCCTCCCTCTCTCTCTCTCTTTCTCTCTCTCTCTCTCTCTCTCTCTCTCTCTCTCTCTCTCTCTCTCTCTCTCTCTCACTCTCACTCTCACTCTCACTCTCACTCTCTCTCTCTCTCTCTCTCTCTCTC
>OY740768.1:23920864-24075896 GCA_963513935.1 Aphrophora alni | reverse complement strand
ATGTTGGAAACTGTAGCTACACTTGTAACATAAGAAAAGGAACTCAGGGCTAAGCACTTTTTATTTGTATGTTCCAGTTTTATCACTTGATAAAATCAGTTGATTGATACTATCGAAACGTCGTGTATTATTTTTAAATACAAAAACAATGGGACATTTCCTATTCAACTATATTAATTACATGAATAATCCATCTTTATCAAATAAGTTTAAAAAAATAAAACATATTTACAGTGATATTTAAGAAATTATAATGAAATACATATAAATTTACAAAGCTACACTAAGTCCGTAAGAAAAAAAATATTAATTATATTACAGTATAACAAACACACAGAACACAATTCTCATAAAATACGCCTAAATATCAGACGCGTTTCAACGACAAGGTCGTCCTCTTCAGTGATACACCAGCTACACCAACCAAACCACAACTAAATTAGTATTATTTTTTTAATACTATTAGTAAACAACTATTAGTAAACTAATTTAGTATTAATTTACTTATTTTTCTTTAATTTAGACGATGTTATTTTTGAACTAACATGATTGAAAGATTATATTACACTTTATAAAAGTGTAAAATGTCACACTCCTCTTGACTCAATACAAAAGAAATCTTTGTACAGTTACATGCATTCACCTTTATATTTTTATAACTGCCTTCTGTTTTTATTAATGTTAAATGCGTTTTGTAATTATTCTATTTACATTTTCTAAGCTAAATAACCTCAGAATATATTCTAAGAGTTTGATAAATGTTTAATTATTAACTACTGGAAAATAAGCTAAACTCGACAATGATTAAATTTAACTGAGTCTTAAAGTCCTAAATTTATTATTGTTAAAGACTTAAATTAAACTGAGTCCTATGAGTCTTAAATTCGTGCGTTCAATTCCAGTTGATAAAATTCAGTTTTATGCAAGTCAGGTATTTCATTATTTCAACATCAAATGAGACACTAATAGATGAAAAAATGTGACAACAATAACTCAGTATTATGATTTAAACATTTAAGAAGATTATGCCAAACTTAATTTTACATATACATACGGAAGTTTTACAAAAGTTCGGAAAATTAATGACGAAATAATATGTCACAGATATAAACCACTTGAAACTCTTACATTACGCAATATTTGAGAAACTCGTTTCCTCGTTACAGGTTAAACCCAATACTCCTTAGTTCTTACACGAGTAGTAAATTGAAATTTTCGCATTTTGTTTTTTAACGTTTTGTTGTTATTTGGAGACAAGACAAATTTATTCTTCAGAGAATTATTGACTGGAATATTTTATAAGGTTTCTAGCACGTTTTTGTTAATTCTTGTTGAATGGTGTAGTTAGTTTCTAGCCTGATAAGAAGTCTATGATATATTTATAGATCCTTGAAATGTAGGCAATTGTTGTAATTTTAAACGTTGTTCACTCACTTAGAGTTTTGCACGATCTAGTAAAATTGTTTAAGGCGTAACATCATTCTCTTGTTAAACTATGATATTTTTCTTATTATTTATTGTAACAGAAATAATAAATTTACTGCCTCGTTCAGTTTATTTTTTTCTTACAAAAGACGCACCTTTTACTTTGAATATTATTAATAAAGGAAAAATAACATTTATTATGTTTTTCATAGATGAATGTTATAATACTAATGCACAGGCTCAATTACGTTTACACAAAGCAATGCATTCAGTCTTGAGCTAAACCAACAAAGAATTGTTAACTGTGGTGATGTAACAAATAGTTTAGATTTATCAGCTTGTACATTTTCATGCAATGAAAAGAAAAACAACCTAATTACAATCTAATTATTAATTTTGTACCAAACTATTTTTAATTTTTACAATTTAACTAATTCTAACGACAAGACTGAAATTACAAAATCTCCAAACTAAAACAATACGGCTACAGGGATCTTTGAACATTGATCATGTCATTGTTCCCAATCAACTGAGTAAAATCATTATCTTAAATTCATTTTTTATAAAGTAAATATTAAGTTCTCCGAAGATTGTAAAAATGAAATTTTTTCCTAATGTTACGTCAAGTCTAAACATTTTTATTTAATATAAAACAATGCTTTTGAATTTGCAAAGACAATGTTCTTAATTTCCTTTTATCCCACATATTAAAACTGTGATATCGATGTGGTTTATTCATACTTTAAAGTGTACAATTCTTTTTTCAATGATTTTAATGGATATTTTCGAAGCACTATTTTGTATTTAAGAATAATATTCTATAAGTTAAACAATATTGTATTCTCAAGATAATGGTGATAATGATTTTAATGGTTTTTTCCCTTTTTAAATAAATGATATTATTAACTGTAATTTAAAATAATTGCGTAACGTGTCTGATACTTTAAACTGATATTTTAAAACGATATATTTTAAACGTTATTGTATTTTAAATTAACAATTATCTCCTGCATACTGTGAAAAAAATATATTCTTGTACAATATCTGGTAAATAATACTAGCCATTAAAACCATTCCAACGTATGGTGTTTATTGACTAATAAACTTCAGAAGAGCTTTACCATTGTATGTTTAATTTCTCGTGGATTTTATCTCTCGTAAAAGCAATAAATTGTACTTTAGTTTTATTACATAGTTTGTCTGCAGGAAATTTAACTGTATTATAACAGTTTAGAACTGTGAGTAAATTAATTATGAAGTGCACGATCATTATAAAATTGAAGTATAACAAAATTACAAAATGGTGGTATTTCCACGATAAGAAAGCGTGTCGTCTGATAAAGCTGATCAATGAGCACTTGGTGATATTCACAAGAAATAAATCAAAGAATCCAAAACCACAAAATATCGTTACGTAGCTTCTTCAATATTGATCGTGTGATGGGTTCCTGGTCAAATGAGAACATGTCTTCCGAAAGTTAAATTTAGAAGTTAGTTCTTGTAAAGTAGTTATTAAATTACTCGAAAATTGTAAAAAACGTAGTGATATTTATAATTTTATGTCAAGTATAAAAATTAATTTAAAAATGTAAAGCACTGACAACGTTCTTGAGTTTATATGGAAACACATTTTTGTTTAGAAATTATATTTCATTGTAGTAAATTAAGTAGGTTTGTGTCTGACCTAAAATTGACAAAATTGGGGATGATTTGTGATGGAAACTATATAAAATTATTACAGGTAACAATGAAAAATTAAATACCTGTATGTGTTTTGACTTGTCAGTTCTTTTATTTACTTATTTTGAATATCTACGCAGTGGTCCTTGAACAATTTTAGCAGGCGACACTGTTTCTTATTTTAAAAATATCACCATTTTGTAATTTTCGTTTATTAAAGTTCGTTACATCTGCTACACTTAATAATACATTTAATATACAGTTCTAAACTGTTATAACGGTGTTAAATTTCCTGCAGTCAAACTAAGTATTAAAACAACTGTATATTTTATTGCTTTCACGATAGATAAAATCCTCTAGGAATTACATATAGAATGTTAAAGCTCTTCTAAAGTTTATTATTCAATAAACGGCATACGTTTGCTTGGTTTTATTGCCCTGATTATTTTCCACATATTCCACAACTACTATACATGTTCTGCACAGTATTTAACAGGTATGTGCTTTTGAAAAGTTTAATGTCACATATAATAACTTTTAGAATATAACATTTTAATATATCCTATTACAGTATCAGCTTCATTATTTAAACAATTATTTTAATGTTAGTAAGAATCTTATTCTAAAAATAACATTCAATGATTTTATTGATAATAAAATTTTGTTTAACCTATATAGAGGCAATGACAAATGCAATGCATTCAGAATATTATTCATAAAAATAAAAATTGTTATTCCACAAAATCCATTAAAATCATTGTAGATGTACACAATTAAAAAGTACAAATAACCCAAAATTGGCTCAAAATTTCAAAGTAAGGGACGCATACCTTTCAAAACATTAGTTGCTTGAATTTAAAAACAAAAGACAATTTTAACTTTAAAATTCATTTGTAAATACTTGACATTGAAAAAATATAACGATTTGCACAAATAAATCTACCATATTTATCTCATTTAGCATAGTTTACATTATGTTTTTTATAATTAAAAATGTATATAAAGTTAAGCTATTATATTCACCAATTCTTGTTAAATCGTCCAAGATATTAAAAGCAGTTTGTGTAACAAACAAACCTTAAGACATATATAACTAAATGTACCGTATTATGTTTTAAAATTATACTTTAGAAGCACATAATATTCCTATATCAGAAGGTTGTAATATCCTATGTTCCTAGACATGTTACAAAAAAATCTTATTTAAATTTTACAAACTCATATTTTCCAACTAGATTGAAAGAGTTGACCATGAATGTTTGAGTGACAAAAGTTTGCTTAATAATTGTGAAAAAAAATAATAAATGCGTTCTCCGCTTTAATTTCAACCTACAACGTATTATTTCCCCACCCCTCCATCTAAACAACAGGATTGACATGCTAGTCCATATAATCACATTTTGATAATATCATGAACTTTACAGTTAAAAATGGTGTAGTTATTAAGGTTGGTTAATATCTAGGTTACGTTGGTGTCTATTTATTGAGGGGGGGAAGCTTTGATAAGAAATAGACTTACTGTAAACACTTAGCGTCTATAATTTTAATAAAGTACAAAAAATATTTACAACAAATTAATAATAGAACGTATAGTATTTGAAAGACATGCATATTTCCCAGAGACGTGAATAGTGAAAAAATATTGCTTAAATATACTCACTCACCCAACCTCAAAACCAAATAAAAACAATCCTAAAATAATCACAAAAAAAAATCAGTTTATTTGGGTATCTGTCAATCTAGAAGTTAAATGGATCAAGGGTGGTATAAAAAACTGATTACAAACTCTTCTAAAATATTAAGTATTATTATATAACAAGAAAGGTTTCCAGCCTATGCAAGGTTTGAACACGAATCTTCTACTTCCCAGTATATTTAATTAAGTTATAGAACACTTATCAACAGCGGATTAAATAAACTTGGTTTGAACTGTGTTTAATTTTTGTTAATGAACACTCATAAAATATCAACCTAAATGAATAGTCTACAAGTGTAAGTTCGCCCGTAATTCCAAACTGTAGGCAAACCATCGTACCTCCCTCCATTTGGAAGGCGTGCGCCCTTTCCACCATTGATGGATGGAAACCATCATTGAAATGTGTCTTGTTTTAGAAAAAAAATATATTGCTATTATTAGTTTAGGTTTTTGTTAATAAACAATAAATTAAATATCAATACAAATGCAGTGTCTACTCTTTGTTAAGTTTAAATAGTTCAGCAAGATACAGTTGTGATCTTCAGACAAAGCAGTGTACTTCGCAACGGAAATCGCTTTTTGATTTGAATTGTAGGATTCATCAACGCTTCCAGGAATCTTTATTAAGTTATTCAATTATTGAGAGGCACGTAGGAAACGTCTTTTATAAACACCATTATTGACTTCTTGTTAAAAAATTACTATATTACATTATTATAAATATATTAATTAAATATATTCGGTTTTGCAAAATGGCAAAAAAACCCATTTGCTCTGTTGACATAAATTACTTGAGTTAATCCACTAGTAAAGTAAATTAAACATTTACCATGTTGTATCTCCTGTGTAAGTAATTACTTTTTTCTGGATTGTTATTATTATTTTTGTTATTAATACGAAATCCCTCCTTTAAATATACTCTTATTATCGTATGATTATTTTCAAAATTGTGAAACTTTGTATAGTTTTCCTCTTTCATTAAGTAAGGACTCATAACTACAACACTCAATTTTCCTTATGTTAAATGCTGCGTTTTAAATGAGTAGTCATATAACGAACTGATTTAACTGTGCCATCTAAATAAAAATCTAGAGTACTTTATCACATAAGTAGCATAAATGTTTTTTAGTGGTTTCACAACTAAAACTTTTGTTTCGAAACCTTTCATTTTCTTCTCGAAGATAAAGTGTTTAAATAAACTCACAGTTCATTATTATTTTATATTGGAAAACAAACTTTAAGTCATATTCAAATTTGAGTATCTACATGTGTTTATTTGAGGGGATATAGTTGGCTCTGTTAATTAATTATAAATTTAATGATTAAAATAATACTTTGAGAAACTTATTTTGTACAAATGTAATTGTACAGAAATATTACTATTGATTTTCTTAACATGCATACTAGACGTTAAGAGTTGTGTGTTTCTTGATATACTTTGTTGATATTTGTCATCATAGTATACATAAAAAGTATACTTATCAACACCCCCGTTATCAAGGGATATTAGGTACATGAGAATTATGGAAAAGCCAATGTAGCCTAGTAGCCTAGTGTGATCATTCTATCTATTACTAAAAATTGTGCCCTAAGAGGGAACTCCAGTCTAAAGATAAGCTTTAGCAGTAAAAATAACAAATATAGGTACAAAAGTGACAATTAAAATAACAACTACACAACACAAGTTATTACAAACTTCATGTTGATACTAAAACCAACATTTATCAACCTACTGTACATAGCTAAAAATGCCAATAGTGAGATTATCTAACGATTTATATGATGGACAAATTTTTGTCACTTCTTTCAAAATTACAACAAGTGACCTTGTGCTCACTCCTAGTGGAGATTTAACCGAAAAAATCCAACCATATTTAAATTAGAGAAACTGTTATTTCAATTTCAAGTTCAGTTTTTATTAATGGAAGCTACAAAGCCTTATTTCTTAAATGATAGAATAGCAAATGACAAATTAAACGACATAATTAATAAAAAACCTATCATTTTTCAACATTAAAACCTGAATTTGGGAGTTTATATCCTTGTTTGTTAGTTTCTCTTTAAAACTCAAAGAAACAGTTTACTTGTAGTTGAATTATGAATTTACAGATTTTTTTAGTACAATTAAAACAAAAATTCTTTCTTTTTTTAAAAAAGAAAAGAAAAAAGATTGCCCTTTATAAAATGTAATAAATTTCCTATTCAATTGATCAAGGCATATAGTAAAAATTACACATTTAGATCAAACCACATGACGAAACAAACTCAGTATTAGAGTGGGTGTTTATATATATAATTAGGAAAAAAAGACATCTCTATAATTCCTCAAAATATCCTCAATCCGTAACATTAGTTAGGTGTGAATAGCTGTTATAAGATTTTATCAGAAATAAAACAAAACAATATTCTAAACCTAACGCTACTGAAAAATGTGTTATTACAAGTTAATGATTTATAGTATATCATGTTACAGTTTTTTCTTAATATTGTAACGTCCTTATAAAATTAATAAAATAAATCTGCACTAAATTATCAACCAGCCGTCGCATCATTCACAATAAATAAAATCAATCTGTAATCATCGATTATCGATCAACAATTTAACCCCCTCTTGACCTCAATTTCTTGCATCCGACAGGTAGTGAAGCCTGGGGGCGAAAATAGTAAAACATCGCATGACATTCTTCCCTCTCTCTCTAACAGTTCTAGAATAAAATCTCGCAACGTGACTTTCACTTACATTTCTGCAGTTAAAACATGTAGTTTACTAAATTGAACAAAACGCATTCTGGACAAGTTTTTTTTTTACAGTGTCAGTTCTAAGTTATGTTAAAGTCACACTCACGAATTAATGAGTTCCTTTTATATTAGTGATGTTCTTTTACAAAAGTATCGATAAAAGTTTGTGAGTTTTTGTTTTATAAAACACGGCATGTGCTTCGATTCTAAAAAAAATTTCAGCACTTCTCAACGAGTCCAGGTATTCTATTTTTCAGATTTCACTATACTATAAAATTTGTTAATATTTTTAAGCCTTGTTTATTGAAATATGTGTTTCGTATTTTCTTTTAGTATTCAAAATTTTTACTGAAACTTAATAACTTATAAAAGACTCCTTTTGTTTAAAAGATACTTTACAAAATCTAAATGTAAACTTTAAACAGTCAAACATTAAGTATTTAAATCATATCAAATACTAACTAGAAAAATTATTCTTTTGAACTAGAATCTTTGTCTTTAGAAATTTTCTAACTGTTGTTACAAGTCCTTTATATCAAACAGAAATCGAGATATTTATATACCATTATTATTAACATCAAAGAAGGACTTAATCATAATCTTTTTGGATTTCTCTAATTCCGATAATTTTCCTTTCATGTTTTTGATTAAACAACAAAACATATTTAAAGCAAAAGACTTGTGCAATAACATGTATAAGATTGTATAAATCTCTATTCGACCTGTGTTTTTTTCTACAGCGAAAAGCTGGTTCAAGTTTGTTGGAGATTGTTTGGAGATTGTGCAAGTCTGTACAACAAAATTGGATATCTATTGAAACAACTCTACCTAACCTTTTCAGACAGGCTCGAAACACAAAAAAAACATTTCTTTTAACTTCATTAAGTGCACTATAAAATAACATTTGTCTAAAAGAAAGGAACTAAAATTGTGAACTTTTCTTCAGAAAATTTTGGAACTAAACTCTGTGTGATAATATGTCCTTGATTATTTATATGTAATAATGTGTAACAATTTATAAAATAATTAAAATTGGGTGGTGCTGCATGCAAACTTTTTGGCTCTAACGACCCCTGAGGGGTTACTTTCAAAATTAATAAAATAAAACAATTGACGTCAATAAAAATTTAATTTCCTTTATATTATAAACAAAATTCCTTTTTTTATATTATATATATATATATTAGTTGGCCAACTTAGAATGTAAGAAATTTAATAAACAAAATTATGATAATTTATAATTAATTTAATCATGAAAACTTGTTAGAATTAATATACCTTTTTGAACTAAAATTGTAATTTTATGATAGAATCCTTTTTTTTTATTCTTATTTTTTTTATAACAGCTTGTATAAAAGGGGGGATAAATGTTAAAATTTAATTGTTAATTTTTTTTATTTTAAGGGCATGTAAATTTTTTTTGAAGGATTCAACTTGTAATCTTATTCATTGATAAGCTTTTGGTGGTGTCAAGTAATCTTAAGCTGGTATTTACCTAATTGTGAATGGTCAAATCTGAAACTTAAAACTTAAACTTAAATTTAATAAATATTTGGCTTTGTTAATTATAAAATTTGTCTTTCTTTTTTTAAACATTGTTACCAGTTGGTTCCAACTTTAATAATTTCGTCAGCCTGGTAACAATATAAATGAGTGGTATTATACTCTTCGTGTGGATGTCAAATTTATATTTATCTTGGAAAACAGGAGTAACATGGTTTGTAGGTTAGCGTGCAATGTCAAACAAGTCATTCTGTCTTGACTAAAATAAGGGATGTAAAGAAAACTGTTATCAAATAAAAATGGAGTAGAAATCTCAAAGGACATGAATTGATTTTAATGAAAACCTTTAGCTATTTTATTGTTTTTTTTAATAGATATAGAATATTAGATATCTGTTGTTGTCCTTTTTTTGGAAGGGGAGACTTCTAAAATTATATTTTCTTTTTTTTAGTTTATAACTGATTACTTCTTTCTATCTATATCACAATAAACCAAGGTTGATGTGATGACCTAGGCTTACATTGAAACTATTTAACTAAATATTCAGCAACTAATTCTAAGAAGCAGCACTAAAATATTAAGAACAAATTATCAAAACTACTAATTAGCTATTACGCAGTGTTTATTATTCTTATGTAGACGAGTATTAGAGTTAACTTTGGCGTAAGTTTAAAGTGTATTTTTATATCGCTTTCTTGATCAATTGATACTGGATTTTGAGTCAAACATTTAAAAAATCGTATATTAATTTTTAATAAATATCAAAACAAATAATTTATGATGGTACCATAAAAAGAAATGCAAAGATTTATTTTATAAAACCTAAACTTCATAGAATGAGTGACGATTTCATTTTACTCTGACTCTTGTCATTCACAATCCATAAATGATTTTCAAAAATCGTTGTATTAGAAATAAATCTACATCAAACTAAAAATTTTTAGTCAGTTGGATTACCAGTTTCTTAGTGACTGTTTAAGAAAAGTTAATAATATGTAATGTAGGTTTGGTTAGGTTAGGTTAGGTTAGGTTAATCAAAATTCGTCGCTATCGTCGAACAAAATTTTTTGGTAGTTATAAATATTCCCCATGTCTTATTTTTCTTCTAGTGAAAACAAAATATTTTTATATCCATCTGTTTGTGAATGTATTTGTGTCCTCTAAATCTTTTAATTAGGTAATTCAAGTGACACTTATACGACAATTGTGATGTAATTAATATTTCATGAATAAGATGATCATAATCTACGTTTGATAAAATGAATTACACAATTTGGGGTATTTAAGGCCTTATTCTTTATCACGACAATACTTGTATTGCAAATTAATTTCTTTGGAAGAGTTATCTAAAAATAATATGTTTAACTACAGAAAGTACTCCTCTAAAAATTACTTATAAGTAAATTTACGTTTTTTTTTTTTTTTTTTTATATATTTTTGATAAGAATGTAATAGTATAACTACTTGTCAAAAATTATAAACCCTTTTTTCAAGAATTTGTAGGCCGATTATAATGAAGTTTTATTTAATATTGTATCAGGAATGAGTTTTATGGGGTTTTATATAGGCTATACAATGTTATGAGCTGAATTAGACAAGAGATATCGACAAAAAACTGTTTAATATGGCCTGCCAATTTGTATTGTATAATTCTATTTCTCTAAATTTCACTAGGGTTCTATATGTAGACATTATGTCAACTGTAGACAATTTCATGCTCCTATCTTAATTTTTGTGGGCGCTCTCGTGCTTGAGTGCAAAAAGCAACCGCAAAGACGACGGACGAACGGTATGGCAATAAATTTTAGATTTCCTGAGGTCATCAAATATGAAAATCAGTGAAAAGAGTGTTGTAAATTTTGACGATTTTAAAACTATACTTTCTATACTGGGTAAGTATTAATAAATAATAGCTATTTTCTATTTTCAACTTTATCTTTCATTAAAGATTCTCACCAAATCGTACGCAAGTCGATTATACTTAACACCCAAATTGACACCAAATTGGCTTTACGTTATATATATTTCATCCCTCCTTATCTTAAATAAGAAAACATTCATTGTCATCGGTAAATTGAAGTGACCCATATTTACTTTATTTGGTTTAAAGTACTTCAGATTTTTATTTGATTACCTTTTTCTAAAACCTTTAGGATAGACATATTTCTATGGTGTGTGATAGAGGAGAAGTCTCTCAAATAACGCTTCATTGGCGTGTCATGTAAAATCATGTGAAATCTAAAGTGAGAAGATTTATTCCTGATAATAATAATAGACTCAATTTTTTAGTACTCGTCTATAATGAAATGATATTTATTGCTCCTTATCTTTATACATACAAGTATATATACAACCTTACATATAAGGGAAACAATAATAACATCCCTAGGTTAAAACCTGTTTGGGATGTATATAAAAAAAGAAAAGCACTTAAACATAACAACTTAAAATACTCGGAATGAAAGAAAAACCCGGCAACCAACCGCACTCCTCCGAATCTTACACACTACATCAGTCTTAGCGTGAAGTTACAATAATGGCTTCCAAATTAAATACAAATATAAACTTACAAACTACCACAAGAAATTTGAATAGAAATCACACATTACATCAGTTTTATATATACATTTCCAGCTTAACTTAACCAATCTAATATGGAATGGAATTTGAAATAAAGCCATATATATCCATGCAAACACATACATACACCAACCACTACATGTACATATATAAACATATACATGCACATATATACCCACACACACACACACACACATACACATACATGCATACACATATACATATACATATACACATACATACATATACACATACATACATACACATAAATATACATACATACACACATACACATCATACATACATACATTTCTCCTCTTCAACCACAAAACAATGCAATACATTTCCAAAATTATACTTCATTGTAGTGTGCCAAATTCAGCAACACATCAACTTGGTTAATCAGAATTTCCCTAACGAACCTACAGAATCTCTTTTTATTCCTACAACCTTTAATATAATCTGGCATTGCGTTAAAAAACTTAGGAGCGAGATATGAGTAAAATTTCTTAAAAACTGTTAGATTCGGTTTAGGTATAAACACATTTAAGTAATTACGTAATTTTCCTCTTTTTGGTCCTAAATGATTTTTGCTTTCCCCACTTTTATCAAAAAAAATTCTTAAAACTTTATAAATGTATAGACTTTTAAGTGGTAAAATATTTAAAGTTCTGAATAAGGGTGCAGCATGTATCATTCTGGACTTGTTTAGCATAATGCGGATAAAATGTTTCTGCAAAGTAATAACTGGTCTTAGAGTAGTGTGATATGCACCTCCCCAAACCGCAATACCATATCCCAGCTTGGAGTTTATTAGAGCAAAATAAATAGATTTCAAAAATTGAAGTTTACATACTGATTTTAATAGATAAAAGGTTCTGATATATATGATTAACTTACTCTTCAAATAATGAATGTGTACCTTCCATGTTAATCCAGAATCCAAAAACAAACCCAAATATTTAATGTCCCTTACCTGCTCAATTTCTGGGCATTTACAATCCCCAACCTTTCCGCACGCTGGATCGTGATACTTCAATTGGTTTGAAAAGAAAATCTTCCTAGAGGTATTAAATATCACATACTTTGTCTTAGGGCTCATCAACATGAAATGTTTAGTGAACCACCAACGTAATGCATTTAAGTCATTTTGCATGTCCCGCTTTAATTCTTCCAAGGATCTGGCTTTGTAAAATAAAGCAGTATCATCAGCAAAGGCGACAAGACTACCCTTAAAACGACCGTTACAAAGATTGTTAATATATATTAAGAAGAGGGGTCCAGAGAGTACTGATCCCTGTGGGATACCATACTTCACTTTCCCTTGGTCACTGATTTTGCCATTTACTCTAGTTTGTTGTGTTCTGTCCGACAGATAAGAGCGAAACCAGTTTAAGGCAACACCCCTTATACCTGCATCGTACATTATTGACAATAGAATAGAATGATCGACCGTGTCAAAAGCCTTCATGATGTCAACAAAGATACCAGCGCAGTAGAACCCATTGTTAATACCATCATATACTTGAGACATGAAATTTAATAGTGCATTATCTGTACTTAGTTTACTCCTAAAACCATATTGTCTGTTACTAAAGAAATTTTGCTTTTCAAGAAATGTAATTAATCGTTTTTTCACGATCTTTTCCAGGACTTTAGAAAAAACCGAAAGGAGAGCTATAGGGCGATAATTAGTTGTGTTAGATTTATCACCTTTTTTGTATAAGGGTTTCACTATTGCCTTCTTCAATATTTCAGGAAATTCCCCGGAACCTAAGCTTAGATTAACTAAGTAGACCAGAACATCTAACATAGAATTCAAATTTTGCTTAATTAAAACTGGCGTTATGTTATCAAACCCCGGTGCTTTACAATTTTGAAGTGAATTTACAATAGTACTTATTTCCATCGCTGTAGTGGGGTGGAAAAACATCGAGTCACTACGAGAACTACAATAAAATATACGAACATAGTCTTCGTCTACAGATATCATCGAATTCCTATCTAGTTTAATTTGTTCCCTAAGATCGGACGCAATAGAACAGAAAAAGTTGTTAAAAACATTTGCAACCTCAGCTGAATCAATCATGGAATTGTTATCAGAATTGTTATCTCTTAGCATAATCTTTTCACCACTATCATC
The DNA here is from genome assembly GCA_963513935.1 of Aphrophora alni. Lineage (NCBI taxonomy): Eukaryota > Metazoa > Arthropoda > Insecta > Hemiptera > Aphrophoridae > Aphrophora > Aphrophora alni. The sequence goes on along the minus strand of OY740768.1, from coordinate 24,062,130 downwards.
ATTACTCCCGATGATCTGTTTAATGATTTTCCATTGTCTTTTGGGGTCTTTTTTGTTATTGTCAATTAATTGCCTGTAATAAATTGTTTTGGTTTCCCTGATTATGTTAATCAATTCATTTTTAAATTTATTATATATAGATTTTATTCGATTATTATTTGGGTGTTTTAGACAATTTTTGTATAACTTATTCTTCGTATTTATGAGCTTAATGAGTTCATTATTTATCCAGGGTCTCAATCTAATCTTATTGTTTCTATTTTTACACAATGGTTTTTGCGAGTTTAATAAAAGTAACTCAATTTTTTGAATAAATATTTGAAAAGCTACGGAAACACTATGGACATTGTAGATTTGATCCCATTTAGTTTGTTTAATTCTTTTTGAGAACTGATTATAATTAACCTTGAATGGATTAGGTTGAGTGACTTTATTTCTCAAAATATGATTATACTTTAAACATAAAACTGTCATTCTGTGGTCTGTTATACCGCTCTCAATTACCCTAGTTTCATATTTTAGATTTATACCAAACCTGTGCCTAAACAAAATGTGGTCAATACATGTACTCGAGTTAGCTGTCACTCTAGTGGGATCCTCGACTAATGATATCAGCCCATGGGATGCCATCCTGATTAAATAGTTATCAACTGAGCACGATTTTTTAAGTAAATCTATATTAATATCTCCACTTATTATAACATTTGGATTGTTAATTGTTTCTATATATCTATCAAATTCATCAACAAATTTATCAATCTTAAATTCCTGGCATCTATACAGAGCAATAACATCAATAACCACGTCATTACTTATCTTTATTTGCAAATGAACAACATCAGCTGTTGAAAGTATAATATTATCTACACGCTCACAGGAAATACTTTTAGATATGTAAACAATTACTCCGCCCGCCCGATAACGATGGTTACATTGTGCAAACATACTATACTCAGGTAAACTGTACTGGGCAATCTCGTTATCTACTATCCATATTTCGCTTAAAATTAAAATATCTGGCAATCTATTTAGTTTCACCAATTCCAATGCAAACAAATCAAAATTTTGTCTCATGCTTCTGATGTTTTGCTGGGCAACCAATATGAAGTCATTAAAACAGTTAAAAACATTTTCTTGTTGAAATACTACCATTAAAAGAAAAAAAGTAAAACCATTTCTTCTTTAATTAAAAAACAAAGGGAAAAAATACAACAGTTAGATCCTTCGCAACAATATTTTGAATTATTAGACGGCAAAACAACAGAGCACAAGACCTGGACAACACCCAAAACACATTTATACGAGCGTTTATTGTTTAAACTAGAACAGTTACTTGAGTTCACTTTGTGGTGTCCGTTGACTGCAGTTGATTGAGTGGTTGCATCTTCTGTAAGCCGGTAACATGGTCCATTGTCGTTACTGTGATGACCTTCGCACCTTCCTCGGGCCGCACTAGGATCCTCCCATTTCTCACCCAGACAAAACGGAAATGTTTCTCCTTCTGCAATTCTCGCACTGCCTTAAACACACGCCTTCTTGCTTGACTTAAGCTCTCGTTCATATAAATTATCTCCTCCGGTACTTTCGACAAACCAATATCCTTCGTATTAAAATTGCGTTTAACTCTTCTTTTTTGTAGGATCTCTTCTTTAATGACTCTTCTCGTAAACTTCACTATAATACCACGTGATCTTCCAACATTTTCCTCCTTTCTTGGTCCCAAGCGATGGCAAGCGTCAATCACACCTTCATCTATTTGGACTCCTAGGCTATCTCCAATTGTTTTAACTATATTGACAACATTCTCGTTATCTGTTTCCGGAATCCCATTTATCTCAATACAATTTGCTCTAGAGTACTGTTCCATGTCGTCAACTCTAGACTCCAAGGCTTGAATGTTGTTTTTCAAGGTTAGATTTTCTTGACGTATTTCCTCAAAGTTGGTTTCATAGATTTTCAGCGCCATAGACTGAGCTTCAATTTTATTCTTCAAGTCTTCAATGTTTGCATGGCACATTTCCACCGATTTTCCCAACTCAGTTTCAAGATCTTTAATTTGCTTTCTAGACTCCTCTCGCATTTCATGAAGTAGTTTTATTACGTCCGTAATGCTTCCTTCACCGCTCTCAATCCTGGTCTGAACCAGCAAACTCTTCCTCCTAGTCTTCCGACATCCGTCACAGCGCCAAATCTCTCCATTTTCTTTAAGGTAATCGATATCTTCTTTAGACATTTTGGCGCAAGCACCATGGAAACCAAGTTGACAATCGTTGCACTGTATTTTAAGTTGGCGGCCCGAAATAACCTTAACACAAATCAAACACTTATCACCCATTGTATACAACAAAACCAATCCAATTCGACAAGAAAACTGTGAAAAAAACAAACCAGAAAACACAAGTTTGCAATTAAATAGATTGGAAGCAAAACTATGATTTGAACACGATTTAACTGATTAACTACGACACAGTATCTCAATAGTAGAAACGTGCAATAAACACTACAATCCCAGATGCGAATTCTATGAAGTTAAACTCCGTAGATTGTAAAATACAGACAATATAATGACCAGGAACATGCACGTATACCAAAACTGTTATTAATAAAATTGTTTTCATTTGGGTCTAAAAATTTCGTATACATAATAAATAAAATATTAGTAATATGTATCCCCAGTTAATCAGGTATTGTTTACTATAACAACAATGCAAAATGTGTAAAAACATTGTTTTTACACCTGATCTTAAGTGTGTTGCTGGTTTCTCACTGTTATTCTACAGGTTTGCATAGCTTAAAATACTATACAACAGGCTTATTTTGTCAAGACCTATTTCAAGTAATAACAAAGTGTATCAAATTTGGCTTGTTGGCAAAATTATGACTTGGGATACAAAACCCTTTAATTATCAACAATCGTGATTCCATAACTCGATTGAGCTTTCGAATGACGTATATCTCGTATTCAAATTATTGTTTATAATTATAAAATAGTTTTTTTGCAGTAAGTTATTTTGTTTAAACTTTATAAACAAAACAATTGAATACATTTCAATATAATTCGAAAATTAGTATATGTCCATCATTCAAAGATAATATTTAGCTATAGAAGACGATGTTATGTATTCGTTTATGGGTAAAGATGATTTTAAATGGGATGATTTCTATCTAATGTTAAGTCGAAATATTCTGTATTTAATTACCTGTGGTAAATTTTTTTAATAAACAACTTTATTAATCTAAGAGGTTATTATTAACCTGAATATATTTTATTTCACTAGTTTCATGTTCTTCACATTTAATAAAAATACCGTTTTTACAATTGCTTGGTTAATGTTACTATTAAATTATTTTTGAAGAACATTTTAATTTCGTTATTTTAAAATAATATTTCGGGAATAATTTTTAATATATAATTCCTACAACGACTTTAAATTCAAAATCTTAAAAAAAAAAAAGAAATAGTCAGTTAATTAAATCTAATAAATATGTTTTTTTTAAACTAATTAAAACAAATTGAATAAAAATAATTTGAATATGTATCACAATGTAAGCTAGTGCCTCTACCGAGATATTGAGAAAACAATCAATATCTATAAAATAATAAATTATTTCAAGTGAAAACTATACGACCTAAACCGGGAATCGAACCCAGGACCTTTGGCTTTACGCGACAATTCTCTACCAACTTGAATTTGTTTTTGCTGCAATATAATATTATATAGGTATACACATTAGTTTCAATGTCGTTTGTAACGAGGTAATTTATCTATTATAACTCTTATATTGCGACAAAAACAAATTCAAGTGAGAAGTGTACGCCCTATGCTGGGAAGCGATCAAGGATAGCTCAGTTGGCAGAGCGTTGGCGCGTAAAGCTAAAAGTTCGATTCCCGGTATAGGTCGTATATTTTTCACTCATTTATTATTTAATCAATAATACTAGCTTGATAAAATAATGTATAAGCGTTAAAATCAATAACTGTAGTAACACAGTTTAATGTAAATAAATAAACAGTGTTAATGAGATTACATTGCAAACATCCAATACTTTTAGGTATCGTATTAATGTAAATAATAAAGGTATTGAAAGCGCGTCAGCAAACAGTATAATGAGGTAATGATACAGTGCAAAAGTTTAATATTAACTTTATAAATAATAGAACACAATTTACAGCTTCTGTGATCTGTTTTTAAATAGAAGTTATTTAGTTAATACTTATATACTAATTATCTATATTTGTTCCCTTACGTTACAACTGTCTTGTTTTCACATACATTCTAATAAAATATTGAGAATAATTGATAAAAAGTAGTATAGTAATTTTATATGTTCCAGTTTTTTAAATAATATTTTTTGTAAAAAGAATTATATTTTCGGTACTTAAATTAATAAATTATGTTGGATAATTAAAAAATATCTATTTCCCAGAACGTCTACTTGTATTTAGGTGTGTCATCCATATATTGAACTACTCTTTTTAGTGCATTAAAACGCATACACATTCGTTGTGACATTAAACAATTAGGCGAAGTGCGTTTAAATCGAACGTGTGAATCGATTCGTGACATCTGGAATTTCAATTATTTTATATGTGATGATAAATATATAAATTTAATGTCTAGATCCAAATTTATAATATTCTGAAAAGAATACATTACCAAAGTATTCAGTCACGTTGTCTTTAAATAAACAATCTAAATATCTATTGTATAATTTTGAAACTTTTTATGTGTCACGAACCCTATTTTAATTCTAATTTTATATCAATTTTGTGTTTGATAATAATGTTAGTAGTTGCATTTAAATATTCATCGTTTTTATTGATTTGCTGTCCACTTGGATGAAATAATTATAATTATTCAATATATTTGCAAAGTGATTATTAATTTTAAATGATGTCTATTGCTAATGACAGCTTTAAAGACAACTTTGATTAACGTGTCAATATTTCAACAACTACTAGTATACAAAATAAATTTAAAAAATATATAATATTTAAAATCACTGAAAAGGGATATTCAGAACATTACAACATTACTAATATATACGCAAGATATAACAACTATCAAACAAAAATAATACACAATTTTAAATTATTTAAGAGATAGTAATTTATTTTTTTATTAATCGCAACAAATTTTATTTGACAAATATTTAGCTATTTCAATAATAATTATATATTATTCCTTACCGTCTATTTATGTATTCAATTTTGGTTTTCACGAATTTCGCTATTACAAACAAAACATACACAAAAAACCACAAATCGACCAAAACACGACATGGTGAAAGGACGCAAAAAAACTTACGACATCTTAAACGAGTTAAACTGCTGATTAGTAGATCAGAGCTAATCACTCTTGTGAAAAAAATATTATAGGAAACAATTATTACAGTTATAATGATTAAGTCAGAATAGAAACTATTTAGTTCAAGCTGTTCAACTCATTCAACATTTGTTATGCCGGCCTCGCTTTGAATATGTTAGGTTTTGGCAAATTGTCTTTGCTTGTACAGTATATGATTTATGTGTAAAAACTCAATTCTTTGTAACAAAAACAAAAAGACTTTATATATGTTTTGTGTAAAGTTTTGTAAATGTGTTTATTCGCTAAACAGCTGTAGCACAATTTAATAAACTATATATAAGTATGACCGTAAGGGAAATTATTATTATTATTATTATTATATACTGTACGTTATACGAAGTTAACAAATAAATCGCACAAAAATTTATTTTAATATTAAATGTTTCTAAGATTTATTTAGAGTTCTTACTTTGTTAGGAAAGAAACATCATTAGGACTTATAAAACTTATATTGTGTAGAGCGAAGGTCCCTCCGAGTTGCAGTAAGTATACGGGATTTATGTAACCATTTTCTTGGAATATTTACATACATGTGAGTAGAAATCTCAAAATTTAAAATATTGTTTTTACCAGATCGTTTTCAAAAATCATTATACAAGTATACCTTTTTTTGATTCTAATTGAATAATCTTTGACTGAGACCCTTCCAAATATAATTGTGTGGTATTAGTAAGCAAATTTCACACTCATTTATATAAAATACTGTAATTTTTAAAATTAATATTTAATTGGATTAAATGTTAAAGTTTATTGTTGTAAAATACAATGTTACCAGAGGTGAACGAATAACAAAATAAAATTAAATCTAGAATACAGTGTAACAAATTTAACATTGAAAGTCATTAAAATACTGTTAGAAGGATTTTGAATAGGGTTAACCCGAGGTTTATTTTTTTAAAAGTATTCTGACCGAGATTTATAACGATCGTTAAAAATCTAGCACCGAGTTACAAAAATTATATTCCCTTTGGTGACAATTTATTTTTAAAATCTGTATTCAAACACTGCTTCAGATCATTATGGAACACAGATTGTGAATAGAGAGGAGAAGGGGTGATGATTGTATTCATTTCCCGCTTTTTACTTCTGCTCAGTTTATATCAACCCATCAAAAGAGACATGATTCCCGAGGGATTACGAAACATAATGACCATATTTTTATGAATTGTTTACGGTTTAAGTCCGTTCATAAAAGTATCTCTTTAAAATGAGACGATTTTGGATTTAAAACGACTTGCATTATATTTATTTTACAAGTTTCGTTTTAATATCAGGGAAAAGAAGTGCATTTATATTTATTCAGAGGCATTTTTTCCACTCTCTAATATTTAACACACGAAGAACTAGAACTGTTTTAATCTGTCTCCTTGTATTAAAAAACGTACAATTAATGCCTGAATTAAACAAACAAACATAATTTAATTCCATCTTTTCAGTTATATTATATAATATATAAATAATTATGTGATTAGGTAATGTCTATATTAAATATAAACGCATACCTTATTGCTTTCTTTCTAGTTGTAGGCCAATTATAAAACGTACAAATAATCATGTCTCCACTAAATATACACTTATAATTTATAGCCTTTTTCTTAGTTATAAAAAAAAGTTATTGTTTCTTGTAAAACTATTTTGTAAAATGTGATTGTAAAGATTTGTAAAACTTATATCTAATATTTATATTGCATATACATCCTTATTTTAATGTCTTCTTTCTAGCCAATAGTGCTATGTTAATTGCATACTTAAATTATATCTTAGACTAAAATTTCTTTTCCACCATTTTGTAGGAAAATAACAACTTGGTGTTGCACGCTACCGCCTAAGGAACGCCCCCCAATCTGTCAGGGGAATAAGAGATTTGTAGCAGCGCACTTAATTTGAAATTATAAGTTACTGGTTTAACGTAATTTAAAACAATTATTCTTCATGTATTCTATTAACAGTGTCATTTTTGTACCTGGTGTTCACCACGTTACGTTTCTAAGGATATTACCAGATAAATGTATATGCATTTTATCTCATATCTGCATTATATACACACTATTCAAAAGCATCAACGGGAGTACAAACTAAGAGTAGTTAAATGTTTCCGAATCTATAAGCTTTTAAAAATAAATAGTTCCAAAAATTATGAATAAAATTTAATTTAATAGTTTGTAGTTACTACAGTTTGTAAAAAGTGTGAAACCGGTTGATTATTAGACAAATGGCTGCGGGTATAAAAGATTAACCGATGGGAATCAGTATAGATGAAAAATCTACTTTTTAAGCCCACGTAATTTTCCGCTGCCATATTGATTTCCGCCATCTTTATTTAACTTTAAAAATTTAATGGGAATGGTGTATTACGACACATAATTTTAATGTGAAATTTCAAGAGGAAATCGATGGTGAAGTCACTTTTTTGATGAACCTATTCACTCACGATTCACCAGCCATTATTGAAACACTTGAATTAGAAGTGTAGGTTTGAAACTTGTAGGTATTAATGAGACAAATTTACACAACAATGAACATCAGCAATTTACCCTGAAACAGCTGATTGTGCATTGATTTAAAAAAAATATTTATTGAATTTACAGCCCTGAGATATAAACAGAAATTGAAAACATTGATTCTTGGTAATTGTCTACAACACCCAAGATTAGCCTTAAACCAACTTTTTGATTTGATTTCAACTAATTTTTATCATCAAATCTTCCTGTAAAACCTTCAGCTATTTAAAGCAATAACAGTTTCATAACTACAATTTTAATTCAAGTGTTTCGATAATGGCTGGTGAATCGTGAGTGATTAGGTTAATCGAAAAACTGACTTCACCATCGATTTACTTTTGAAATTGCACATTAAAATGATGGTTCATAAAACCCCATTCCCATTTAAGTATTAGAAGTTAAATTTAAGATGTCGGAAATCAATTTGGCGGCGGAAAATTGCGAGTACTTAAAAAGTAGAATTTTTACATCTGTTCTGATTCCCATCGGTTTATTTTTGATACCTTCAGCCTTTTGTCTAATAATTAACCGGTTCCAGACTTTTGACACACACTGTATATATTTTAATCATGTCACAATTCTTTTGGTCTCCGTCTTTAATTTTAGGAGTAACATCCAATTAAATTACAATTATGTGACATATACATTTATATTAAAACACAAACTTACATTGTTATTTCGTTGAAAAATAATATTATTGTAAACTATTGTATTATTAAAATGTATTTCTTTTCTAAAAAACTAACATATTACTAATGATCTATAAATAAATGTAAAATAGGGAATTATTCGACCTATGTTATTTCCATCAACATTAAAAAAAGAAGAAGAAATATCATGGATTAAAGTGAACTCAATTTATACATAACAGAAATGACGGTCAAATTATTACTTTTGTAATATCAAAAACAAGACGGTGGGGGTCATTGTCAATTCCAGTATTTAAAAAAATATTATTCACATAAAGTATTTATCTTAGCGCACTATTATTTGATGTAGTATTTAGTGTCATAAAATTTTACATATTACATTTAGTAAACTCTAATACAAATAGCTTATGATGTTTGAGTGTATTTACAACAACATTGAATATATACGGTAAATTGATTATAACTGTTCATTATTTTTGCCGGTACTAAGGCCAATAAAATTAAACATTCTATTAAATTTTTTTTCTTTTTAAATAAAATTATGTATCCCAGCACTGAAAACTGATTTTAAATTGAGTTACATTAAAACATTACTCTTTTGAAATTAAAAATATCTAAACTCATAACAGGAATAACTTACTAAATATTTAAAAAAGTGAAAAACATTTTTTTTTTCAATTCCATTTTTATCAGTCTGTTAATAAATGAATTCAAATAATATTTTATCTCTGAAACTATCATTCCTATTAATTCTATTTGAAATCGTTCATACACTAAGAGGATCTAAATCTTTTACATTAAAATTTATAGCAAATTATTAAATCAACTTGCAAAACATTTCTTCGGGTTCTATTATTCTTGTAAATCGATTAAAAATATAAATTTTCATGGAGCTCATATTTTTCAACGTACGTCAGACAGAAATATTTTGTAAAGAGATATGATTCCTTGATATTATAAAAATGTCAATTTGCGTGGTGATTTACATTCAACTATAATGTTTTATTAACATTCATTTTAGTAACAGTCTTATTTGTAATGAAAATAACATTTAATATATCTCATGTTCTGCAACGTCAATTATACTGTGTAATCAATTCCTGTATGTATATTATTAGATAACGAATTAAATATATATTTGGATTGTAAAATAAATTTTAAAATTAAAAAATAGTGTGTAGTTTTTCAGCACAATTTAAAGTGTTAGGTTTGAATGTTAGATCTGTTGATCATAACTGCCTCGTCAACCTACGGGTGACAATATTTTTTCAGTGAACCATAAAAGTATGGTATTGAAGATGGTATGGTTGCGGAACGCTCCAAAATAACCAAGCCAATTCCAACTTCTGCACCTTAACGATACCAACTGAGCGTTGCAACAAGCTAGATGTCACTAACACAGAGTTCTTGTTCTTTTAATTTGCCTGGAAGTTTACTACCGAAAGTTAACTGCCTGAAAAAAGTGCCTGATTTGGAACCCAAAATAAAAGTTATATATCTTCTTCGAAAGTTCCCTATGATGTCACCTATTTCAGACCCTCAGAAAAATATCACTGTGTTAAATTACCACAAAACTAGAAATGTTCTAGTCTTCTAAATTAATGTATGATGAAGTCAAATAGGATCTAATTAGAATAAATTAACCTCATAACACGTAACATGTAAATAATAATTTTTTTTTTGTTTTTCTAAGTTTTCTTTTTTCCTTTTGATGTTTGAAACCAAAACTTATCGTTTACATCTACTCTTTGAAAATAGGAAAAATAACCTAAAGGGTTATTTATTTTTAAAAGGTAAAATAACATAGCGTTCGAATACTTTAACAGGGTAAGTGTCGAAAGGGAAGAAGATTTGATCAACAGAGAGCGAAGAATAAAATGTAGTTCTATCGTTTCAGATTGCCAAGACTGTACTCACTATGAGCAAGTCTTTGAATAACACTTGCTTTGAAATGTTCATAGAACCAACTTGTCAATATTGACTTCCAATTAAATATTGAATGTGCTAAAAATTTTTTTTTTTTTAAATCAATTTATCTAAGATTAAATGAATTTGGTGTGTAGAATATTTGTTACTAATCAGTGTTTGAGCGTATGGTCGTTAATAGAAAAATCCAAAAGTAAATCAAAAGCTTTAAATAGTGGCGTAAAAAAAGGAAGAAAAATCTCACTTATAAATTCTATATCACAGCTTTGTATGTGTACATTCTGAGTATTATAAAACCCAGATTTTCTTTCTAGAAAAATAAATAAGCTTGTTATCGCTACGAAAAAAAATTGTACAACGTAATGTATACGAGCCCCTACTATCTGAGATTATAGATATGGTAGCTACTATCTCAGATTTAACCCTGGAGTTTGTCACTACCAGTACAGATAGAGATAATTAAAACAATATCATACAACAAATATATCCCAAATTCGTGTCATTTTATTTTCGATTATTATTCTCATAATTGTATATCTATACTTTTTTTCAATGAATCTGCCTATTCAACAATAAATAAATAAAAATACATTACACAAATTATTTAGTTTAGATTTCCAATAATTATGATTACCAAGATAATATATTTCCTGCCCAGTGTAACCAGACAGTGGCCACAATATGACAAGCAGTAAAACACAATTAGCACAGTCGGTGTATTATGGAGATTTATACGCATAGTTAACCAGTGTTCAGGGATATGTCACACCTATTTTACAATGTAAACTATTTAATTAATAAAAATGTATTTATATTAATTATGCAATACTTGATTTTAATTTTTTTACTTACCCAGTATACGAAGTCAGAGGTACGTTTGGTAATAATAAACTAAAAAAAAACAATAATCTCCAATATTAAAAACGATTTTTAGAAAATTGTAACTTTTAGTAACTTTTTTGCTCTCAAACTTTGGGTTTAAAAAAAAAAACGTCCTTTTGCATGGACAACTATGCTCACATTCCTATTTTGATGAAAATAGGCCCAAGTTTTAGATCACTACACATATGACAGAAGGAGAGACAAACAACAAAGATACAATTTTTAAAAAAGACGTTCAATACTAGGGTTTCTAATATATATATATATATATATATATATATATATATATATATATATATATACATATACATATATATATATATATATTAAGCCTTTTTTTTAACCCATAAAATAACTCTCTCTGTAACACGTGTATGTGGGAAAGTGAATTAAAATAATAATTTTGTTAAGTAATAAAAACAGGTTACAAACACTTCAAAAGGAAGAAATAATATTAAATAAGAAGATAATCTTCCCATCTGTCTAACTTCTGTCTAACTACACGAAACTTCTGCTTTCCACTACTTATTATGACACAGAACATTAATCAACTACGAAATAAATAAATTTCGGTATATTAAAATAGTCTACTAATCCCTGTAGTTTCGGGTGAATCACTCATCATCAGGAAATTAAAAACTCAACCAAAAAGATAAAATACTACACAATACATATTTCGTTATGTAAAATTAAACGGTTTGTAGATTTAAAGAAACAAATCTACGCATATTTCCGTACTTCAACATAGATTACGTTATCTTATTATAATGATATAAAATTAAAAATCTATATCTAAACTTAAGCTACTATATTTATTAGATGTTGAAACGTAATGGATGGGCTATAGTAAAACTTATGAACCCTAATTAATTCCGTTGTGATTAAACCAATTATTATTGTGCAAAGATTGGATTGTTTGAGCCAACTCTAACCACTGCACTCACCTAACCGATGTCGTGAGTTAATCTCACTTGACCTCCCATTTTTGGACAAGCCCTTAAACTACAACTAATTTCCTAATTAAATTAATGGTAAATAATTATAATCGTTTATACTTACGGGTTAAAATGAGGGGTCTGCTTAAACTTACACAAAGAGTTACAATATTTGGAACATAGCGCCATCTTAATAATTATTAGTTTAAAAATGGGAGTGCAGTGCTAACCAAAATGGGTAGGTCGTACTACCCTAGCCCAAAGGGATCTAGAACCACATTTTTGGGGGCTTTAGAACAAAACAAGCTCGCGATTGAATATACATATCTTCACTTCACGCACGTCTAGCGCATTCTGATCTTACTTTGTTCGATCAAACAACGAAGGAATAGTGAGGCACACCTTGCATAAGATTCGCCCGTAATTTCAAACGGTAGGCAAACCATCGTACCTTCAAGTATTTGGAAGGCGCACTTCCCCATGATGGATGGAAACCATCAAAATGTTGTTAAGATATTTGTCTTATTTTAGAATAAAAAATCCTGCTTTTATTAGTTAGTAAACAATAAATTAAGTATCAACCCAAATGCATTGTCTACTCTTAGTACAGTTTAAATAGTTCAGCAAGTTACAGCTGTGACCTTTAATAAAACAGTGTATCTCGCAATAGAAATCGTGTATTGATTTGACATGTCTGTTTCCTCGAGGCTTCAGAGAGAAGTTTGTTTAGTTATTCCAATAATTGAGGGACACATTGAAAGGGTCTTTTATAAACACTTTTATTGACTTCTTGTATGAAATTACTTTCTGTAAAATTGGTTGTATATTCGGTTCTGAAAAAATGACAAGAAAACAAAATTGCTTTATATTTCTAAATTACTTGTGTCAATGTGTAAAGAAAAATAAATGGTTACTTAACATTTGCTATGTAAGTTAACAATTTTGTTTGATTCGTCAAAAAAATAATAATAATAAGCAATACTCAACTTTATATATATATATATTTTTTTTCTGTATGTTAATGTGAAACTTTGTACCGCCTTTGTCCTCCATTAAGTAAGGACTCACAACAAATTTAATTGCTCTTTTCCCTTATCTTTATTATACGTTTTAAGCCAGGTGGTAAATACTGAACTGTTTTAACTGCATGGACAGATATCCCATAAATAGCATGAATGTTTTTGTCTTCTAAGAGGGTTTTAAAATAAACACCCATTATGATGCATTTTATATTTGTATACGGAAATAAATGTATAGAAAAATTTATTGCTGCAGACATTTTTCAATGTTAGGTTTAAAAACAACATTAAACATTTTTTTTAACGAAATAAAAAATGAGAATCTAAATGTGTTTATTTGAGTGAATACATTTGTCTGTTTTAATTAAATAATAAATAAAGTGTATTAATTAATATAAAAATGTATTCTCTACAAGTGTAATTATAAAGAAGTATTACTGTCCATCTTGTCAACTCGTGTATTAGACGTTATGGGTTTTGTGTGTTTCATGATATACTCGATCGGACATTTCCTATTATTTGTTTACATAGTGCACGACACTTCGTTAATATGAATCAACAGCCTTTATAATGTGATATATTTAAAACAAGAAAAATATTGAAACGATATTATTACACAGTACCCTAGGTTGATATTGGTATCTACAACAAATATTAGTATATTAAGAAAGAACTCAGGGTTAAAGCCAAACCTGAGCAGAAAACTAGATAAAAGTGTTCAAATAAATCACAACTACATTGCACACGGTATATAAACACCACGTTGATACAAGAGCCTACATTGATCAACTAAACAGAGGTAAAATGCCAATGTGTAGTTGATGTATGAATTTATGGGGTGAACAATCTTTTGTCCTACCTTTCAAAAGTATGTCGAGTGACCTTGTGTTTACTCTTTGTGGGGATCAACTGAAAAAAAACAGCGTTATTTAAAGTTGAGAAACATTTGTTTTTAATTTAAAAATTCAGGTTTTACAGAAGCCACAATTACCTTATTTCTTTACTGGTACGATGAAAATGACCAATTGAACAAAATAATTAAAAAGGCGAATCCATCGTTTTTTAACAACTTTAAAAACCGAATTTGTGAGTTTGTCCCAATGTTTGTTAGTTTGGCTTAATGTTTGTATGAAGTTGAAATCTGAATTTTTAAACATTATTACTACAATGCAGTATAAAACTTATTCCTTTCTTTTGAATGCCCCATATAGATTACACCATTATCAAATGTACTGTATTTGTTACAACTTCATAGTCAATTCAACAATACACGCAGTATATTAAACTTTTAGATTATAACACATGACAAAATAAAATAAATATTAGATTTGATTTTAATTTATGTTTGTTTCGCACACAATTTATAAATATTTATCTTTACAACAACAAACAAATGTCTTATTTTTATATAATTTTCAAAAATAACTCAACGGTAATAAGGTTTGAATTAGCTGTTATAAAATTGTATCAGAAAGAATTTAAAACTTACTCTAGTACAACGCTTCTGGGGAAATCATTTATAAAAGTTAATAATTTATAGTATTTAATATCATTTTGAATATCTTCTAAAGTTACAGGATTGTTTTTATAGTCTTCGTGTGGACGTCAAATTTATATTTATCTTGGAAAATAGGAGTAACGTGGTTTGTAGGTTAGCGTGCAACGTCAAACAAGTCATTCCGTCTTGACTAAAATGAATGGATATTGATAAAACTGTTGTCAAATGCAAATGAAGAAGAAATCTTAGAAGAAATAAATTGATTTTTATACCAACCTTTCGATTTTATTTACTATGACTCATTTCAAATAGATATTAAAATATTTTGTTGATTAATATGGGGGGGGGGGGGACTTGAAAATCATTAATTCGTTTTTTTTATGTAAAAAATACTTGTAAACATAAGTTACAAGTAACTGTGATTTTTAATATGTTAAAGAATTTGTTTAATTTTAAAACACATTTGTCTCATACTAGCTTGCTGCGGTGATATTTTATTTCGTAGTTTTCGAAACTAATAAACCAAACTCAAGTAGACAGTCTCAAATAGACAGTATTTTAAAATGGAAAGTACGAAGTATGATATTTTTTATTATCTGATCTGTTATTATTTATCTATTTATTTATTTACCAAAATCGAATGAATATTTGTTCCCCCGATTATTAAATTATTTGAAAAAGCATATTGTAAGCAATGTATGGTATTGAACGTTTATGTTTTAAAATATACGTGAAAAACTCAAACTAAAATGGATTTACTTTTGAAAATAATCTGTTGTTAAATGAAGAAAATTTATTTAATTGATATTTCCAGTGAAAAATATACAAACTAAAATGGGAATTGAACCCAAGATCTTTGGATTTAAATTTTCACTTGAAATATGATGTAATTAATAATACGATCTGGTATAAAAAACATATATGCTGTAGAATCAACAAATAAAATCAAAAAAAAATATATTATCAACATTTTTTTTATATATCATAAAATCAAACTAATATTATCGCTTTGAATGTACAATATTGATCGTTTATGGGAACAATAAAATTTTTGATACGTACATTTTTCTTCAGTTATTTTTTGTTATTTAAAAATCTATAAATGTGTCAGTAAGTGTATTTGCCAGTTATTTAAATCCTTGTTATTTGTTAAATAAAGTGACACTTACACAACGACACATCATATGTAATAGAGGTTTCATGAATTAGATGATCCTAATTTACATTTGATGCAGTGACTGGAAAATGTCGGGGTATTTTCCACGAAAATATTTCTGTTGCAATTTCACTATTGACTGAGGAGGTATTTAAATAAAAGAAATGTGTAACTACATAAACGATTATTCTAAATAAAACATATGATTTATCCTGTATATATATATATATATATATATATATATATATATATATATATATATATATATATATATATATACTGGTATAAGAAGAATTCTTAAACCATAATTTTCTTTTGTTCGTAATTGACAGAAATTGTAAACTTGTTACATATATCAAAATGTTGAATTTTTTAAATTCTAAAGTTTATCAAAAGCTTCTTATAAAATTATTTAATAATTGCATGTTCTTCATTAATAGAATTTAACTAACTATTTATTTATGTTTACTGTACTACTTTACCGGCAATCTAGTATTTTTAATTTAAATATAAAGATTTAAAAATAGATCAAAAAATAAAATTCATTGGATTGGTCACATCCATCAACACATGGTTTTCTCTTAGGGTTGTAATACTTGCTACATTAGACATTATGTGGTTAGATTCAAGAGAGTTGTATCGCCTCCACTTTTATCTGCAATGTCAGATTCAGCCTTAACCGTTGGCAGAAAATCTATAAACATTGTTGAAACCAAATTTTGCTTATTTAATCAATTTTTCAAGCGTATACAAGATATTTCGTTTTTCCTTATTGTATGAAGTTTGTGTACCGATTCGTAATAAATGAAGTTAAAATATGATGTGTGTGTTGGAAAATAGAATTTAAGATATGAAAGACAAATACCTAAAAGTAACAGATTTGATAGTTAACGATGACCGTTAATTTTACCTCTTTAAAAAAAAAATCACGTTCACTTATCTCTGATCAAACCCTGATGTCTTTAAACATGATGATGGACGTTATCACGGTACTTACTCTATCCTCACTTATAATGTTATACAAGTGTAGCTCAAAAATAAATGTAATACCACAATTAATTATCAAAAATGAGTCTGTTAGGCCAGGTGGAAAAAGTTAAATTGAATTGGTAGATCACGATTTCTAACCCGGTAAGGTAAGTTTGTTTAAAACAATGAATTATTTACGCTGGTATTCTAGCTTCGAAATTATGTATAGCACTACTTTCTTGACTAGATCTGTAATTATTAAAGAGTCCGTACTCGCTTCGTTCAAGCAAAAGTCCTTGAACCTTGAAGCTGTACAATGTAAATAAGTCAACTCACTACGCTCGTGTCAGTGACTCGTCCATGCCAAATTGTAGGCTATAACTAAAATCTAATTATATTTTCATGAGATATTAGAGTTCGCTATTTACATTTTGATAATTTTTGATAGCTTCACTATTTATGTTTGTAGAGAGGAATTGATACCATTACATTCGAGATTGAAATTCGAATATATTTATCTAATTTAATGTGTTCAAGAGATATCATCAAATTCTGTTTAATATAGTTACCAATTTGTTATTTTTAAAAAGACGATTATAAATTTCAATATGGTTTAAATGTACATATTATAGTCCCATGTAGAATATGTCAAATATTTATGTTAATATTTGTTACCGCTCTTAATTAAGTGCAGAAAGCAAGGACAACGATTACGTATGGACGGTACGTTAAAAATTTTAAGATTTCCTGAGTCTACGAAACATTAAAAAAGTCTACGAAAAACAGAGGTCCAAATGTTTAACAATTATTACAAAACATACAATATACTTTTTATACTCAGTAAGTAAAAGGCAGATACTTTTTAAAGATTCTCACCATATCGCACGCATTTAAGTCGGCACATAATTGGTACCCAAACCGACAATTTAGCACAGTTTTCTTTTGTTTAAAGTAATTAAATTTTCCATTTCATTACCCTTTTTTCTTAACTTTTGGATAGACATGTTTTTGTTACGTTGTACAGTGGAAGTCTCTCTAACAACACTTCATCGATTTGTTATCTAAAATCACGTGAAATTTAAAGTGAAAATATTTAATCATGTAGATCCTATTTTTTCAGTACTACTGAAATATAATTCAGTATTACTGATTAACTGCGGCACATTATTTCAATAGCAGAAATAGATAAAACCTGTAGATTGTAAAATGCAGATAATATAATAACCATTAACATCCAGACTATATACGTTTACCGAAAATATCATAAGTAAAATTGTTACCCCCCCCCCATTTTTTACAAGTTCCTAATTATGTATTTATTTTATTTTAAGATTAATAAGCGATTTGTATATTCTGTTTTAATTTAAAAAATACTCTTATATAATTACCACAAATCTTCAAAATTTGAGATGTTCCTAAACAGAAAACGAAAAACGTGACACTATTATACAAATAATTAAAGGACTGGGAACAGGACCACTTTTTAAGATAACAGCCTGAACTCAAGTTAAACAAAAGGTTTATTAGTTTTTCAAAAAAAGAGCTAATTAAATGAATTATTCTTGGAGGAAGCGTTATGAGCTTGTTCTCTGTTAATTATCCAGTGAACTGCCATTACTGACAGTACTGTGATTGTTAAACTTGGTAGTAGTATTCCCCACTGCAATATAAGTTAAATAAACAGCCGCACGAACTATTGTAAGCTTCGTAAGGGGCTGGGATATGGACTGAGCATAATATGAGTACTCAGTTTGAATGACAGAAGACAGAGATTCCTATCTCCCCAATATAACATACAGTAGAGCATAAGTACAGATTAAAACTGTGTGCTATTTATCTATTATACTTAAAATATGAATTTGTTTTATGTTAGCTAACATAAACGTTTAATGGAGAATGAAAAATAAAACAATCAAATACACACAAAAGTACATCAAAAACATAAACACCAATTTCTTAATAAACGTTCAATAAGTAATTACGCTTGAACAATTTAAAATCTACTGAAGGCTTAGTTGCGGGTGCATTGTGTTAAAATCAAATTAAGTAAGGTAGGTAATAACAAATAACAAGATCATCAAGGTATTCCTTTAAACAAAATAAGATTGTTAACAATGGAACAGCAAATTAAAAATTAATTAGATTTCTCTTACGTCAATTAATACTATGAACTCTAGAAATACTACAATATTATTTCCACAGTCATCGTTTATTACACCTAACTTGTTTGGAAAATAATTCTAAAATATTCACTTTAGAAATTCCTGGAAAATTGTAAATTAAACACTTCTATTTTCACATCAAGGAAATGGACTAACTCGTTTGAATGAGTAGTGTTTGAATGATTATTTCGTATTTCGTCATTTCAGTTTTTATTTGTATACACACCTTGAGATACACCTAACCTTTGTCTTCTTCGTTGTTGAAGTTGGATTCTTTCATTAACTTTACGTTTTAAAAATTCATAGTTATTTTGATATTAGCGTCTAATATCATAACAGTTCTTAAGATATAGACTAAATACAAGCTATATATATATATATATATGCAATAGTAAAAACGTAAGAAATCATTAAATCATACACACACAAACACCCCCCCCCACACACACACACAAAATCGTTGCTCTAAAGATATTTATTTCAATAGGGAGGGAGGAATATTTAAATACGGAAATATTTAGATTAAAAACTGGGAGGAATTATTGCTAACAAAATATTTACAATCTAGACAAAAAAATCGCATATGTTTGATTAATAATTACTTTCCTGAAAATTGTGTATGGATATTTTAATTGTGCAATTGTGCAGAGCTTAATAATTGATTAGGTACAAGAAAACTCTGTTCTTTTCAACACTACAGGTGAATTTAGTGGTACTCGATCGAAAGCATCGTCCCTAAAAGCATCGTAGAATAAGTCATGAAATGGATGGAATAATTACAAAATCGTTAAATTGTAAAACATGCAATGTTCTCTACATAATGTCTTAACTATATTTTGTATTTGATATTACTAAAAAGGAATAGTAATTTTCTGAACAATTTTTATTGAAATATAATATGTTTTCATACTGACAATAGATTAAATTAAAAGTAGAAAACCATATTTAATTCGTTTATTGCTATTTAAGTTTACGAATATTTCCCATTATTTTCCTTTAGGTAAAATGTCATATTTTACACAAATAAACTTTACTTAGTACGGTCAATAAAGGCTTATCTAATTAAAAGTTTCAAATCGACTGGGACAACAGGTTTTATACCTCAATTTGAGGTTTTATACGATTACAGAGAGAATATATTACACTAGGAAATTAGTTCCATAATTGAGTTACGTTAATGAATCTGAAATAGGGACATAGTTAATAATTAGCTAAAATAAAGTTGAATTTAGCTAAAACTAAAATACTTACACAGTTTAACACCTATATTAAAGGTGCATAAAAAATATGATTTGCATGCTTGCGGTATACAAGTCACATATACTTATAATGACAATACAATAATTGGATATTTTATGAGTATGTATGAGCGACACATGAACTTTTAGTCCTATTAGAGAACGCTATTAATAATAATTCTCATCAATAATAATTCGTATGTTAACAAATCCAATTATATACGTCATCTTTTTACCAGAGACAAAAATAAAGGAGGCTTCAAGTCAACTGTAGAAGTCCTACATATAAGTAATAATATGAGGATAGTGAACGCTAGAGAAGAATATGAAATATTCAGTTAGTTCCAAAGTAAACAGAATAATAACAAAACAACCCCTCGACATTCTATTCCCATGGCCTGCATGACAGGGCTGTAAATAATTTAAATAGGATAAGAAAGCATCAATCGATAGGCCACATTGATATCGTCAGTTCAACGTCGTCGTTTACCTACAGTTATGCGTATTTCTGTGTAACTTGTAATGTACATACTTTTAATGTGCGACGAACTCCTCGGAATTACTAAAATTAATGATGTAATGATGGAGTTACGGTTCCGAAATATGGCGTCCCTTTTAATACGACTGAGAAATCACGTGACGGATATATATGCTAGTAATATTGAATAATTTATAAATAATAAATATGCTAGTAAATAGTAGTAGTGGTGTGGGGTGAACTACATGTCTTCTTCTAGAGGTCTATTGTCCACCCTAATTTTTAGGTAATTTCCGTCTATAGAAACCCCTCAACTCGTTTAGTAAGTGTAACACATGAAAGGAGTCAATGGTAGGTATGTTTTTTGAGGTTCAATAGCTCCAATAGTTTCCTTTGGTGACTCACTCTGACCGAATGGTAGCCTGTACTCCTGCCTTACTCAGGCCCTCTTATCAGGCGCTAGCTTGTTCTAGTGGCAAGAAGCTGAACGGTCATTATTTTCTGAGAATATTCTGGACCATCTTCTATTCTTTGTTGAAGTCTTTCTTGCAGGAGTGCGGCCATTATGTATTACTGCAATGGGATGATTTCTTCATTTAAACATTTTTATATACAAATAGGAAATTGTAACTAATAAAACTAAATTTGGGTAGTGTAAAGAAGATTATATTTAGCTATATAACTAAAACTCTACTTAATATTTCCCTGTATAGTTGATGAAATGTTCTACAAAAATAAATATTTCATTAAAATTTGAATGTTGATGATAAGATAATATTTTGGAATAACTTCAATAAACAACTGCTTTTTATTCAAGACAAATAAGGTATGTGGATCTTATAATAATTTAAAATTATAGTATTGAATAAAGTGTGTGGAGATGAAGACCCAAACCAATGAAAACTATTTCAAAATTAAAAAATGAAAATCGACAATATTCATTCAAATTAACGTTAAAAATAAGGAAAATATCAAACAGAAATTCACTAAATTCTTAACACTAGCATAACATACGGAGATCAAACCTCTAAATTAAAAGGCTAAGTATTTTAAAAATATTCGGTAATACATTATTTCTTGGAGCTAAATTATAGTTACAATACCCAAAGTATACATTTGGTAACTGGGATCCCGGGGGAGGGGTAATTCAGTAAATTAGATACATTGACGAGGTGATCAATTTGTTTCTATATTTACACTAACTAATTACTCGTATATAGTTTATTTTATAATTATAATTTTGCTACTTTGAAAGTTAAACGTTCAAATTCATTAGATAAATTCCTTGAAATAAATTACAGAGATTTGGGATTAGTACGAACAGTCAAAATTTACATATTTATACTTTTAGTTCGTATGTTAAATTAAAACAACGTAAAATAATTTATCAAATCATACTCTATAAACATTTGGAAACGGTTAAAATTATATTTTGATTAGGGATTTTTCCAAAATGCAGTATAAAAGAGGAACCTCAAAATCGGAATTACAGGTATATATTCAATTTTTTAATCCTAATCCTTAGGTATCGTTATTCGTATTATACAGATTTGCTGTATATTTCATGAAATGAAGTCTACGTTTAATCACACGACAGGTTTAATGCATAATTTTAAATAGAAAACGTGTATAATTGTATTAAATTCCCTTTTTTAACTCTTATTATTTCCATTAGTATGAGGATGCTTATGTGGAAAGTACATTACATATTTACATTGAAAGTTTATAAAACATTTGCAATCTATGTTTCATGTATATAAAATAGCTTTCCTTTCCAACAATTTCAACCTTAGCTAAGACTTATTATATTATCCCCCCCCCACTAGTCACATGGCTTTACAAAAAAGCTATCCACTAGGCACAAAAGCCATTACTAATTTGATATAAGTAAGAAGGTTAAATCTAAAGAAACCGTAGTTTCAAAGTTGATTATAACGTTTGACCACAGCACTATCAATCTTAGTTGCCCTCAATTTTATTTACAGAGAAGTTAGTTTAATTAGTTTCTAGATTTGGTGTCCACACTTAAATTCTGGATTATAATTAAATCGAAATGTAAAGGAGCTTCGAAATATGTTCTTTACATATTTTACACTATAATGAATATTTCATTAATTATTTGATTTTAAAACCAAATGTTTAATATTTCAATATAGTGAAAAGAATACAAATGTCTTCCTTTCATTCTAAGCAACGGACAGATGGCACTAAATAGTTTGTATAGGTAATGTATAAAGGATGAGTAAGATGTATCACCCGTTTACAATAAGAACAATGTAAAAAAAAATTAAAAACCTTAATTGTTTCAATGGATTTAATAACTGTTATTGCTGAAGTAATATTAAGGCTTTGTTTATTCAAGAAGATTGCATTGCTTAGCTCAGTATAACAGGTTTATTTTGTAAATGACTGATGCTCAGCAATTCTCCCAGGTACTGACAAAGTGCATCAACTTATTATGATTGTAAACAAAATATGACTTAGGACAAAAAAGTATTTATATTTCACCAATCGTGATTGCAGAACTCGATTGATCTTTCGAGTGACGTATATATCGTATTTAAATGATTGCTTATGATTATAGGTTTTTGAGGTAGGTTTGTTTGTTTTAAAACTTTAAAATAAAAATGAATAAAACCACAATTATCCACACAAAATCAGTTTATTTGTGCAACACAAATACAAGACGAAGTTTCAATGACTGAGTCGCATTCTCAACTGTCACACAGTCGGCAGTCAGTAGGGTTCATGTGCGTGTAGCAAACTGAGAGTTATGACTTAGTAATAAATTGAAACGTAGTTTTGTAGCCTAAGTGAGTTTTGGAAAATTCTGTTTTAAATAATTTGTTAATTGAAGTTTCTACAAGAGTAGCTCCTTGCACTAGATTTGTTTAATAACTTGATAAACAATATAATTTAAGAGACTAAAAATAAATCGATAATATATTATAATAAGTATATTTCCATCAAAAAAAGATTACATTCTCCCATAAAAGATGATTTTATCTATTATTTTATGAGTGAGGATGATTAAATGAGATATTAAGTCAAAATATTCTGATTTTATTTATTGTTTTTATTATATATGTAGTTTAATAAGTTAATTTATCAATGAGTTTTTTATTAAACTGGATATATTGTATTTCACTGGTGTGAATTTCTGAAAATTTAACCTAAATATAATATTTACAATTCACTAATTAAGAAAATATTTCGGCATTAATTTATAACGTATAGTTCCTACAACGACCTATAATTAATATTCTTAAAAAATAACACACAAATAATGTAATCTAATGTATATGTTTTGTAAACCAATGGGAAATGATAAAAACAAATAATCCCTACAGCAAACATAGTTTAGTATGAATAAATAAACACTATTAATGAGGTTACACACCCTACATCGAACAGCTTTAGGGCATCTGTAACAACGTACATAATTAAACTTATTGAAAGCGCGTCGGCAAATAGTATAATGAGCTAGTGATAGCGTGTAAGAGAGACGTTCAATATTAACTTTATTAATATAACAATACAATCTAAAACTACTGGGGTCTGTTGTTAATTAGAAGTGATCCTGTTAATACTTAAAGGAAATATCTTTTTAATTAGGGGATGACTAATAAGAAATAGAATATGTTGCAGTTATTGCCAACTAAAATAATAAATCATAATGGATATTTTACGGTTTTCAGTTGTTAGAACAACAATGGCGTGACAATTCGTTGTGACGTTACGCAATTAGTTAAGGTGCGTCTAAATCGGACGTGTGGGTCGATTTGTGACACCTGGAATTAGATTTATTTTCCAAATGATGATCATATTTTTTCTTAATATTTTGGTTCGATTTATTGTTATGGTGAAAACCATACAATTCCCAGAATATTCCTTTAAGTTATTTTTATATACTGTAGATTTTTTGACACATATAAAAGACCTCTATTTTATTTCCAATTTTTCGAGTTTATGTTTGCTATTAATGTTGGTAATTGCAATTAAGCATGCATCAATTTTATAAACAGCCTCTCAACTGGGATGAAATAATTTTATTAATTAATTCAATTTAATCCAAAATTTGAATAATTATTGGATTTTTAACGTTTTCTCTTGACAGCTCACGTAGGCAACTTTTATTAAAGTGAAATATGTACACACTACTCACTATTTTAAAGGGACAGAATACAACAAATCAAAAATAAAAACCTTGTTGGCTGTTAACTAATACATGAATTTAAATACAAATGATTTTGGTAATTCTGATATAATTATTTAATAATTGCACCGAAATTTATTGGATCAAGAACTAGATATTTTAATAATAATAGTTTTTTAATTATTTACCATCATATTTACCCAATATGTACACCAACAGGTGTTTAACGATTAATCGCATGTTCAAACACTATACAAACAACACGAAACATATATAAATTCACATTATCATTGTTACTTAGCGTTAGGTAATACACATAAAGCATACACAAACAACATCAAATTGGTCAAAACACAACATGGTGAAAGCACAGCCAATATGAAAACTTTTGTACACGTTGATTTGTTGATTGGTAGTTCACAAATAAATGCTCTTATGAAGAAATAATTAACATAACCATAGTGAATAAGTCAGCATAGAAACAATTCCATGCAATCTATAGGTAACACTACTAATACAGCATGTTTAACTTTTGTCATACCAGCCTTGTAATGACCATGTTGGGTTTTAGGTAAATTGTTGTTGTTTGTAGATGTTACAAAAGATTTTTTAGTAATAAAGCAATAAGAATTCATATCTTGTAAAGTGTTGTAAATGTGATTAACAGTGATTAAGTGATTACGTATATTAATTCAAAATATTCCCAATGTGATTATTAATTACTAGATTTGCTCTTGACAGCTCGTTAGGAAAGTTTGATTAGCATGTCAACATTTATACAACTGCTCCTATACAAAATAAAATAAACATTAAATATCATCTATAATAATAAAAGCCAAAACCCACTCACTGACTGACTGACTGACTGACTGACTGACTCACTGATCACGAAATCTCAGGAACCACTGAACGGATTACAATGAAACTTGGTACACAGCTTCCTCATAGGTCCTAGACGCGCACTAAGAACCGGTTTTGAAAAATTCAATGTATAACCGCGGAAATCGCGAAAAAACCGCGAAAAGTAAAATACATTATTTTTTGTAAACTATGAAGCGTACAAACGTGAAATTCGGCAAACATGTTCATCCTGGTGTCTAGGTGCTCGCTAAGAAACGTTTTTAAAAAAAAATCCATGTCTAACCGCGTAAATCGCGAAAAACCGCGAAAAGTAAAATACATAATTTGTTGTAAACCATGAAGCGTACAAACGTGAAATTAGGCAAACATGTTCCTCCTGGCGTCTAGGTCCTCGCTAAGAAACGTTTTTAAAAAAAAATCCAGGTCTAACCGCGTCTAACCGCGTAAATCGCGAAAAACCGCGAAAAGTAAAATACATAATTTGTTGTAAACCATGAAGCGTACAAACGTGAAATTAGGCAAACATGTTCCTCCTGGCGTCTAGGTCCTCGCTAAGAAACGTTTTTAAAAAAAATCCAGGTCTAACCGCGGAAATCGCGAAAAAACCGCAAAAAGTAAAATACATTATTTTTTGTAAACTATGAAGCGTACAAACGTGAAATTCGGCAAACATGTATTATTCTCACTGTATTTAAACACGAAACCTAGAGTTCTGAAATTCGGTACATGGTTTCGGGTAAGTTCTTAGAGGCGTACTAAGAAAGGGTTTGAAAACCTTTTACTCGAAGGGTAGCTAACACCCCTATTACAATATTTTCAGTCAAACGCATATATTTGTTATTAATACATTTTTTCGGTGGCTGTTATTTAGATGAACAACTACAGCGGTTTTTGATCATTGTGAACACTCATGACAAGGCCTAGGACTGCACGCCACAGTTTGCAAGTGGCCTTATCAGTAAGCTGCAGGTATCAGCTGATAAGGGGTCTACATTGCCCCCTACCAGTCAGTCTAGCTACAGACTTTGCTACTTGCTTTGTTTTTTCCTGAACCTCTACACACTTCTGTTCACTTCAGTTCTGTTCTATACGTCAATATATTTTGATCATTTTAGGCAAGACTGATTCCGTTTTCCCTTTTACTTGATACATATAATATTTATATTTCTCTCTATTGTCTTTCTATTTATATATCTCTACTTTCTCACTATGGAAGTCATCAACGTGGATGGGGTGCCTACTCCCCACCATGTATTGCCTATCAATCCTGATGGTCAGTGCTTATTCTCATCTTTGGCTTACTTCGTATACGGCACTGATTCACAAGGTTTCCAAGTTCGGACCAGTGTTGTACAGCACGTTACTAACAATTGGTGCCGATTTAAACCATTCACCTTAAATCGGACGGGGGGCATTTACAGAACAAAGGCAGAATATATGGCTGATATGAGCAAACCGGGAACTTTTGGGACAACATGTGAAATAAAAGCAGCCTCTGAAATATTCCCCTATGAGCTGCAGGTTTACACAGACCAAACTCTGTTAACCAGTTTCGGGCAGCCGGTTGAGGGAATAAAAAGACTAAGGTTTACTGGGCCACTGACAGCAGGCCACTTTGACGTCCTTATTCCCTTAGATCCTGATTCCTCTCTGACGTCTGACAATGTGAATGTGGAGGCTAATCTTGGGGAAATCCAGGACCCTGCCAACCTCTCACCCACTGATCTCCCACACTCCTCATCCCCGTCTCCAGTAAATTCCCTTACTATATCTAATACTACTGTCTCAGATCACCCCTCCGTAAATTGTTCTAAAACAAACAAGAGACGGGGGAAGAAAAGGCGTAAGCGATTTTCCAATATTAATCGTACAAAACGTCACAGGCAAGCAGTAAATAAATATAGTGAGAACAATCCTGAAGTCAATCGCGCATCCGTAAAAAAATACAGTGAGAAAAATCCTGCAATACATCAGGCGGCTGTAAAAAAATACAGTGAGAAAAATCCTACAATACATCAGGCGGCTGTAAAAAAATACAGTGAGAAAAATCCTACAATACATCAGGCGGCTGTAAAAAAATACAATGAGAAAAATCCTACAATAAATCAGGCGGCTGTAAAAAGATATAGTGAGAAAAATCCCGAGGTAAACATAAGTGCGGTAAAAAAATACAGTGTCAAGAGAAGTGAAATAAATTTGTTGCCATGGTCTGTTAAATCAATGTCGGGATTCAAATACAATAGCGATACTGATTACAACAAAGATAAGACTGTTGCCTTAGGTTGCATGACAACATGTAAGTGGTGTAAAGCTAGAAAATGGAAAGATGAAAGTCCTGGTCTGTGCTGTGCTAACGGAAAAGTCCATCTGCCCTCTCCTCAGCCAATGCCAGAGCTCCTACAAGCTCTTCTGACAAACAATCACCCTCTTTCTGAACACTTTCTCTCAAACATCAGGCAGTACAATAACTGCTTTCAAATGACTTCCTTTGGAGGAAAAGAGATTAAAGAAGGCAACTTTATGCCAACCTTTAAAGTTCAGGGGCAGGTGTATCATCTAATCGGGAGTCTTTTACCTTCTTCAGAGCGGGAGCCAGCATTTTTACAAATATACTTTGTTGGTGATGAGGATAAAGAGTGTCAGCTACGGTGCAATAATGCACCTTCTGTAAAACCGTCGTTAGTGAGCGAACTCCAGAAAATATTACATGAGACAAATCCATACATTAGGGACTTTAAAATGGCGATGGAGATTGCACCAAAAAACTGTTACCAGGGGACTTAAATTTAAGAAAGGCGGAACCAAAATGGTAACAATGTTTAGAAATTAAAAAAAAAATTAAAAGACAAAAACAAATTTAGTGATTAACAAGGCTCAAGTTTATTTAAACAAAGAAATTTCAACGTTTCAGATTTTAACATTTACATCTGAGAAAGACATCCTGAGAAAAAATTATCATAAACAGCTTATGATTAAACAATCTTATAATTAGTAAAGTTATATGCCCTTAATACAAAATATTATAATTTAAATAAAAAAATTTAGTCAATAGATTCTGAAAATTTATCCCCCCTTTTAGTTTATATATTTTATCGTTACAAAATTTAACAAAGGCAATGAGCACAGCTTAACAATCAGCAGGATCATAATTAATCCAAAAAAAAAAGATTATATGCCCTTAAATGTAAAAATTACAAAAATAAAAAAGATGAAAAGATACTGATTTTTATTCCCCCCCCTTTTAACTTTATGAAATGATAGCTTTCTAAAACAGTTACATAATATTACTTATTTTATAAATTTCTTAAATGCTATATTGGCCAATAAATATATCTATGTTTTAGCTAAAGAATTTATTATGAAATGTGTAGTTTATTTTAAAAGAAAAGAAGGAAATTTTGAATATTAAATTTTTAAATTGACGTCAATTGTTTTAATTTAGAAACTAACCTCTGGGAGGTTGTTAGGACCGAAAGTTTGCATGCAGGCTCCACCCAATAATTTTTTATATATTTTATAATTAATTACACAAGTCTACATCTAAAAGATAGTTTTTTTTTAGAAAACATATTCGCTGAAATAGATTTAGGCACATATACAATATGAGTTTAATTAGAGTTCTATAAAGTTAGTTTTTTTGTAACATCACTTTTGTGCACTTGAAACTCTGAATCTATGTTGAAACAAAACGTGTTTTGTTAACAGGGCGAAACGTGTTCAGATCTTTAGCCGTGTTTCTTCTACCAGCATATTAGCTATAGCAAAAAACATGTTTTTTAGCGTCTGTACAAAATCAGACATGTTGTAGCATTAAAGTTCATTATTAAAGTAAATATCTGGTTATTTGTCAAAATTAAAGAAAATTGATGGTATAACAGAAATTCGTTAAGACGGTACTTAAAAGCTTCTTAGATTATTATAAATCTATTTATATATATTTTAATTTTGTTTGAAACAAAGCTTGTATAAGACTTGCAAGGTCTGCAAAGTCTGTAAAACGAAATTTTCTGATTTAGAACAGATTTCTCCAATTGTTTTATATTTGACATTTTCAATAAGATATTTTAATCATTTAAAGTTCAACATTAGTTTGCACTTATTTCACATAATTGTTCAAAACTCAAAATGTGCCTTTACAAGGTTTTGTAAAGTATGTTTTTAAAAGTAAATTTTTATAATCACTCAGTTTCAAAAGAACATTGAATATTAAACAAAACATGAAATACATATTTTAAATAATACATGATAATTAATAAATTATTTTAAAGCATTAACAAAAATTTAAAGTATGATAAAATCTGTAAGGTTCAGTACCTGGAAAATCCTGTCGCAGTTCACGTGAGCTTGTGCCGTGAAAATAATAATTTAATTAACATTATAGACTAAAACGCACAGAAACTGTAGATTAAGCATCGTTGAAGGTTGAAGCAGAATTTTTGAGAATCAAGAAAATTTATTATATCTAACGTAACGATAAAGAGTCAGGCATTGTGAGTGACTACCGGTAGACTAGATAAAGGTTTTAGATCGGCTCGCTAACCAGCCGTTGTACTCTGTACTTAGATAGAGACGGAAGATAAGAGGCACGGCGAGTGGACTGCCGATAACAAAATGCAGATTTATTTTATGAATGCTACAAAACGAAGGGTTTCAGGTGGTAATAACAGCTGACAGAAAACCCGCAGGTGCACATAGAGGTCGGTACAACAAACCCGCAACAAAAGAAGTGGCTTTGGTGATCGTAGGTCAAATGTTTGAAAAGCGAGACATCATACTCCACAGCCGAGATACACGACTGGTGCGCATAAGTGAGACTCACCGTGCTTACGATGCGTTACAGTATCCACTCATATTCTGCCGTGGGGAAGATGGTTACTCCGTTAACATACCTCAGCTTGATCCGACCACCAAAGTTGCTTTGAAGAAAACTGTATCGGCTTCCACTTTCTATGCATTTATACTTATGGAAAGAGAAGATAAAGAAAACCTAATTTTACGTTATCGCAGTCTCTTAAATCAGTTTTTAACTGATATGTTTGCTAAAATTGAAACTGAACGATTGAACTTCTTGAGACATAACCAGAGTAAATTACGAGTTGAGGAGTATGTGCATCTGCGAGATGCAGTCGATAAACGTGATGGGCAATTGTCAGAGCTAAGGAAATTAGTGGTCTTACCTTCCAGTTTTACCGGGGGGCCTCGCTACATGCACGAGAGGACACAAGACGCTATGACTTACGTGCGCCATTACGGAAGACCTGATTTATTTATCACCTTTACAAGTAACCCTAAGTGGTCTGAAATACAGGAACAGTTACACGTTGGACAGGCTCCTCATTCTAGGCACGACGTAATAGCGCGAGTGTTTCATATAAAAGTTAAAAAAATTGTCCAGTTACTTCGAAAAGGCTGTATTTTCGGGCCAACTAGGTGTTACATGTATACAGTAGAATGGCAGAAGCGTGGGCTGCCTCACGTTCACATCCTACTGTGGCTTAACAATAACATTACACCCAGCCAAATTGATAATGTCATTAGCGCTGAAATACCGGACCCTACTCTAGATCCCACACTGCATGAAATAGTGAAGTCAGCCATGGTACATGGCCCCTGTGGAAACCTCAACAGAAATTCTCCGTGTATGGTGAACGGCTCTTGCAGCAAGCGATACCCTCGCCCTCTCACCAAGGAAACGCGGACTGCTGAAGACGGTTACCCACTGTATCGCAGGCGCTCTCCCACTGACGGGGGATTTACAGTGAAGGTGAAAGACGTTGACTTGGATAACAGGTGGGTAGTGCCGTACAACCCTGTTCTGTCACGCACCTTTGAGGCTCACATCAACGTTGAAATATGTAACTCCATAAAATCTATAAAATATATATATAAGTACGTAAACAAGGGCAGTGATCAGGCAGCGTTTGGTCTACAGAACGAGTTTGATGAGGTTACACGGTACGAGTCGGGTCGCTACATCAGTAGTTCAGAGGCTGTTTGGCGGATATTCTGCTTCCCGATCCATGAAAGGTATCCACCCGTCATGCATCTTTCAGTCCACCTAGAAAACGGCCAAAGAGTGTATTTTAGCCCGGACAACATTGGAGATAAGGCCAAAAATCCACCTAAGACAACTTTATTGGCATTTTTTAATCTCTGTAAATTAGACTCTTTTGCTCGGACACTATTGTACAGTGAAGTTCCAGCCTTCTATGTATGGAAGAATAACAAGTTTTCCAGAAGAAAGCAGGGTAAGAGCGTTCCCGGACACTCTGGAGTAAAACAGGACGATGTTTTAGGTAGGGTTTACACTGTGCACCCTTTGAATGGAGAGTGCTACTATGTCCGTATTTTACTCCATGAGGTTCGAGGACCCACATGCTTCAGTGATCTGAAAATGGTTGATGGAGTAGTTCACCCCTCTTTTAAATCAGCCTGCAGAGCACTGGGATTACTGGAGGATGACAATCACTGGCATCACACTCTCGAAGAAGCCGCCATCTCCAACTTTCCACACAAGATTCGAGAATTGTTTTCAGTGATGTTAGTGTTCTGTCAAGTTGCTGATGCCCTCAAACTTTGGGAAAACTACAAAGAAAGCATGTCGGAGGATGTAGCCATGAACCTTCAGAAGGAGCTTCAAGAGGGAGTGCTGCCTGATGTGGCTGTGGTGTATAACAAAACCTTGGTTCTATTGGAGGATATGGTTTTTGCTATATCTGGCCACCACCTACTCCAGTATGGCCTGCCTACTCCTTCTCGCAACGAAACTGTTGACTCAGTCAACCGTGAGTTACTGAGGGAGGTTTCCCATGATATAGCTGAATTATCAGAGTTGGTCCAAAAAAACGAGCCTAAACTTAATAGTGAACAAAAGAATGTATATGATACATTGATAACCAGTATTCACTGTGAGACTGGACAACTATTTTTCTTGGACGCTCCGGGAGGCACTGGGAAGACCTTCCTCATTAACTTATTGTTGGCTAGAATAAGAAAAGACAGAAATGTTGCAATAGCTGTCGCTTCTTCTGGAATTGCCGCTACCTTACTTGCTGGGGGAAAAACAGCGCACTCCACTTTCAAGTTACCTCTGGACCTCAACCGCCATGAAACTCCAACCTGCAATATTTCTAAACAGAGTGACATGGCCCATGTTTTGAGGCTTTGTAAGTTGATTGTGTGGGATGAGATTACCATGGCACACAAGGGAGGGTTGGAGGCACTTCATAGAACCTTACAGGACTTAAGAAATAACAACAACTTGATGGGTGGAGTGACTGTACTTTTAGCAGGAGACTTTAGACAGACCTTGCCTATCGTTCCAAGAGGAACTCGCGCCGATGAGGTGAAGGCATGTCTTAAGTCATCGTACTTATGGCCAAGAGTAAAAACTCTATATTTGAATGTTAATATGAGGGTACAGTTGATGGGTCATTCAGAGATTGAACAATTTTCAAATCTTCTTCTACAAATAGGAAATGGTCAATTAAAGGAAAACGATGGTAAAGTCAAACTTCCACACAATCTCTGCACTATTGATAGCCAAATAGAATCCTTCACTGAGCACATTTATCCTAATTTGAAAAGTATGAGCATCATTGATCCATCTTGGTTAAAACAAAGGGCAATACTTACACCAACAAATGAGTCAGCAACAAATATTAACAACTTTCTCTTAGAGCTGCTACCATTAGAGGAGATGAAGTATGAATCAGTTGATTGTGTTGTTGAGTTAGAGGAAACAGTCAACTACCCTGTAGAGTTCCTCCACACACTAAACCCACCAGGGATTCCTCCTCACAGCCTCCGCCTCAAGGTGGGAGTACCTATCATGCTGATTCGAAACATCAATCCTCCAAAACTGTGCAATGGCACCAGACTCCAAGTTAAGACTCTCCATAAGCATGTGATCGAAGCCACAATCATCACTGGTGTAGGCCAGGGGGAAACTGTCTTCATTCCGCGAATCCCTTTGATTCCATCGGATTACCACTTTGAATTCAAACGTCTACAATTTCCTGTCAAAGTATGTTTTGCTATGACAATCAGTAAATCCCAAGGTCAGACTTTGAAGATAGCTGGTGTTGATTTGCGGAATGATTGTTTCTCCCACGGCCAATTGTATGTCGCCTGCTCCAGAGTCAGCTCACATGAAAATTTATTTATTTTGCAACCGGAAGGTGAAACTTCCAATGTAGTTTACCGTGAAGTGCTGCAGTGAATAGGCCAGTTATCAAATTCAGGATGAGATCATAATGTTTACCATTTCCATCTGACGGCAGTAGGCACGGGGACCTGCCTAATAACTAAAACTCCCCAACTTTACGTTGACGGCAGTAGGCACGGGGACCTACCTAACAATTAAAACTCTCCAACTTGATGTCGACAGCAGTAGGCTAGGGGACCTGCCTAATAATTCAAACTCCCCAACTTTACGTTGATGGCAGTAGGCACGGGGACCTGCCTAATAATTAAAACCTCCCAACTTGATGTTGACGGCAGTAGGCACGGGGACCTGCCTAATAATTAAAACTCCCCAACTTGGTGTTGACGGCAGTAGGCAAGGGGACCTGTCTAATAATTAAAACTCCCCAACTTGATGTTGAAGGCAGTAGGCAAGGGGGCCTGCCTAATAATTAAAACTCCCAACTTAATGTTTACGGCAGTAGGCTAGGGGATCTGCCTAATATTGAAAACTCCCTGACCCGGACTTGACATGAGAAACGACGTATGGCCACCTCCCTGTGGTGTTTCTCGGGTAACGCTAAGAGCCATACACTTTAAAGATTAAAAAAAGTAAACATACAAAAGGTATTGTATTAAGATTTTAATTGAATTAAATAGATAATGTAGTATTCCGTAGCGAAGCACGGGTATGTCAGCTAGTAATATCTAAAATCATTGTTTGAAAAGGATATTCAGACTTTATGAAATTACAAACATAAATATATGTATAACTAATAATAAATATACGATTAACAATACATAATTTTCTACCATTTTAAAATAAGTCGTCAAAAAAATTTGACAACAGCACAGTCTATGGCTATTAAAATAACATGTAATGTCGGCTGAACCACCACAATCATTTTATGTAAAAGAAATAGTCCATAGAGATGTTCTGGCGCTACTCTCTCTTTCTCCAGCAAGTTATAAAATATTAAATATAATGTACACAGTAGAGACAGGACAACCACCTTTTTATAGATCACAATGAATAAATTTTAGACTTTAAAAATAAGATATCTTGGCATTAGTAAGTAAGTTTCACATTTATTTATTTAAAATTTCTAATACATACGCGTTAATATTAATTTTTAATAGCATTAATTGCTAAAGTTGTTGTTCGGTAAATACCATACTAACGGAATTGAACAACAAAAGAATAGTAGAAAAGAAATAGATTTAAAATATATAATACGATATAACAAAGCTAACATTGAAAGTCATTAACATCCTTTACAGGTATTATTTTTGAATATTTTTACGCCCCGGTTTATTTCGTTCCATAAATGTAGTCTGACCGACATTTATAACGATCGTTAAAAATCTAGCACCAAGTTAAAAAAGTTATATTCCCTTTGGTGACAATTTATTTTTAAAATCTGTATTCAAACACTGCTTCAGATCATTACGGAACACAGCTTGTGAATAGAGAGGAGAAGGGGTGATGATTGTCAACCCCAAGTGATTATAATCATTTCCCGCTTTTTACTTCTGCTCAGTTTATATCAACCCATCAAAAGAGGCATGATTCCCGAGGGATTACGAGGCATAATGACCGTATTATTATGAATTGTTTACAGTTTCAGTACGTTCATAAAAGTATTTCTTTAAAATGAAAATATTAGGATTTAATATATTTAACCAGTCCCGTTTTATTGCAGAGGAAAAGAAAACAAGTTATGTTTATTGAGTGGCTCTAACATTTGACCCAGCAAAGAACTAAAATAATTCTTGTTTTAGTGTGTGTACTTATAAAACGTACAACTAACTTATATAATAAATAAACAAGCATAATGTTTCGTCTTCTTTTGATCCACTCATTCTAACTTTATAGTTAAGTTATTTCTTAGACTAAAATTTATTTTCTACCAATTTGTAGGAAAATAACTACTTGGCGTTGCACGCTATCGCCTAAGGAACGCCCCTCCAATCTGTCAGGGGAATAAGAGATTTGTAGCGGCGCACTTAATTTGAAATTACACGTTACTGGTTTAACGCAATTTAAAACATTTTTCAAGTAGTCTATTAACAGTGTCATTTTTGAACCTGGCGTTTCCCACGTTACATTTAAAAGGATATTATCTATCTATCTATATATATATATATATATATATATATATATATATATATATATATATATACATTGTGTGTTATTAGCCTAACCGATTGCTCACTATAATATTTTTTAAATTTTTATTTGCCTGAGCGCAGTTGATTTTAAATATTCCCGTGTACAGTTGTCTTGCCTGTCTATCAAGGATCATCAGAACAAACACTTGTTTCATTTAAACTTGACAACAATTAAATACACTATATTAAACACACGTCATTATAATTTTTAAATTGTTTAAATCATTAATGTTAAAAGAAATTAATTTGTTAAGTTTGTAGCACTGTCTACAGTACTGCTGTACTCTAGACTTGGTCTGGTAGATTCTCGTCTGTGGGTGAGAATAGCTTATCTATTACAACAAACATGAGGTTGAATTGAAATTGTTTTTGATCATTTAGTAAATTTCTGTTTTGAAACTTTTATAAATGTGACAAACTTCGAATGGATTTATCCTATGGCACTTCACGGAAGTGTAGAACTAAATGGAGGTGTGTAATTCTCTTCATCGGCAAGTATGATTTATATGACCCTAAAAGATGTACGTATAAACAAGTTATTGCTAATATAATGGTATTTAAATAAAACCAAAACATAAATTTCTTTTGTTATTCGTTTAAAATAATAATATTATTATTATATAATAATATAAATATACTTCTTCTGTAAAAAAAATAAACTATTTGAAGTTTCCTACTAACAAGAAAAAAAAATAAAAAAAAAAATAATAAAAAAAACACGAGCATGGTAAAATTGCGAGTTAACAGGAGTTATTTCGATCAATATTTTTTAAATGAACTATCAAGGATGATTATGTCAAAACGTTGTAATTTATATCTAAAATGATGTGAGGGGTGACCTACTACAATTATAATATTAACATCGAGTCGATAGCTGTCTTATGTATATAATAATTTATTCATGAACAGTAATTAAATTTGAGTGCCATTAAACATATTATTTTGTATCATAATATTTCCTATATCACATTTAGTAAAAACTGATGGAAATAGCTTTAAATTTTTGAGAATAATTTACAACTAAGGAAAATTTATACGTGGGAGAATTATTTATTGTGACTGCTAATTATTTTTGTCAAAATTAATTCAAATTAAGTTAAGTAATTTTATTAAATTATGTTACTTTTATTAAATACTTTCAACCTAATAGTTAAAACTGTTTTATAAGTATGTTAACTCTTCAAACATTTCTCAATTTTGAAATTAAAGAGTTCTAAATTAAGACTGAAAGAAGTAAACTACTATATGTTGTAAAAATTGGAAACATTTTTCTAGTTACCATACGATGACGGTTAATAAATCATTTGAAATAGTAATTTATCTATAAAACTAACATTCATTTTAATTCTACTACGTACTAAAAGAATGAAACTCTACTTTAATTAAAAATGTTTACACACTAACACTGGAAATAAAATTAGGATATTAGTTTGCAAATTTCTAAATCCAAACATTTCCCCAGCTCCTATTATTAAGTTTTCATCTACCTCATATTTTTCAGCATACGACAGGCAGATAGATTTTATCATTCCAGAGTTCTAAAGAGAATCTCATGACATGATATAGCGATATTAGAAAAATATCAATTTATGTAATGATTTACTTCCAACTATAATGTTTTATGATCATTCTAGTAACAACAGTCTTGGTTGTAATAAGAATACGATTTATTTGTCTGATGTGCTGCAGTGTCTATTATTCTAATCAATTACTGTATACATTTTTTCAAACCTTCTAATATATATAATTATGAATTATAAAATAAATACTAAAATAAAAAATAGTGTAAACTATTTTAGTTTATTCTTTGTTGGGTTTCAAATTGAGGTTAGGTTGCTCAAAAACATCTTGGTATACAACAGGTTACAATATTTCGTCTCTGGCCTACGGAACTATTTTCTAAATATCCTTTATAGTTATTAGAGTATCCAAGATTGTAGAGTTGTGGAAAGCTCGAAAAGAATGAACACCAACAAATGATTTCCAGCTTGTTTGTCTCAACGCTACCAACTATTTGTTGCAACAAGCCAGATGTCACTGCCAAAAGGCCCACTCTACATTACCTGGAGGTTTACATCCAAAATGTTACCACCAGACAAAATTACCAAAGTTGGAAATCACCTAAAAGAAATACATCTTATTGGAAATAACCCAACAGCTATTATGACTCCTTTCATACTCTAAGGAAATATCATTATATTTAAAGACCACAATGCTAAAAAAAAAATTAGTCTTCAGCATTTTTATAAATGGTAATAAACCAATGATAAGAATAATTAGGATCAATTTATTTCTTAAAATAAATGATAAAGCTTTTATTGTTTGTCTCATTTTTTAAATTTTATTTAAAGCCGAGAAACTTCTCAGTTGTCATCGGCTTTTTTTAAAAAAAAGACACAAAGAATATAAAATAACCTAATCTTGGATTACTCTAATTGCGTCAGCGTCGAAAGAGAACAAGTTTTGTTCAAGAGAGATCTAATAGGAAAGGTGAAAAGAGGAATGTATCCTAAAGACGTCCTATGTCTGTACTCAGTATAAGTATGTCCCTTACTAACATGTCATTTGAAATGTCAACAGACGTAATCTATCAATATTGTCACATGGCAATATTACTGTCTGTGGGTATGGTCGTTAACAGTAAAATCGAACAAGAAAACGAATATATATTATGGTGGGAAAATGTCTAACAATAAATATACATATTCGAGTTGTATGTAAATTAACAACTTAAGTCCTATAAAACCCATATTTTTATTCTAGAAAATAAATAAGATTTTTGTCGCTACAAAACCAATTTGTATAGCATCACCTCAATATAATATGCATAACACATAAGTACTCGTATTTGTAATTCTGCTTTTAATCGTATTATACAAGTATACTAAGCTTAAAAAATTTAACATTATGAAAACCTGAATTTAACAATTTTGATTGTAAACATTCTTTCAAAACAACTTTTTTGTAACAACCAAGTAGTTGTTTTATCATATCGCCTAAAGAATAGTATTCAGTTTCTTGTATAATTTCTTCTCATCAAAAAGCTACGTATGTGTTGGTTTTATAAGTTTTGAATTGAAAACATTTCCAAAATATTTTATAATACATTATATAAACTAACTTTAATAAATATATAAATAAAAATACAAGTTTTGTAACATTTATTTATATTATCATATAATAAAATATCTGGGAGTGAATATATATATAGTCTTATAACAAATAGTTAGTAAACTATTCACAACAGTTCTTATGAATTTTAATGAACGATATTTTTCAATTTTATTTATAAATTAATGTCTCTATTTTCTTATTCTGTGTCAGATATATAACATTAAATCTTTCATGATTTTCCTTTCTTCTTCAACCGCATGTACTCTATACCTAGGATTATACTTCATAAATCATTGTGTATGATCATAATATATATTAAATATTTTATATTCTTGCACAAACAAAAATTAAATGAATAAGACCCTAACAAGCAATAAATGTATAATATACACGTACCCTACCTTATTATTATTAATACTTTATAAATTAAAAAATTGCAAAATTTTAAAAATTTTTAACTGTTAATATAATTGGTAGTTTTTGTTTAACACATATTACCAAACCAAATTGTAATATTTACTGATTAATAAGGTTTTATATGGATTTGGAAAACTTAGATCTTCAATTATGACAAATAATGTTGAACTTTGAATATATTTCAATTATTTAATTAATTTGATGCTATCCTACAATTACAGGTTGACAAAATGCCGTAGAGCATAGTTAAAATAGTCAGAATCATATGTTCCATTCCAATCCAAAGAGATATTTTACAATTCATATAAAATTCGAGAACTTTTTCTGAAATTCACTATTTCTACAAACCTTTTTTTATATATATGTTGACTTTAAAACGATCACGAATAGTTTAAAAAATTATTGGAGAATCATACAAGATAAATTTAGTAGTAAGAAAAAAAAGAAAGAATGGGAAGCTATACATTTCGAGATGCGAAAAGACTATCTCACACATGGTGGATACTACCTCGGATTTAAACCCTGAGGTTTGGTATTACGATTAAATAAGGGAGTGAATTAAAAAGGATTATCTCAAAATATATCTCATTAACGTTTTATTTTATTTTGTATTATAAATTTCTCAATTGCGTAGCAATACTTTTCTATATGCACTTCAAAAAAGTAACAGAAAAGAGTATATGAAAATAACAATTCCCATAATTCTGAATATGAAAAAAAATCCTACCTCTGTGTAACAAGACAATGGTCACAATATGACACGGAACAAAACACTATTTTACCACAGTCGGTGTAAATGGAACATTGAACGCAGAGTTAACCACAGTGTTTCGGCACACTTACCAATACGTTGTGAACTATTTCATAAAAATATATTTTAATAAAATTATGCAATATTTTTTGTTGTTTTATTACTTCCCCAGTTTAAAAAGTATAAATTAATATCTCCCTTGCTTAACAGATTAGATAAAAAATAAACAAAACTTGAACACAAGATCTCACAAAAATTACGTTTACTTAATCAAACGTGTTTCGACTACAAAGTTGCCATCCTCGGTGATACCTGAACTACAATAACTAAACTATAACTGATCACACCTTGTTTAACTGATCATAACGTTTCATGGAACAGGAAACGGAAAAAAATAGATAAGCCATTCGTTCGTCGTCGCTGTTGTATGTTCGTATGCAAGATAGCAGTAACAACAAAGGAGATGGGAGCATGAAATATGGTAAATGGAAGTTTAGAGTGTTCATATAGAACCTATTGAAATTGTGTAAAATCGAATTTAATGTATAAAAATGGCGGCCATTCTAAAGATATTTGGTTTATATCTCGTGTTATTCAAAGTATAACACACTAAATTATATAAAAGTTTCCAGATTACAATTATTTATGTAGTGATACAAACCCAACTTTTATACAACGACAAATAGCAAATTTATTGCCAAAAATGTAATTTTGAGACCCTCACCGCCTTGAATATGTGATATTTAGTATATTTATATAAAGAATGAGATCCGGCAAATCCGAGTCACCGACACGACCGTTACGAGTGGAAGTACCTTCACTTATATATGACTTCGAGGCCCGACCTGGTCGATACACTAATACGAATGAAATGATTCAATACATTTTAATATATACACATCTAAGAGGTTCATCAGAGCCTAGCCGACGCGACGTCAAGGAATTAATGAGTGACACAGCTACGAGCTTCAGAAATCTGGGAATCCCCATGGAATATTTCCTACCTGGGAAACTAATTTATGGACAATACATTTATATTTTCTTTACATTTAATTAATCATCGGCTGGGTAAGTACCATGATTTAAGCATCCGCTTGTTTGGTTTTAAGATAATCACCAAATGCGGAATAGTAAGTATATTTCATTAAAATTGATAATTTTTAAAGAGTTTTTATTAAGAAGTCTGTTATTATAATAATATTTAAACCTTAAAGGGAAAAACGGCCTTGTCAGTAAAGTTGGTAACAGATTTAATGACAATAGAAAAACAATTTTAAGATTTAAACAAATTAACTACCGTCTATCAGACTTCACGACTGTCAAAATAAGTTTTTAATAATCACGTTATTTTTCTTTTATAAGGAGTACTTTCTCAACTTTACTCGAAAACTTAAAACAGATAGTTTACTTTATTGTGTTATTAACAAACACAATATTTAACTTTACAGTTTTCCACTTGTTCAACAACTCAAAATATTGTTTACATAAATACATTTAATATGTTTACTTTTGTACGTTACTACAGACACCATAATAATATTTGCCGTGTACAATGTAATATCATTCACACTGTTTGTTTATTAATACTAAATTATGTTCACGTTTATATTGATTGTTTACACAGAGTATGGTTATTGTCCCTCGCTTACCTTTTAAACAACTATTCAAATAATTTATTTTTTTCTGATTTACTAATTAATTGTTTTTACTCAATTAATTCGGAAAGTCGTAAATTGGGTTAAATAATTATTTATTTCGTTTAATTATTATAAGCGCTTAAGTGTTTCATGGTTTGCAGAAGCTACACAAATTACTGGAGAAGTTACAAACGTTCTCATTCTATTAGCAGTGAATATACGTGGCGAGAGTACCTTTAGATTCTAATTAAAACTTGGTTCTCAGTAAATACATAGAAGAAGGTATTATTGTTGACACTACTCTCATCAGCTCAATCAGTAGCAAGATTGAATAAAATTCTTCTTAGACGACTCAACTTTGAGTAGAAATATTTCTTTTACGACAATAAAATTTTGCAAAATTAATTGAGGACGACGGTATATTGTTTTTTATTAATGTAAATTCTTTAAATATTTTACATTTCTTGTAAATGAATTAACAATTACAGTTTACTTTATATTCTCACAAAATAAATAGTTGTTCCTCTGGAGTTTATGTTTATGAATAAGCTTATATGTATTAATATATAATTTAATTATAGCAATTACTCACATTATCTATCTAACAATCCTTTTGTTCTAATCAGAGATTACCATTTTCGGCGATCTATTCGACCATCATCAGATCGGTACTCACGTAAATTTCTCAAAAACACATTCGAGTGAAGCGTGATTTAAATTTCGCCAATTAAAGACAGTTAATTTGGAGTAAAATATCTTTTTAATTTTCAAAATTTGAATAAAAGCAACATATATCATTTAACATTACACACATATTTCACTAAAACAAAGCAGAGTCTGGATAGTCAGTTTAATTCACGGATGTAGTAGATGATAAATTCAAGATGGGTCATCACTTAAATACCTTAAATATAAAATTTACAGGAACTAAATATTAACTTCCCTAACGACAAGTTAAAAGATCCATCTTCTAATGAAACATTCTATACAATAATCCGCTTCCTACAACTGACCTAAGTAAACATTTTTATATAGTGACTCGGTAAATAATCATTGTTCAGTTGAAACATTAACTGGATGGAAGAAGAGCCCAATAAATTGAATTTGACTATCCTAAATCTGCTTTCTTTTTGTTTAGTATACGAGTATGTATTTAAAAAAAAGATTTTTTATGTGTTGATTATTACTCAAAT
The DNA here is from genome assembly GCA_963513935.1 of Aphrophora alni. Lineage (NCBI taxonomy): Eukaryota > Metazoa > Arthropoda > Insecta > Hemiptera > Aphrophoridae > Aphrophora > Aphrophora alni. The sequence goes on along the minus strand of OY740768.1, from coordinate 24,018,861 downwards.
TAAAAAATAGTATTAGACGAAAAATATAAGGTATTTTTTATTATTACATTAACATATTTATTATACACAATAACTGTGGCTATTTACTAAAAGGTTATATGAATATCAGTAAGTAACTTAATAAAAAAATACTACCATCGTTAGCATATAAAGAATAAGTAAACGCAGACTAATATTTTCTAATAAATGGTAAAGTAAAGGACCAAAAGAAATCAATAACCATTTTAGTAAATGAATATCATTTTGAATGTAATGCCGTAACAAAACAGATCACCTTTAAAATAAACAACCTAAAGATCTTTACCCTTTATGGGATCTTATTGGCTTGGGTTACAGCCTATGGAATTCTTTCAGATTTTACAGTTGCTTTATTATTTTCAGTTGTGATTTTATTTGTTTGGTATATTGTACCTATAATATATATTTACTGTGTATATGTTTCCATAGGTGTACATAAATCGTGTTCTAACGATCTTTTTATATCGTTTAATTATAAAAACAAATCTAACATTACCTACGTACTAATTATTGAAATAATTGCCTAATTATAGGCAATAATTTACTAAAATATAATCTACAGCTAATTTTCTTACAATTAACATACAAGTTAAAAAATGGTTTCATTAAATTAATTTTAATTAAGACTTATATAAATTAAAATTAACTCTTATTATATTACGTGTAAGATTAAAAACATTTTTTTAGATAAGGTACAACTTTATTACACACATTATTTCAAATTGGAATTTATATGTGCTTTAATTCCTGAATAATATCTTACATAGAAATCAAAAACATAAACAAACCGTTGAAGAAAATCTTCAATAAAATCTTCTTGAATCTAACACTCTAAATGCATAAGCTCTCTGTTCCTATTTCTAACCAGTAGTTAAAGCAATAACTATAATTAAAAACGATTCACATTAAAATGCTTGTAAAATGAACTTATCACTTAGCATGTACTAAGTAAAAGGATTTTTCTCTCTTTATAAATCTGTATTTAAATCATTATAAACATAAATTTAATATTTAAGCAAACGAAAGACACTAATATTTCATTGATGTAGATTTTCTATTTAATCTCGTTACATTATTCATTGGTTAAGTAAAATGTCATATTATGCAACGATTTAGTTCGTTACAGTAATAGTTTGAGATTTAATCAAATATGATTTAGATGTATGATTGGTTATACTGTGTGAATACCTATTTCTATAATTGTTGATTTTATATACAAATCACTCTATACAAAGACATGCATATTTCCCTATTATGCACAAATATGTTTTTAATACAATATATATTATAATAAAAATATAATGTGTGAATGCTACGCTTGGACCAAGACAAACGTAATTAACCTAACCTAACCTAACTTAACCTTTCCTAACCTAACCTAACCTAACCTAACCTAACCTAACCTAACCTAACCTAACCTAACCTTTCTTAACCTAACCTAACCTTACCTAACCTAACCTAACCTAGTCAGATCTAACCTAACCTAATTTACATTGGCCAAATCTTTAGTATAGGATTGCAAGACACTGGGGTTTGACAATCCGCTTAGAAATTTGCTCCCATCTATATAAAAATAAAGGATTGCACTAAATAATTATCACTCAGTGTTAACCCTCTAAGTGGTAAAATGCTGAAATCGGTTATATTCGAGCGTTTATGTGACGAGATATCACATTTTTTTCAATTCAAAATTTACCCTAGTAGAAATCATTCTACGGCAATAATTTGTGTACTGTTTTAAAGTTAATTTTCAATAGATTATTACCATACAACCAAAAGTTCATTAAATATTAACAATTATATTTAATAAATTGGTAACATTTGTGTATTACGCGCAATCTGAATGCGTAAAGTTACGCGGCAAACTGAACTTCAAATTATGGCATCCAAATTATTAACCAGGGACACTATAATATAACGAATTGATTACTTGCTGGTTAGGCGACTCCAGATACAAATGGTGGATTTTGTCTCACAGTAATCGGGACAATTAGGGACACTTTGTGAGCCGCCATTTTCTGCATACTACCTAAGATTAATAAATAATGTAATTTTGAACTTTACTGCCTTACCATGTATCACTAACTCACTAAACTCTATTAAGCTTTTAATATGTTTTATTATGCAAGTTTCAGCAGACACTATAACAGTGCTTGTGTATTATAACGTTATTTCATAGCCACTGTTTATTTATTTACTATACACTATAGTTGATGTAGATTGTTTTCTCAATGTATCGGTAGAAGAGCTGGTTTACCTTTGAAACTAATATTTGAATAACTAATTTGTCATTGTTTTATACAGTTCATTGTTTATAATTAAGTTACGTATTTCTATAATAAAAGAACAATAATGTCCGTCTATGTGACTTTTTTAATAATAAAGTAGTTACTTACTTTATAATCATATGACGCGTTTCGGAACTCGTTCCATCTTCAGAAAACCGCTCTGCTGAGGTCGTTAAAACATTAAAATAAATTATTACACAACACATATATCGCATCACATATACACATACACGCGCACATTAACACAGAAAATATCAACGCGTGTGCACACCATCGAATACGTTTAATGTTTTTTATAATTGTTATAATATACTGATAAAAATATATTTTAAATAAAAATAAATGTGTAATGAAATTACTTTTTTTATTAATATATAATTTATCTCTTAATGTTTTAGTGAAAACTGTATTTTAGTTGGAACCAAAGTAATATTTTATTAAGATACTTACAAACTAACCGTGTATAAAATAATCGACTAAGGAATATTTAAAAAGCTAATAACTCATCTTAGAATTACGTTTTAACATATTTCTGGTTTACTAAATTCTTATTTTAATTGGAAAAGTTGTTGAGTTGTCAAATGAAACTAGTTTTACGATCTAAAAGTAATCAATTTATAAATTCAACTTTGAAAACTTAATTTGGATTAAGCATAACCTTAAATACCAAGATAAATAATTTACATTAACTAAAACTAAAATAATTATAGATATCTACTTTTATTTAAACATAACCAATCTCAGACTGATTTATATATTACTCGTAACTTTTAAAATATTTCAATAAATTATTTCCCTGCTTAATTTGGTTAGTAAAATACAAAATATAGCTCAAACTTGCATGAGATAACGAGGAATATTTTAATAAAATATACAGTTTTTGTTAATCTAGCCAAGGGGTTGTGTTTATTATTTTATGTGGATTATTCTAAAGATAGTAAATATAAATCAGTGCCATAATGGTTAAACAGGTAACGTTTTTATTATATCTAAACAAGGTTTTATTAAACTTATCTCTTACTTCTTTTTTCAGGAAAGTAGTTACAAATAAAATATATATACTAAAAACAAAAGTTCTAAGTGTATTAATTTCTTGTTTCCTATTTTTTTAAATTTTATGTTTTGTTAAGGTTGTCTGAACAATCTCTGAAATTAGACTTTTTAATGTACATTTATCAACATACGATATAGTTTCAAAAGCTTTTATCAATGGAAACCAACCTTGGTTGTAGAGATTTGAGACAAGACTTCCACAACTAAAACTCTTTGTCTGTTCCAATAAGCTGCTCCAATCATCCATCCGATTTAAATGTTTTTTTTCTTCGAATTTTGTTTTTTATAGCGAGAAGCTTACTTGAACTCCAAATACTGTCACATCGATTCAGGGGAAACTCATATCTCCAATTATGGGTATTATACAATTTAAAAAGTCATGGAACCATATCAAAAATTCCAAGAGACTGCCTTGACGTTTTGATTTGCCTTGAACTACAAGAATCTTCGGCACTCAGCCTGCATTCAATTTCGTATATTAAAACTTCTCAAACACAATTATGTAAAGAAATTAACATACCATAGGTTGGAAAAGCAAGGAATGCGACTTATGGTTACTTTGCTTGTTATCTCTAATTTCAGTTACAACTGCAGTAACAATTTTTTTATTTAATAAGGCGGTAACCCTCCTTCGTTCATCGTAATGAATATTTTACCACCCTTTTTTAAGTCGGTTCCATCTCCCTACCATTGAAGTACACATTTTGTCCATAAACGTCATAAATTTGTTGGTGAATTTCAACCAGTTTAATGTATTGCGTTTTACATTAATTGTGGGCATTCTGGAATTTCAAATAGGCTATTGAAAACATTAAGAAGTCTTAAGCATTGCCCCCATTCCGAAACCAACTTATGTTTTTGTCAAGGTATTATTTAATTCCACGAGATTGGCAACATCCTGACTATAACAATGTACCATCAATATTAAAGAGACCGAAGTTACTTTCTAAGTAAGCAAAAACACTCCATTCAACAACTGTATCTGAGGCGCTTAGGTCTGCCTGATAGATTTTCTGTCGGAAAATAACAGATATTTCCTTTGTCTACGTTCTACTATTCTCAAATATAGGCCCTACCTTTCTACTATTTATAAATTTCCAACTAACGTTACGTTGGGTAACACCGTAAATGTTTGAGCCCCACGGAAATTGAATCCTGAACCTTTAACTCGTGAAGCGAGATCACTAACCATTAAATTACCTTTCGTATTTCAATATCAAAACTATTAATTCAAGAAATGATCCCTTTTCCAGACTAAACCGTTAATATTTTAGAATATATCAAAGTTGTTTTTCTCACATCCATATATATTATGTGCTTTTAATTTGTGATTTTCCTTGTTTATATCTATTTAAATATAACATATATAAATAATTCAACAACTTCTGTAACATTGCAATCTAACATGAAAACTACATTGCAATTATTGTTAAACGAAAGAATAAATGTGACATTCTCATGAAAACTATAATAATAACAGTTTATTCCTTCTACAGAAAATACTACTAGATGTAATATATAAATCAAATTCTGAATAACTGTAATGATAGCTATTTTTAAAATATAAGTTATTACAAATAAATGTACTGTTCACACAACGCAACCACAATCAACAACCTTTATGATTTTAATCACTATTGATAGTTATGCGAAATAATTGTCTAAAATATTTGCACCTCCTAGACTCAAGGCTATCGTGTTTTGTTTCTTATAAGCTATTTCGTTGATATTACCAACCCAGCTTAATAAAAATATAGAACGTTAAATACAAAGACAAATATTTGGTTTAGGAAATCATGAATTTGTCAAAAATATTCTAGAACATCCAGCCTTTTTCAGAGATACATATAAAGACAATTATTTCGGTGCAATTTAAAAAGATTTAGTATGTTGTGTTATTCGTGTTAAAATATATTCAATATAATGCTAGATATTGTACGATTTTGAAACTAAAGTACAAATATTATCAATTCGTTTTCGTCTAATATAATTATACTATATTTAAAAAATTCTAGGTTATACCGTACGTATTGTTTTGTGATAGTCTTAACGATGTCATGCTATTTCTTTCCTTAAATTAACTAATTTATTTTTTAATACAAAACATATCTACAGCCTTATGTTTGCTGTTTACGTTTTTTGTATTTTGATACTTTATTTAATTGAATTGTATATTCCAGAATTTTTAATTGTGTTTTGTCGTTGTAGTGTTTTAAATCATTGATTCCAATCCTTCTAGTCGTCCATGATATGTTTATTAAATGTTTACATTATTTATAATCAATGATGTGTTTATAAATTACTTGCTTAAACGATAATAAAGTATTTACTTTTCTTGCATGAGCTATTAACGAAATAAATTAAAAACGAGTGACATTTGTAACACTACAACAGATGTATATTTAAAAGAAATAATAATTCACATGTTTGTTATTGTAATAAAAAAATTGGAAATTTTTCAACATATATTAAAAGTAAATTTTATAATTAATATATTTTTTTAATTTAAATATTTAATATCTGTCCAATTTATTAGATAATACGTAAAACGATATATTTTTCTTACTAGCGGCTTTACGATATCCTGTCAGAACCCTACATTTTTAAACATTAACGAAATATTGAAAAACAATAAATAAATGACGAGGTGACCTTAATACATTATTGATGTTTCTATCAATTGATAAAATTATGTTTTTCATTCATTATTTTATAGAGCTTAAACATTAAATACAACTTAAATATTTAAAAAAAAGTATAAAATGAATACACACTGAAATATTTTATAGTAAATACATTTACACACTTACTCTGATAAATATACAAATAAGTAGAACTTTGCAATACGCAATTTTAAACAGTAAAAATTAAACAGTTCTGTTTGAAGAACAATAACAATATATAATTGTATATTTTTAAATATACTTCCTGTAAAACTAAAGTTTAATATTGTTAATTTGCCATTGTTGTGCAAGAATAGATTGATTGTGCAATTCAAATCTTTTGTTCTGATTGTAGATTGAAATTTCAATAAATGCAAATATAAAATGTCAGGTTTCATGGGAATAAACCAGTGATAAATTACATACTTTGTTACCGACATGACATTGAGTAACAACATAGTATTTGCATTGCATTGAAACGTCATGAAGGTAATCACGCATAACGGAACTACCTTTCAATTACACAGTAACATCTTATAAACATATCCTGTATGAAGGTCGGTTAATTAAGTAATTACAAATATTTATATTTATTAAATTACAGGAGCTTCGGGGTTCAGCCCATTTTTAGGTGGACCTCGTTTTATTTAAACATTTTTCAACTAAAATATAATAAGATACATATCACTCTAAATAAATTAAATAGTGAAATAAATAACAGTGTTTATCCAAGAGGCTTTTAAAGCACTTGTAATACTGAATAACTCCACAAATGTTCCCACTTTTGGATTTTTTTTGTCTTATGTCTCAAGGAAACTACCATGTGTCAAATCAATACATTCTCATTGCGAGAATTATATATTTTATTTAAAAGTCATGGCTTATCTCGCTGTAGGGTAGTAAATGAGCTTATATTTTTAAAACATTATTATGTTTTGGAGGTAGTATTTAATGAATATTATTTGTTAACACGTTAGTAAAACAAATTCTATATAAATAGGAATAACCTTATCTTGTAAGTAATAGTTTCTATAGCTGAATAAAATCAGCATTAAAAAGAAAATAATACTTTACAACTATTAGTCGGGTTTTAATATGTATTGTATATTTTAAAAGATCTTTCTTTCTGTTCTTTAATCCAAGGAATATGTATGAAGTTTGGATAATATCAAAACCTAAGGTGTCTTTTGTACTTATGCATCTTACCAACATACTCTACGACGAAAACATGTTAACAAGAGAAAGATCAAGCTTTGTTTCTTTGGATTTTAAAATATCCTCAAGCTAAGAAGATATTTATTAAGCTAAAAAACAACAACAACAATAAGAAACAAAAACCCCAAAATCCTCCCGCCATAGTATGATTACATCAGTATAATCCATATTATCCATTTGTGACTTTTATTTGTGCTTTTCACCGGAAATGTAAAGCCTTAAAATTTGTTGAAATAATATATTACTAAGGTTTAATAATAATAATAATACGTCTAACTAATTTTTCTCATTCTGGTTTTTCTACATTTTACACGATTTATATTCTTATTTACGCTCATGTTTCTATTCGGTCAAATTATTCTTTACCCTAAATATTGAAAAAAAACCTAATCTACCCAAATATTAAAAATGAAGGATAAAATAAAGCAATAAAGCTTAAAGTTTCAATTGAAACTTTAAGCTTTATATTAAAAATTTTAAAATTAAATTTGAACTCCCAATTATACGACAAATTTATATTTTGCACTGTTGTGTATCAGCCGACCATAATAATGAAACCATCAAACCATTATTTACCTACCACAGGTTTATGTTTACTAATATATAAATGAAGACTGAGTTAACCACATTATTCAAAGATGTGACAGACTCCATTGCGTGCATAATATCTTACAATTATATATCTAACATTCAAAGACAGATACGGTTGAACAAATCAAATGATTAAGCCTAAAATCCAATTTACTGAAGCATATTCATATTATTAATTTCGTCAAGTGATGTTGTTATATGTGTAACGAAAATGGAAAAAAAAATATAAGTTTTATGTAACAATTAAAATGAAATTTGTGCAAGTTAAATAAAAATTTGTAGATGTTTTTACCTCAAAATCATAAAATTGACTGTTGCTCTGCTACATTTAATCATCTATTCCCTGATTAAAATGATATGTTACTACTTAAATTAAACACAAACATAAATTATTAGGAGAACAACTTCGGGTAATTGTTATGCAAATTATAACTAACTTATTCTAAAAAACGGCAGAAAACAGTAGATTTCAATTGTTTTGTAATTATTGTTCGTATACGAACGTAATGTTGAACTTTATTGTTTTACTGTGTCTCTAAGTCATTATACTGTTTGCTGACTCGCTTTCAATACCTTCAATTATGGCCGATACCATAACAGTGCTCCTTGTTTGCAATGTAATCTCATTAACACTGTTTAAATACTCATAGTAAAATGTGTTTACTGTAGGTAATGATTATTTTATCCATGTTTACTTAGAGGCGCTAAAATAATTAATTTCCCATTGTTTATTGATTACAATTCTCTTATGCCATACATCTGCTTTTTGTGTAAAACAATTATAAGTAATTGGAAGTTATATATGTTTTGTGAGATGTCATTCCCAAATTTCCATTTAAAATTACTACATATATCATTTTCTGATTTATGTATCTAAAGATATCAAGAACTTTGAAATGTTAGATGTAGATTGAAAGATAAAATCAGCTGTAGAATATACATAAAAAATACCGTCGAAGCTCTCCACAACTTAATTATTTTATTGAAACTGAAAAATTAAAGTTTTCAGGTTAACTATAGATTCTAATGAAAACATGCTTTTCAGTAAATAGACACAAGAGCAACTTAGATAGATAGTGCCGAATTCAATTAATTATTACTCAACTTTGATAATTAGAGCTTGTTTAGCTTACACCTTAGGTGTACTGTTATAAGGATATGACTGACTTCTCTAAAGTGTAGCTTTTATTGTAAAACGAGAGTTGTGGATAAAACAAAGGGATAAAACATAAATGGGAAATTAAAGAAATTGTTTTGAATGATGTTTAAAATTGGAAATAATATAAGGACGAACAAAGTTTTAATGTAAACTCTCTGACTCAAGAGTTAAACAAATAGTTACTGTAATTTACTTATTATATTTAAAAAAAAAAAAAACGTTTTCCAATGAAAACAATCTATTAAAAAAGACCGAATATAACAATATACGGTATTTATAAATCACATACTGTGGTATAGGATTTATACAAACTGTTAATATATTAACAATTTATGATTCGTGTTTGGCTACATTTTGACGAGTGTGTTAACCAAGACCTGTTAAGCAGTTTGAATATAGTAGGGTTACACATATATTTTGATAAACATATTTTACTGCAATATATCAACCAATAGCCAAACTATCAGATTCAAATATGTAGATATTAATTGTACAGTATCGTCCTCTCCTATAGATCCAGCAATGTAATTCATCGAAGCTACCACCTATATTCAAATTCAAATGCTTACCTCCCAAAGTTGGGAATTTATATTATAGAACAATCGACGTTTATATATTATATAATATTTTATTACTACACTTATTTGCCTAAATATTTAATTTGCGTATTGTAAAGTTTCCTATATATTACTTTTTTTCTAAATAGTAGAAATATTTACAAATATTTTGAAAATATTGGGCTCTATACATAGAGTAGAGCTTTAAGCTGTGTTTGTATATGTGTTATTTGTTTTTGTAAATATTTTAATAACCAGTTATCTTTTTAACACATTTCCAGCAATATTAATTTAATCGTTATTTTTAGATCAAATTAAAGACTGATATTATAAAATATGTTATAAGTTATATATTCCTTAAATAACTCAAACTGTGTTTATATACAATATATAATTATTTCACAAATATGGAACCAAATATTTAACAAAATAGAAAAACATATATTTATAAAATATTTAATTTAGTCTTGCAGCAGATCATTTAAATATCTGTTTGTCACTAATAATAAGTTGCTTAATTAAAGTGACTTTAATGTCGTCTTTATGAGACTTTACATAATTCCAATCTGAAACCTATATAAAATGAAGTAAGTAATAAAATTTACCAAGAAAATCACCAAATTATAGTTTATCACAATATTTCTATCTCTTAAAGTTGTTAAACCGAGTAGTCTTTTAGCTGTAAACCAAATTAACACTTTAATAGGCTACCTATAAACTAACTTTGTGTAAACGAAATGACGATGTACACGGTAGAACGTAATAATGCAATCATGGATTAGAATTATATACATTTATATTTTAATACATTCTACCTTTAGTTGAATAAGTTGGTGAGTTGTGAAAAAAAACTAGTTTTTCAATCTGCAGTAATAAAATTATAAATTCAGTTCCTAAAAAGTCTTTTTGGAATAAATATAACACTAACGAAAATAATTAACACAAACTTAAACAGCTGTAAGTAATTGAAGTTATCCACTTTTACTTAAACATAATTATTCTCAACCCAGATTCTTATCTTAAATTAATAGCTTTTTTTAAAATTCAGGATTTTTTTTCTCAAACAAACAAATACAATATACAATTCAATGAGATAAACCAATCTTTTATTAAAACTTTTATTTACTCTAGCTGTAGGGGTTGTATTTAATAATTAATGTAGATTGCTGAAGATGTTAAACAGCACTCAATGTCATGGACTGGTTTTTATTACATCCAATCAAGAGCCTAATAAATAATGCTTTTATTAAATCTATTCAGTACGAGGTTTTCAGGAACTTATTTATGAATAAAATCTTACGGGAAAACTTTTTTTGGTTTACATATTTTGTATTTTTGTATATTACAATGACCGTTTGAACAATGATTATCTCTGATTTCTCCCTGTTTAAAAAAAAAGAAAGTCTATTACACAATGAACAGAGTAATTTTGTGAGCAATACACCTGGATTGATGGTGTAGCTTTGAAACAAGAGTTTCACAATCAAAACTTTTTCTCTGTTAAAAAACAATGTACACTGATTTATACGCTTGAGTGACGTTCGTTCTAAGTAGCGAAGAAATGTGCTTCCAAAGACTGTCATGGATAGCTTGCGAAACACATCTTTTTGCTTTGACTATACCGTTTGAGAAATCGTACCTTGTTCAAGGGACCATCTATCTTTTATTTTAAGTTGTACTTTTGCATCTTCAACATCCAGTACTTCAACATCCATTCAAATTCCGATACTGAAATTTCTCAATCACAATTTTTGAAGTAATTAAAATAAAATTTCTTGAAGTTGCACGATTATTACGTATTGTAATTAGTTTCTTGTATAGTGAATATTTTCGCGTACTTCATTAGAAATTCGAACAAATCTCTGTACTCGTTACAGACTAAATGCAATGTTCTACAATAAACGTCCTTAATTGAATGGTGAATATCTGTGAGATTAATCTACCGCCATTGAAGAAATTGATCATAGACTCTTCACATTCGGTGTGTATGTCATTTTTATTAAACACTAATTGAGAAGTGTACAAGCGCTCATATGTCTGAATATATATATATATATATATATATATATATATATATATATATATATATATATATATATATTGATTTAGAAACCAATCACTAACTCGGCACCATTCACAACATCTCTGCAACGGTAATATTCAGAAACATTAACTAACTTCTAAATTTCTCCTTTTATTAAAATATTTAAACTATTCTCTCAAGCCTAATGATTTTATAAAATAATTATTTTTTTTTACACATTAAATATACTTTGTGTGCCTTTATTATTTTTCTCTTTGTTTTTATAACCACAGTTCTATTGTAATTTTGGCGCCTTGCAAACTAACGTAACGATTATGCCCAACATCATGACCGCAAAGCCAAAGCAGTCATATGTTGAAAAGAAGCTTATTTTCTAAAAATATTCGTCATATTTCAATAATAAATCAGTTTACTCAAACAATAATCTCTTTTCATGCAGAACAAAAAACATTTTATGAAATACTGAATTTGTTTTATTCACATAAATATATTTTATTTGTTTTATCTCTACAAATACAGTCAGTATAAGTAATTCAACAACTTGTGCGACATTACACGCAAGCATGAAAACTACTTTACAATTATTTTCCAACGAAAGAACAAATGTGACATTTACATGAAAACTATAAAAATAATACTGTGTTCATCCTTGAGGAAATATTACAAAGGGAACCAAATTTTTAAATAAAGATGTTGATAACATTATTTCATTTTACAATATACAATACAGGTTAATACCTTTACAAGCAATTGCGCTGTTAATATAACTCAGCTGAAAAAAATGTTTTAGTGATTTTAATTCCGATGATATTTGTAACAAAGCAAATTTGTCTAAAACAAATCACCCTAACTCATGTTTGTCTAGGCTCAAGTCCATTCTGTAGTTGCGTTTGGTTGCTATAAGCTACTTAGTTGCTATTATCAGCCAGCCCAGCAACGAACAGGTCGGATGTTTAATAACAATACAAATATTTGGTTTTGAAGTCCGTAAATTGCCTAAAGTTACAGAATATCAGTTTGTTTAGGGTTATTTCACTTTTGTGATATTTTATTTTAATAACATTTTAGAATAGTTTAACTATTTTACATCCTCCATTTGAAAAGATACATTCGATATAAATAAAAAGGTAATTATATTATATTTTTTAAAGAATAAATATTTATATTTATTTGAAAATTAAAGATTAGTGATATGTTCTACCCTAATTTTCATAAATTATAAATATATAAATCTTCTGTGACCATTGTGGTGAAATACACATATAATTTAGTTTAAAAATCCTTTAACCACAAAATTAGGAAAAAACGGAAATAACTTAAGACCAAACACAATAGATATGTAGATATGTATATATTTAATCCTTTAATTTCCTGATGTACATATCAATACAAAAGTTATTATCATCAATGTATTCCTAAACCTCTGATAATGAAAACTATTTTATTGAAATGTGCATCAGGAAATTAGGGGAATAAACAAATAATAGAATCATGTTGATAGTATCCAAGTCACTTATTTTATATAATAATTAAATTACCTTTGGTTTCCGCCAGGTGACTTCTTTTTATATACACTAAGGCGTTTCGAAGCGTACGCTCCATCTTCAGAGTTCTATTTTCTTTTTCACTCGGTTGAGGTCGTTATACATTAAAATAACACATAAAAAACACACGGACACTACATATATATGTTTATAAATTTATACATCGCTTATGATAACGCGACACTTGCGATGCGTATCACATCAATGTCCTAGGACAACTCAACTGAGTAATATGTACATTTGCATGTTTCGTCTTCATTAAATTATTTGCTTATTCTATATTATACTCACTAAATTAAAGGAAACATACCACTGCTCTTTTTTCATACCTAAAACGACGTTTCAATAACTACATCAAGTAGAGAAAATACAGTTTTTGTTGTCCAAAAAAACGAGTTTTATACATTTAGTGATTACAGTTCCACAAGTGTTGCTCCTTTCAAGTAAATGTATTTTACAGTTAAACACTAAACAATTTTCTACTAGTTATTTTATCTAATTCAAATTCTAAGATTTCTACAGTTCAATTATCTTCAAAAATTTGGAATTTTAAATTTAATAACTTTTATAATTTTACGAAAACTAACATTAAAATACGGAAACAATTTTCTTCCTTTATTCCTGCAATGTTTTACGTAAAATCTCTACAACCTGTTGTGTGGATGATTGTGACTTCACAAGATAAAAAAGAGAGTTTGCGTCCACAGGTTCGTTTCATTGTTCATCATGATTGTTACAATAAGCAGCAAAAATGTCCAACTAAAATTACCTTAAATCCATCAATGTGTGGTACCGTGCTACGTGATATTCCACTTCACTTAATTTCTAGTAGTTCAACTCATTTTCCTAGCAACAGTCATAAAGATCTCAATTTCGCCAGATTTATTGTAACATAAATCAATAGGTTATGCTTATTTGCGGGGAAATTATCTGTACAATGGAAAATTGTTTGCAGTGACGACTGTAGATTTAACAGCTGTACGTATAATTTTCACTAATTATATAATAAGTAAACAACACTTTAACATTATGTTCTAAAGAGATTAAGAGACTACTAATGCATAGAGTAAGTTAAAGTTTTTAAACCTTAGGTTGAACTTTGTGGTCCAGACAAAAGAAAATTTCAGCATAAACCTACCATACCAATGATTTATTGTGAAGTTTATATAATTTACGTTATGGTCTCATTAAAGGAGGCAGGGAGGTATTATAATCGGAAATTTAAAGTAGATTTCTTTAAAATGGACGATCAAAATTGATTATTCAATACCGAATTGCAGTACCTATAAAATGTGTACATTTAATTATCATTACCATTTTTAATTTTTAATCAAATTATTATTTTACAAACATTCTGTATGAAAAGAAGAAATAGTATTTTCTACAGGCGAGTTAAAACCTGATTAAATGATGAGTTCGGTAATTCTTTGCCAAAGCTTAAACATGAATAAGAACTTATTGATATTAATAGAGGCAATACAACCCCCCTCCTCCCTTGATGTAAACCACATTCTGTTAAATGCAGCGAATAGAACATTCCAACGCTAGACTAACCACATGTTCACGGATGTGACAAATTTACAGCACAACATTATGTGAGGTATTTTCAAATATTTTTCCTTTTATTTAAAATACTAGAATGACCGTACATTCTATGACCGTACTAAACTAAACTAGTTTCAGTTTATACATCCTTATTTTCTAGATATTAATAAAATATCTATCAGACACTGTAATTAAGGATATTAATGTATTATATAGATTAAAATGGGGTAGACATGTTTATGATCTTTGTGACTGTCGTTATTGTTTTTAATATTTCACATTTTCCCCATTTTCCACAACTCTTAATTTGTTCTGTTTATTTTTTTTTTCAAAATATTTTTAGATATTAAGATGAAGTTTCAAAACCATAATTTAAAACTTTATTTAACTTTTGCAGGGATATGTACGAAACATTTGTGCTGATAAACAAAGGAGTTTTCCCTTTTTTTAAAGCTGGAATCATTGATTTAAAAATTTCCGTCATTAAGCAATATATAGGCCAAATTAAAATGTTTGAATAAAACCTTCTATATTTTACTGTATTTCTGATCCTATAAAAAATATATGAATATTTGTTGTTTGTGATTATTTGTTAAATTCACTTCTTTATGAGTTATTGGTGTTGTAAGTTTTGAAAAATTAGTTTGTGATGCATTTTTGGTGAGAGAATTAAATATTTCCCATTAGGCATTGTACAGAAAGTGTATACCGTTACAACAAAACAAGACTAAGTAGTGGGCTTCTGCTCTGTTAACATTTTAGATAATATTGTGTATTATACTATACTTTTATATGTCGATTATTCCTTATGTTTCCTATCAAAAATATGTTATTACATTTATTATTTTTAGTACATAGTACACACAATGATAAAATTATCACATAATAATAATAATGTATTTTTATTTTTAACACAAAAAACATATAAATATAGAGATTTTATAAAATTTTCCTAAATAAAAAAATAATTTTCATATTTTAAACAAATAAAATTTACAAATTTTAATTTTGCAAAGTAAGGCTTTGCAATACAACCTATTGTGGAACACACCTAAATATTTTAGTGACTCACTCTCACGACTATTGATAGAAATACGATTGTCTCACAAGAATAACCTGAGTATTGATAATTATGGAAGGAAACGTTTAGTCTCGTTCCACTCAGATTAAAATATATGCGACTAGTGAGTCTACAAACTTTAAGATATAAACATTCTGATACATAATCAGTCTCTTCAATCAGTATCGTATGAGTTTTATATCTGCTTCAATCGATACATTGGTTTGGTTTTAGTTAGAAATACAATGCTTTATTTCTGCATATTTTATGCTGTTAGGACACCAACGATTTTGTTTTTAAAGAATCCATTAACAACCCACTTATGTCATAAAAGTCTTACTTTCAAGGAATATAAGATGATCTACAGTATCAAAGGCTTCTGTAAGTTTAAAAACAAACCAACCCCCTTGAAATCCCAAATTTATTCTCTCATAAACGTTGGACAAAAAATAAATCAAGTCCATCGTATGGCTGGTCCCTTTGCCTTTTCTAAATCCAAACTGATTTCCGTTTATTGTTTCAAATTTAGTCAGGAATTGAACAAGTCGTACATACATTATTATTTTTTAACCTTTGACGTTGCTGTAATATTGAAATATACCTGTCTAAAACGTATATTTCTTTATTTATTATGGAGTGTTATCGAAATAATAAATAAAAAGCCATCTACAAAAGCTAATATTATCTATCTTTATAAAATGAGTTTACTTGATTCTAAAGTCAAGTAGTTAAGTATTGATATCATTTTATTTCTTTCGGGGATTTTCCTCTTTATTTGACAACAATTCTCTTTTACAATTCCCTTCATTTCAATCAAGACGGAATGACTTTTATGACATTGCACGCTAACCTACAAACCACGATACTCTTGTTTTCCAAGATAAAAATAAATTTGACATCCACACGAAGGACGTAAAAACAATCCTATTACCTACTTAAAATAAACTAAAGCAGGATGTACTGTAAAAACTCCATTTTTATTAACTAGGTTTGAGGTAATTCGCTTAGTAGTCGAGCATGTTTGGATTTTTTTTTAAATGTTATCTTCAAAAAGTTGATTCAGACAAAACTGACATTTTTTTTACAATACATATTTGATGTTAATGTAGAGTAGTCAGTCATGTTTATGTTGTAATAATAAAAGGTATTCTATATTTGATCTTTCAAACATAACAAAATAAATTTAATATCGATTTTTTTATGTTTAATATGTTTTATTTATTATTTAATGTAAAATCTGTATAACTATACGTTGTTTTCCATAATGGTGGTTTTAAGTATTCATTATGCTATAAGATTGTCCAAATATTAATGGGTATTTAATCAGAAAAGAACCAAATTACAACGTTTTGTACCTCATTAGAGTGTTTGCCAATATTCATAATTAAATTCAGCTTTATTTATCAATTACTTATATTTTTAAACTAAATTGACAAACATTCACTTGAGTTACGTTATTAATAATAATGTTTCGTACAATTATCACTCTACTAATAGTTTACCCAAAATATAAGTGCTACTTCATTTACTTTATAGTAAATATACGCATACCTATTTTCATATACGTATAAATATAAATTATAATAAATATATAAAATGTATAACACATATTCTGTTTTGAGGAACAATATACAAACGTGTATCTAGAAATGTGTTTACTAAAAGGGGAAAGTGTAATCGTTGTTAATTTTCCATTGTTGAGCAGGAACAGAGATTGATTTTACAATTCAACTCTTTTGTTCCAACCGTTGATTGAAGTTTGAATAAAGGCAAATACACAATGTAAACTCTCATGGGACCAAAAAAAGCACAAATTATACGATTTGTTGCCGGTGTGACGTTGAGTAAAAGCATAATATCATTTTGCTAACGTTATGATTTAATGAAAGTGATGAAGGATTATAAAAATAAGCCATACAAATATGACAACAACGTTGAAACATTTTAACCTCTTTGATTGCAGTATACAAATTAATATTTTCATACATTTAAATCTTATTATTCCAGTTTATGTGTTTAATTGATACATAACTACATAATTTATAGAAAGTTTATGAACACAACATTCATTAATCTAAGGAACCGTAAAATCAAGTAAATTATCTATTACATTGTACACTAATGTGGTTTGTTATTTAAAATGTTTCAAACAATATAGTTGGCATATAGTATCATATTGAAACCATAATTAGGATTTGTAGTATTTACTAGAACTGTAATTTGTTTCACTTAAAAGAAAAATTGTTTTGCATAGAAACAAATTTTATGCTTTTATGAATTTTCTAGCCTTATATTTTTAAACTATGCAAGTAATTGTATGTACACCGTTATTAGGCTTGTATTAAAGGGTAGACTAAACGTTTCCTGTTAAATTCACGAGAAGTTTCATCTTTAATTGCCTTTATAAAACTATCCACAAGCAAAGATTTATAATGACAAAATGGAGATATTGTTAGTATAATACAGAATTATGTCATAAATGTTCTATGTATTTAGGGACAAATATAAATCCATAGGGACTATAGCGCCAGGGATGAAACGATAAATGTATGCATAGAGTCAGGCACTAAATAATAAGGGCACTAATTCCTATAATTTGTTTGATATAATTCGGCTTATGAAAAACAAAGTCCACGAAAATTAATTCATAAAACAGGATGGATGTAAAGAAAGTTATTACAGAGATCTATACTACAAACAATTTTCAAAACGAAAAACCATAATATCATTTGTAATAGGGCTTGTTGCTGCCATCAAAATATAACTTATTTTCTTATCAATAAAAGTTTATGAAATTTTTTCACTCCCATAGATTTAACACTGAAATCTCATATTTTCTCTCTAATTTTTTCAATTTGACTAAATATATTTATTTTGATGTATCGCCTTTATTTGTATATGTTGGCATTTTAAGTTACATTTCTACCTTTTAAAATATAATCAATATATTTATGTGTTTCAAAATAAGCTGGTTAAGTTAAGAGTAATGTATGAATTATCACTTAATATTTCAAATTGAAACCTATTTGTGACTTCTAGCATAAATATAAAATACATATATAGGCAGCTATATTGTGGTTTAACTATTGAAAGTACAGATATGGCCACTATGATGTGTTTAAACCTTTACCATTGCAGGTTCAAACAACTCATGCCTTAGCAGTCGTAGCATAAATGAGGATAAGCTACCTATTTTTCTTCATAATATATCTGATTGCAAATATTTGGTGAATATTATATCTCCAGACGTACATAGCTGTAATTGTAAATACGTGTATGTTCGTATTATTTATACGAAATACGTCAAGCGATTACTTAATGTAGATAAAGAGTTACACATTAACATCAGGTCACTATACTTAATAAAAATAATTTTAAATATTTTAATACTAGATTAAGACATAATACTATTTTTTTCATATTTCATTTCTACTAGCACCCATGGTTTATAGATATATACCTTTAGACATTTTAGAGGCAGATGATAGCAGTATCGCCGTTTTCAACCAAAGAGTTGATGATTTGTTGGTTTGTATAGAAGACGAAGTGTAGATACATTACTATATATACAATAATTATGATATTTTTTATTTCTTTGTTTGTCGATCCATCCTCACGGCGGGATGTCTTTGCGTTAAAAAGTGTTTTTATGTTTTATTTACTTTCAAAGAACTACGGCTTTCACTGCTTCCCTTCCATTTAGAGCCTTATTATTGTATGTTATGTCTTTTTTCTTTTTCTTTCTCCTGTTAGACTATGCAAGTGAAGTTTTTTTTGTTATTTGGTTAATTTTGGCTTTTCCGAACAGAGGGAAGAATAGTCTTGTGGGGACTCTTTCAAATATGTATTTGTATATATTCAAATGTACATCTTAGAGAAGCAACAAAATGAAATTAACTAGTTTTATTGCATTTTATTTTGAAAGGAAGATGGGTGTTTGAAACAATTAATAGACACAATTGTACACAAATCACAAGTGTCAACTATGAAATTCAGTGCAAAGTAAGCTAATAAACAACCATTGAATAATAACTAGCAAAACACTGTCAATGTTGTGAGTTTGATATGGTATACTCAATGTTTCCTTATTACACTGTTTAATTTATAACCTAGATATAGGTTGCTGTCTAGTGTTTCTAGTTTGATATTTTTGTTGTAATTTGCTGCATTTGTATAGCATGTTAACACTTTTATAAAGTTTATTTCCTTCTAGTACTATTTAGTCATTAAATATCTTAGTGTGTCAAAACCCTGGTAACATCGTGTATAACATTTTGTGTGTTTGAATGATAACAAGAATCCAAGTTACCTCTAATGAAGTGTGTACATATTCGTTTATATATAGTAATCCCGAAATAATAAAACAAATATTGAAATATCCTTGTAAGTGTAGATACTTTGTGTTGAATCAAATGTATTATACTAAGTTAAATGATAGTTTTCTTTTATTTCCTTGAAGTTTTCCTTTTTATTTGACAACAATTCTTTTTATTTCAGTGTAGCTAAACCGAAATGTTTGACATTGCACGCAAACCTACAAACCACGGTACCCTTGTTTTCCAAGATAAATATAAATTTGACATCCACACGAAGACTATAAAATCAATTGTGTACTATGAAACCTTCACTTTTATTACTTGGTAAATGTTTTTGGAAAACGTAGTACATGTTTGAAATTAGTATAATCAATCTTAAACAGGTGATTAATACTCAACTAAAGTTTGTGACAATATTTTTTGAAATTAATTTAGGTTCCTTGTATAGTAATTATTGTACGAATCTTGTATTTTTTTATTGTAATATCAACTATTTAGAAATTTATTAACATTTAAAGATTTTATTGTTGCCTTAATGGACTGGTATAATTAAATAAATTACCTCAATTTCACAGCATGATTTAATTATACTTGAAGATAGGTTCGCCTCTACATTCAGGCGTTGTCAAAATTTTATATTTCTTACAACTTGATCCTGGTCAATTTTGTAAAATTTAATATTTTGCTAAAAATATTTGTTTATGTTTTATCATTGAACTGTACCTATTATCTAATGAATAACCTGGCTAATTTATTAGAAAATGTATAAAAATATAATAGCGGATCTACTGAATTTGTATGCTAAAAAGATCATTTTTGAAGCGTAACAGATATTTTATTTTAATATATATAATCGTTGTAACGTACTAATTGGTAGGTCATTTTAATATGTCAATTTCATTAATTTACAAGCCAAAATAACAAACATTGAAAATACTAACAAAACTCTTAACTGCTATAGTACACAGGCATACTTGCTCAACGAAAATTTCGCATTAACATATTTCCGTGCATAAACATGTCTACAATAATAGTTTTATACAAGACTGGTACTAATTAGATTTAATTTATGTTAAATAACTAGATAAATATACATGTAAGAATATTGTTTTATAAATAAAAAAATAAAAAATATAGTTACTTTATATTTAAAAGGGGAAGAAAAGAGTATTAACATATAATTTTAAATAAGTTTACTAAAATAGAAAATTGTAAATGTTGGTGATTTGGCATTATTGTTTGGGATTAAAAATTAATTATGCAAATCATCCATTTTATTTCGATTGTTGATTTGAAGTTATGTTACAAAATGTCAGCTCTTACGGGAGCAAAAAACCAATAAATTATACGCTTGTTCCTTGGGTGAAAATGAGTGAAACAAAGCTTTGGTACACATAAAGTTACTATCTAGTACAAACACAGTAACGACTTAAAAAAAAGTCTGGATTATTCTGTAACGTCCTACTAAATTAATATAAATCTGTACCAAAATTATCAACCTTCCGTAACGTCATTTACAATAAAAATAATCTGTACCTGCTTATCTATCTTCCACCCTCCCCTTAATCCTAACATATTGCTTCCGTCAGGTAGAGAGATCTGCCGGCCGGTACCGAAAAACATCGTATGACATCCCCTCCTTCATAGACTCTGAATCAAGCAACAGGCTGACTCATTAGTTCCTGTTCTATCTCTTCAAAATGTAGACACGCTAAAAAAAACTTATGAAACTTTTAGATATTTTCTTCTTCAGATTTAGTTTTGAATCATACTTGACATCTTGTCACGATGTAATTAGTGCCTTTTCTTAAATGTCAGTGATTTTTGTGAAGTGTAATGATAAAGTTTGTGGAGTTTTTCTGTATAACACAGGGCACATGTTTCTTTTTTTTGAAATCTTCCAATACGACCCAGGTATGTTCAGATTTCACTATACAAAAATTTGTTCATATTTTTAAGCTTGGTTTATTGAAATATGTGTTTTGTATTTTCTTTTTGGTATTCAAAGATTTTTATTGAAACTTAATAACTTGTAAAAAGATTTCTTTCATTTAAAAGATACTTTACAAAATCTAAATGTAAATTTAAACAGTCATGTATTAAACTTTAAACAGTCAAACATTAAGTATTAAACAGTCAAAATATTAAGTATTTAATCATATCAAAATACTAACTAGAAAAATGTTTTTTTTCCCGAACTAGAATCTTTGTCTTTAGAAATTTTCTAACTGTTGTTACAAGTCTTTTATTCCAAAACAAAGATCAAGATATTTATATACATTTCTTATTAACATCAAAGAAGGACTTAATTAATCTTTCTGATTTCTGTAATTCTGATAATTTTCCTTTTATTCTGATGAAATAACAAAATATTTTAATAAGAGAAACTTGTGCTATAGCATGTATAAGATTGTATAAATCTCTATTCGACGTGTCTTTTTTGCTACAGAGAAAAGCTGGTTCAAGTTTGCTGGAGTTTGTTTTGGAGATTGTGCAAGTCTGCACAGCAAAATAGGATATCGTTTTGAGACAACTCTACCTAACCTTTTCAGACATGCTTATAATAAAAACTATTTCTCTAACTTCACTAAGTGCACTATAAAATGACATTTGTGTAAAGAAAGGAACTCAAACTGTGAACCTGTTCTTCAGAAATATTTAAAACTGAACTCTGTACGATAATATGTCCTTGATTATTTATAAGTAATAATGTGTAACAATTTATAAAATAATTACTATCGGGTGGAGCTGCATGCAAATTTTTCGGCCCTCACGACCCCAAAGGGGTTACTTTCAAAATTAATAAAATAAAAAATTGACGTCAATAAAAATTTAATTTTCTTTATATTATAAACAAAATTCCTGCTTTATATATATATATATATATATATATATATATATATATATATATATATTAGTTGGCCAACTTAGAATGTAAGAAATTTAATAAACAAAATAATTATGATAATTTATAAGTAATTTAATCATGAAAACTTGTTAGAATTAATATAACTTTTGAACTAAAATTTTAATTTTGATGATAGAATCTTTTTTTTTTTTTATTCTTAAATTATTTTTTTATAACAGTTTGTATAAAAAGGGGGGATAAATGTTAAAGTTTAATTGTTAATTTTTTTTTATTTATTAAGGGGATGTAAATTTTTTTTTAAAGAATATTCAACTTGTAAACTTATTCATTAATAAGCTTTTGTTGTCAAGTAATCTTAAGCTGGTATTTACATAATTATGAATGGTCAAATCTGAAACTTAAAACTTAAACTTAAATTTAATAAATTTTTGGCTTTGTTTATAAAATTTGTCTTTCTTTTTTTTAACATTGTTACCAGTTGGTTCCAACTTTTAATAAATTTCGTTAGCCTGGTAACAATTCGCTGACAATTAAATGTATGATAAATAACTTTATTTAAATACAATTTTTATAGTTGCAGTCCAGTGCTAATAAGGCATTTAAGAACTGAATATTATGAGTTAGTAAATGAAATATCGCGTCTTGTAGAAATTGTGTTTCATTTCATTTTGTGACGATAATCATTCTGTTCCTTATCTACGGTTTGTTCTTTTCAAATGCAATGATTAAAGAAATGTTTTCAAGATCGAAATTCACATATATTAGTAAGGCTGTCGTATGGATTTAAATCATTAAGATGTAAATAAGTGACACTGTTAATAAATTGTGCAAAAAATAAATGTTTTCTTAGGACATTTTGCGTGACATTCATTTTCAGAAAACAATATTTTCTTGGTGTTATTTAGGAGAAATTAAAAATAAATTACTTTAATAAAACTAGTTTAATGCATGATAGACTAAAACTCGATCACAAGTTCTCACAAAAAACTGAGAAGCGACTTTGTCGTTGAAACGCGTTTGATTAAGTAAACGTATTTTTTTTGTGATCTTGTGTTCGAGTTTTAGTCTATCTAATATTATCTCACAAGTCAAGCTCAATATTTATTTATAGTTATATGGATATTGGAGTTATAAGAATATACAAAAATTCTTTGCTAAAAAATTTCGTTATAAAATATTTTTGAGCCATAGAGAATCGGTCGATTTGTGCCAAATTTAAAATCCAATAACACTCATACCTCCATTTTTTGAAGCTTAAAAGCCGAAGAGCATTGATCCTGTACAGATACTTCTGCAGAAAGATGGAGACATTTTTAGCTACGGAGTCAAATACAAAATAGCAGATACTAATTGATATGTTTTGGTTATGGTAGAAATTTATTTTGTTGTAAGTCGTGAGAACTGAAAAGAAGGAACAAAAAATAGTTCCCACAATAATCGTATTTTCAAGAATGCAATTGCATTAGGATTTGTTTGTTTTTTTTTTTTTTTTTTCAAAAAAATCTAAATTTGTTATTATCTATAAGTTGCTCTTAATACTTTAAGATTTACTTAATTTATTTCACTTCAAGTGAGATAAAAAGCAAGAGTCATTATTTTTACAATTCTGAATTTCGACGAGAGCTTATGATTATGAAGATTAAGATCATATGAATAATATGAATTTGCCAATAACCACGCAGAAAATTTAAAAAAAATCTTATAACAATATATATCACAGAAAATCAATTAAGTTGTTAAGACAATAACAGACTTTATGTACGAAGCTATTAATGTGTCCACAATTACTTAATAACTAAACAAAGTTCTTATGGAACTGCCGCCTTGAGGAAAGAGACTTGTCAAATCAATACTCGATTTTCATTACGAGAGACTCCCGGTTTTATTTAAAGGTCACGGTTTTATCTTGGTGAACATTTTCAACTAAACTTACACTTGTAAAACATAATTATATTTAAAAAAGCTATTTAATTATTGTTATTTGATAACACATTAACGAAGACACTTCGATATAACTAGGGCAGAACTTAAATTCCAAGTAGTATTTTATAACTTAATAAAGACAGCACTAGAAACCTAGAGAGTGCTATTTTAAATACTGGACAGGTACAAATTTTGTATTTGTTATTTAATGGGTTGCATAACTGTGAAGGGTTTAGTAACCATTTGTATTATTTAAAACAAATTATTATTGTTAATATTTTATACAGATTTTTGTTCGAGTTATTGCTATTTATTGGAAATAAACACTTTCTTATTGCATTATGTTATATCAACCGATTACGTATTCTTTATTACGTAGTTGGTCATATTTCATTTTATAAATTCCACAATTTTTCAGATTTATTAAGATTGCAAAAGTTGGGCTACGAAAAAACTCTGAGTTATAATTAAAACTTTTAGAATATGTTAAGGCATTAGGGTAGCTTATATAGACTGGTCCCACGTTAATGTAAGCTGTAAATTGAAGAATGTTGTTTAAAAAATGTAAAAACAAAGATTTTGTTTAAAATTTAAAAGAAATATGTGATGTAATTAGTAGAAAATGGTTAACTTCATCTATTTACTACATTTAAGTAGCCTACCATGGCAAATAATATATTTTAGAGTTAGTTGATATTAGCTACACCCAATTCAATAGATATTACCAAAAGATTAAGGTAATCTAAATTAGATTACATATTTGTCCAATGTTTTAAATATTTTCATTTGGAACACACATTGGTCCTACCTAAAATCATAGACATATTTTTTTTGTTAATTGTATACTGTTATTTGAATATTGTTGATACATTATGAAACACCAACAAATTTGTTGTGAATATTATGAAATTTTTTATCTTATACCAACATAAAGTTTGTAAACGTTTAATGTATAATTTAATTGGGCGAATTTTACTAGAGATTCCAATATCCTATACTCATAGATTATTATCATGAAATGTTTAACAAAATAATGTTTATTTACGTAATAAAATTTCTATTGGTGATAAGGTTTTAAACAAGGCTATAGATCTATTGCCTGTAGAACTCCATCTACCCTCTTACAACTATTGTAGTCCGGGTACAAAACTAGCCAAGAGGTTAGCTCGTGGTGATAAAGGAATCAATCCTTTATACGAAGCGTGTAAAGAGCAAAATATAGCCTACAGCAAATACAGTGATTCAGAGCATCGTAGAGAAGTGGACAAAGTTTTAGCAGAACGGGCTTGGAGTCGAGTCAAATCGGGTAACGCGTCTATGGGTGAAAGGGCAGTAGCGTGGGCTGTAACAACAGTCATGAAAGCGAAAACCAAATTGGGAGGTGGAAAAAAGTCGAAACGTCCCTTGTTGGGTGGGCGTTTGTATCTCAAACCGTATCAAAAAGGAAGCGGTCTGTATCTCAAACCGTATCCAAAAGGCAGTGGTTTGATACCGTATCCACTGGAAGGCAGTAGTAGAACCAAGAAGAAGAAGATCAGTAAAAAAAAAGTTTGATTGATTCAGACCGTTAACAAACATCTGTGAAACTGTTCCTGATAAATTTATTTTGTTAACGTAATAAACTATATTTCCCATTCCAATTGGTAAAATAACATGTATTAAACATTGTAATAACACATTTACAATAAGGTACTCAAGAACATGAAACACCAATTCCGTCCTGATGTCCTTGTTTATTACATTCTCCCTATAATACCTTACGTGGTTACAATGCGAAATAAAACGCGTTGTCCAATATTACAGTAAATATTTTTACTACACTAAGATTGTACTCAGTTTATTTAACACTATCAACTATAAAATAATTGTATAGAAAAATAAAATTAGATATTTTTTTCAAAAACGTAAGTAGAAGGATATTAATTATGTTTTTTAAGAAATATTAATTAAACATAACCAATTAAAAATAAAATCTCTTAACTATAAACATACTTCATTCACTATTAGTTTTTAAAAGTTTAGAAAATATCCACAAGGGCTCACTTTTAGTGATTACGGGTGTGGTAATCGGAGAATTACTAACTGGATATCCACACCTTTTTTCCTACAATCTTGGGTTGAGACCCTCTTATTTCATCCTTCCTATCTGGTCTCTCTTGACCACCACCCCCCTCTTGTTCTATTCTGATTCCGCCGATATCAGAGTATTTCAGTACTAGGAGTCACTATTTTATAATATTATATTATACAAATATATTATTAAATATTTAAAAGTCTAGTTTAAACTTTCAGAAGAAAATGTGGATTTTTATTTCAATTACAATATTCCTAACCATTCCTGGATTTATGAACGGTTTTAATTGATTATAGGGACAAGATGGGTAAATGGGATTGATTGTTTCATCCAATTGAGGACATCTTACGATCAGTTTTCTATTTTTTATTTCTATAAATATTTTCTATGAATTTATAATTGAAGAATAATTATCTCTGAAATAAATTACTCAGATTATTTTTTAATGTAAATATTTCAATAATAAGCTTACAGTCAGGAGCTATCCATACTGTATCACACAAAAATAGTAAGTAAATTAAATATGCAATTTACCTTAATAAATATATTTTATCAACTCCTTTGATTGTATTTTTCAACATTTTTCTAATATATATATATATATATATATATATATATATATATATATATATATATAGTTTCTCTAAGACAAGGAATGTTAAAATTAGTGATATTTATACTTGTAATAAAACAACTTTCAACATCTGATACAATGTCAATCCCATTACAACTACAAATATTTATATTAAAACCACTATGATATATAGTTTAAAGGATAGTCTCCGCTACGTAAATGACATGTATAAAAAACTTAGTTACACTGACCAATCTAAACGGTAAGTATATGTAACTTATATTACACTAAAGCTATAAATGTTTGGTGGTTGAAAATCTAGAAAACTCAATTTATTGTAACGGAACGACTTAATTTATTCGAATGATTTTTAATAGATGCTATCTAGATATTGTGAATATATTAGGGCAGACTAAATTGGAGTAATTTAAAAAAAAAAATTTTATATATTATAATAACTTACTATAAAATCAAGTTCTCTAATTATGAGATAATGAATCAAAGATATGAAGGTAATCTAACGATTAAATTTTTAGTACCGATAAATTATATTTTATAATCTAGAATCTGTATGAACTATTATCTGACCCAACTGCTGTCTGGACGCGGTTAATTCCGTTCCTATCTGTTCAAACAAGGAAAAGTAGAACGCCCTATGTGTCTCGCTTGCTGACAAGCCGTAAACAATGCAGAACACACATTGTTCATATGCAGCCAGTGGAACCTACAAAGAGGAGTACTGAGAGATCAGATCGGAGAATTCACCACCGAAAACACGGTACAGCTTATGTTGAAGAATGAGGATAACTGGGACGTCGTAGCTAACTATGTGGAGACGATTCTACGGACGAAGAAACAGAATGGTCTGGTCGACGACCAAAACACGTGAAGCAAAACACAGCAGCATTAGCAGAACAGAGCAAACGCCAATCTGGCGAAGAACAGCCATTTTGAGTAATGTTAACGCGGGTCCAGGATGGAAATCTCAACGAGGTTGAGATAAAAGAGGAAGGGTTTTAGTGGGTCGTACAGGTGGTACAGCCCCACACACCAGTCGGTCTCCCTGGGCCACTGATGATGCGGATGCGCATTTCCCCCCTCTTCAGAAAAAATATAAATAAAATCTAGAATCTGTAGCCTATATAGTAATTTAATTATAAATTACAGATTTCAAATTTCTAAAATCTCTAGTATGCCTACAATTGTGCTGTGAAGCCTTAAACGGTATGTTAGTATATGAATTAATCAAAGGTGGCCTAAATGTAAATTGCAAGTGGAAAGAAGTCATTAAAATTGGATCTATTGGAACCGCAAAAATTTGTGGCTATACTAAACTCTCTGCCTTACATTTAAATCCTCCATTAGTCATAAGTACGTACTGATATTCGTAAATATTTCTACTTGAACATTTCTAATATTTATTATAAAAATACGTTACAATACACAACCTATAATAGGCCTGAATAATGAGGTATACATAATTCTTTTAGTGTGATTTAAAGATTCACTGCTAACAGTTAAATCTGAACCTGACGTTGATATTAATGGAGTCAATACAACCGCCATGGATGTAACCACATTCTGTTCAATGTAGCGAGAAAACGTTTCACAGCTGGGATAATAACGTGTTCGCGGATGTGTCAAATATACCGCATTGCATTCCGAGAGGTATTTTTTTAAATAATTTTTATTTTAAATCACAAAATCCTGAGTGACTATAGAAATGTTACTCCATATCACATATCTATTGCAATTAATTCTATTAAGAAACAAACACATCATTAACAAATAGGGCGATTTAATAATCATGAATGACTGAATAATAAATGAATGACTAGTGTAACCCCCCCCCCACCAACATTACACGACGTTTCGAATAATGAATTTAACACTCCTTATCAAGTGTTTTGAAACTAATATTTAGAACAAAAGAGGCAGATCTAGAACTTACACCAATGTTGTTGGTAAATAACCTCATGTAACCAAATAAGCTGATTTCACCAAGACAAGTTCAGAAACAAAAATGATAATATTTGTTTGTCTTATCATTGTTTTGTTGTATAATAAAAGATATTTTTGTAAACTATAGTTTATAATTAATATTCATTGTTAAACAGCCCTAGAACTACATATATTTTATTTTATATATACAACTCGTATCTGTCAAATGTAGTCTTTATTTTTTATTTTACCTTCTATGTGGCTACATGTTTCACTGCCACAGGCAGCATCATCAGGCCAGCTGCTATGTCCACTCAAACACTTATAAATACACAACACTTGTAACACATATTTTCATACTTTTTTTTTTGTACACGTCATATAATAAATAAATTTGTTTAACATTGTTACACTTGAGAGGTACCTCATCTGGTGTATTTCCTCTAAGACTATATAATTAATTACATTATAATTAATGTTTTGTTAATCGCTTCTTTGTAAAATTATATTTTCAATTTCTCAAATTTACAGTCAGGTTAACTAGTTTAGTCTTAACAGGCTGAATTCTTATAAAAACATTTTAGTTTCAACTATTAAGATATTTTTTTCTTTGCTTCATAACAGACATTGATAAATAATCTAAATTTAATATGTTTTTTCTTGAGAATTATCGTAGATAAATATGAGAGTGAATAATAATAGTGTGGATTTTACCTTTCTTTTTCTTTTATAGACCAATAATAATTATTTTCATGTATTAACAAAAAACATTAAATAAAAGAAATAATCTTCTACGTTTACGTGAAATTGATACAAAAGCCGAGATTTTTCATTGAAATATATTTCTTTGTACTGAGATTTTATTATATTTTTATTCAACAAAAATTCTCTTTATACCCCTTCATTTCTGTCCATGTAGTATGATTAATTTGACATTGTATACCTTACCTTGTTTACCTAAGTTATATTTGACATCTCCACGAAATCTATACAAAACCAATACTGTTACTTTAAAAGAAACTAATCCAAGTTCTACTTTTATTACCCAGGTTTGTGTTAATTTGCATAATAGTTGAGAATCTTTTGATTTAAACTGATAAAATCTTTGAATGGCTGATTAAAACTTGACTGACAGTTGTAACTATAGCAAATAACCATGTATATTTTGTTGTGTTTAAAAAAAATTAATTAAATAAATCAATATAATTGCTCGTTTGTGATTTTTGATACAAAAGAGTAATTCAATTTAAATATAGTTCAACCGATTACGAAATCAATAAAGCACAAATGTAATCGTTGTGGCAATAATAACTTTTGTCAAACGAAAAATATTGACATGGTGTAAGTATTATTGTATGACGGGTAACTTTTCACACAGCGGTTGCGTTAAAAGTAACTTTTTTTGTATATTTGGAATTAAATTTCAATGAAGTTTGTATGTTTCGATAATATAATTAAGATTTTCCTCTGTGCATTTCACATGAATGTGTTCTATTATTTTGTCTCTAAGGACTTATTTAAGACAATCACCCAATCTCTAAGGACTTATTTAATTTGGATTTCACCCAGTTATTTATGGTTTTATATTTTTATCACAAGTTATTTTTTTTGAAATATCTGATTTTATAATTTAAAAAAAATTGGTTTCATGAAGTTGTTTTCGTTTTTCAATTTCCTTTAAACAGTATGAGTAAAGTATACAAGTCTTTATTTAAAAAAAAAAAATTACCAAGAAAAAAGGTTAAGTGGTGTTATTTCCTAATGTTGTTTAGGATTGGATATTGATTGTAGAATCCAACATTTTTATTCCGACTGTTGATTGAAGCAAATACAAAATTACAAACAACAAATAACATGAAAACGGATTAATTATACGCTTTGATGACGGCGTGGATTAAAACTAGTTTATTTTCAAAAAATTAATGAATAATTAATGAAGTGCTTTATGTGCTTATACAAACAGAACAATAGAGCATAAACATTTTAGTTTTTTTTTATGATAAAACATTTAACACGTTGATAAATATTTTTATATTTCCAAAAACAATACAATACAAGTACTGTATTCTATAGTTAAGACCTCTATAAACTTTAGGAGAATATAAATTGATTTGACGATATATGTCAAGTAATTAAAACAGTGAAAAGTGGTAAAACATTTTAAACATTCAGAAAAAATTTAAACACGAAATTTATACTCTTTCTGCTGCATGTACCACTTATAGATAATTTCCGGTTTATTACCACTTTTAATTGTAGTTTGAGTGAACTTGATGAGCATAATCTATGGATGTTATAAATATTGCAAGGTGGTATGTGTATGTGTGTTGGAGGGAAGGAAGAGTGAGTATTGTCATTATAGAGAACTTCATTTCTCAATAAATATAACCATTAAACCTAAGTGTAACCATTATTTTTTAGAAGATTTTCAAAAGTAACTATCTTAAGAAAAAACGGTTCACGTTTTGTTTGGTCTTCACTCAATCAGTTACATATTTGGAGTTCACCTCTGAGGCAAAATAATTACTGTAACTTCTCGGACATTATTTGTTGTATTATAAGAATATAGTAGAAGTGCGACAAACTACTATTAATCAATATTAATAGGATCACTAGAGTCAAATAATAATAGTTATCATTTGATATATTTTTTGTAACGTCACTAATTTATAATTTAGACTAATATAATCAAAAAGACGTTCATTTGGTTTTAGATAAAACGATTATTCATATCACCAAAAGTTTATTTTGTTCGTTATTCATTTTTTTTTTTTTTAATAATAATCAGAGTTTATAGTAATACAAATCAATAAGCATAGGGACAGGCTAGATTTCCCTAAGCAAAATTTCAATTCGAATGAATACAGAAGGTGTTCTAATCTAAAATCTTCAGTTATATGGGGAAATTATAAGATCTAAAATGACAATATTTCGAAACAATTTTGCGAAATTCTGAGATCAAAAATCACTTTTTTCATTTTCGTGAAACTTTGAAATGTGAAAGAGCAGTAATTTTTGTAACAGAATTATAACGGTTAATATTATACAATAATTTTATATACTGTTCTCTAATAGCGGGAACACAATCCGTGTGGGTTTTCGTCACGTAAAGACATCTATGTTGACATTAGGTCATTACTAAATTTTCAAAATTGCAGAGCTTATATCCCCCACTTTCCTATTTTA
Organism: Aphrophora alni; assembly: GCA_963513935.1. NCBI lineage: Eukaryota > Metazoa > Arthropoda > Insecta > Hemiptera > Aphrophoridae > Aphrophora > Aphrophora alni. Next base: position 23,986,241 of record OY740768.1, on the reverse strand, counting down.
TTATTAAGAAAGTTGTGTGTTGATTCTAATTAAAACTTTCTTCCCTGTAAATAGACACCAGAGCAGCTTAGATAGATAATGTCGCGGTCAAAGCATTATTACAGAAGTTTGATAACAACAGCGTGTTTGACTTTAACCTTCGTGCTGACATCAAGACATGTCTGACGTGACTAGAGTATAGCATCTGTTTTAGGGGGGGGGGGAAGCGATTAGTCGTAGGGTTGATATTTAGGTAGTGAAGGGAAGACTTTTTTTTTTAAGTCGTACACAATTGCGTGAAACTTCTTGTAAAGTTTGAAATTTAATGTGATACATATACAGGGTGTTACAAAAAGGTTGGGCTGGCTATGCATTTTCATATTCTATGTGTGATTCTAAGCTGAAAATAAAGAATACATTTTTTTCAATTTCCACTTTGTTTAGCAGTTAGACGCCATTTTGTTTTTTTACAAAAACTCACTGTGACTCTGGAAATAGATAAGATATCGAGTTGAAATTTGGAATAAACATTTTACATGTTACGATTAACAAGTGTACAAAGGACAAATAATTTATTTTTATAATTTTCAAAATGGCGGCCGTTACAAATTTTTAAAGTGGAATATCTTGAAACCGTTAACTTTACAAAAAAATGTACAAGAGACAAAATATTTTTATTTTTCAACAACAGACACAATGCTTTTTTTAGTTTCAGTAGGGTCAAAGGATAACCGAGTTATCGACAAAAAGTATTTTGTTTCTTGTACATTTTTTGTAAAATTAACGGTTTTCAAGATATTCCACGTTAAATTTTTTTAACGGCCGCCATTTTGAAAATTATGAAAATAAATTCTTTGTATTTGGTACACTTGAAAATCGTAACATACAAAACGCTTATTCCAAATTTGAACTCGATAACTTATCTATTTCCAGAGTTACAGTGAGTTTTTGTAAAAAAAAAAAAATGGCGTCTAGGTGCTTAACAAGGTGGAAATTGAAAAAAAAAATATTATTCTTCATTTTCAGCTTATAATCACACATAGAATATGAAAATGCATAGCCAGCCCAACGTTTTTGTAACACCCTGTATATATATATATATATATATATATATATATATATATATATATATATATATATATATATATATATAACCCTCAATATATGGTCTCTCACTCAAATGTAACCGAAAATTATTAATTAATACAAATTTACATTTTTCAGTTTCACATTCACAAGAGAACTTATACTTTATACATTCTGATGATAAGACATAAAAAAGAGGCACTAAAATATAGTTCTAGCAAATTCTTATAATTACCTAGCATTAGTCTGACAAAATCGTATTATTTTTCCCTACTTAATATATTACACACGATAATTATTTATATAACATGTAGACAAACTTTTATTCAAGATTCGTTTAAATATTAAAAAATAACTATAGTTTATCTGAATGTTCAATAAAGTTAAATTAAATAGCGCTAAATTAGGCAAACATCTTTATAGTTTATTTCACCATACTTTCCCAAAATCGGTACGTTTTGGTTTTGATATATCAATCTATCAACAAAGTTTTCGCTAAAATAGTTATTTATAATATTCTGCGTCATTGTTCTAAGAATTGATTACTATTGTAAGACGCGTCATTCACGTCAGAACTCCCATACTTTTACTTGTTTGTATAGTAGTTCTTTTTTTACAATGTTTTTATGGTTATTGTCGATTCACGTTTTTGTAAAGGTTATATTTTTCGTAACATTATGATTTGAAAAATTACTAACGCAGAATTTATACTGAATTTAATTACTGTTAATTTTAGCCAAATATGCATTTATTATTATTAAATAGATTTTTATATGTTATTATGAAACATAACATTTTAATATAAAATGAAAAAATATAATAAAATCTTATGTGATATGATGTACAGTAATTGGTTTTATTATTATTATTATTATTATTATTATTATTATTACCTAATATTCTAAACTCAAACATCTTAGAATTTATTTCATAAACAACCTCAAAGATTTAAAGGATATATATAATATTGTAAAATCCTCGATCTCATAAAAAGTATGGTAATTTCAAAGCCTGTTTTAAACAAAATGATTTTACCATATTTTATGAAAAAATATGTAAAATATGTTCATGTAACAGATTTTATTAAATATGCATTTACGTAATATTTCATGAATAAAACTGAGTTGTACTTACGATTATGGTATATTTTCTAAACAACAATAAATAAAATATATTTTCACAAAATAATGTTTAATGATTAAAGGCGTTTCAGCGACAATATTGACATTTTCAGTTATTCGTTAGGCCTAACAAACAAATTGTTACTGATAAATATTTCAATTTATATGTTATCGCTAGTGTATCATTGAGGATAGCAACATTGCTGTCGAAAAGTGTTCGATCATTAAATTTTATTTTGTGACGACCTTTGTTCTTTTTTTTTTAATGTTAATAGTAATATTTCAGTTGTTTGGTTACACAAAAACCCTCGATATAATCAGTCAAACTGTTCTGGATATATGGCAGATTTGTATAAGATAAATAAACCGAATAAAGTACAATTAACTGTTAGTAACTAATAATATTTTTTCAATAAAACCATTTCAATGACATTTTTACTATTATAAAACATTCTATTATAGTTGTTAAACAGAAATTTATTTTAGTTTTAACTATATTTAGTTTTAAACAAACTGCTTATAAACTAACTTTGTATAAAGGAATGCAACGCTCAAGAACCCAATAACTCAATTATGGATTTAATTTCCTATTTTAATAAAATCTCCCTTAATTCCAGTGGCTGCGTTAGGAAATAAAACCTGTTGCCCCAGTTTCTCCATAATCGATTTGTAACTTCAATGCGACGTTGCCTTAAGCAATTCTACAATAATATAAATTAAATCTCTTGAACATAACTGTATAACTAAAAAAACATAATTTCTCATTATCATAATGTTGTTTAGTAGTAAACTTTAAATATATATAAATAGTAGTATTTTTTATAAATATAATCCATAAGCTGTAACTATAGAGAAAATGTATATATTGCGCTATTAACTTTCAAATCAGTTCTAACTTCTTTTAACATCGAACTTTTAAATCCAATAACGTAGCCGTAATGGGAATACATCTGCAATATTAAATATGTGATCTTTCATGATGTTTTTAACTTACAGTAACAAATTTAGACAATAGAATAAAATTCGAACTAAAGACCTCACAAAAATTACGTTTACTTAAAGAAACGCGTTTCAACCGGAAAGTCGCCATCTTCAGTGGTACATGAACTACAATAAGAACAGTTATTTAGTTATTGTAGTTCATTTAACATTGAGGATGGCGACTTTGTCGTTGAAACGCGTTTGATTAAGTAAACGTAATTTTTGTAAGGTCTTGGGTTCGAGTTTTATTATATCTAATATTATCTCGCAAATCAAGCTCAATTTTTATTTATAAATTTAGATGCTTTAAAAATTATGTCTATCTGTCCAACCGTTTATTTAACATTTCTATCAAACATCAACTCAATTCGGTGGTCCGATTAACTTTTAAGGATTGATGTAACGATATGAGCCCCAAAAAATTTTAAAATGATGGACACCCGTTTATTTATTTTTTTTTTTTTCAAACATCAACTCAAACCGGTGATGTGATTGACTTTGAAGGTTGAGGGATATGTGTTCCATAAAATAATTAATTTGTATGAAATAAACGTTTTGGATAATGAATGGAAACGGGGTATACGAAAAGTATTTGCTGTGCAATTTGAAGTGTGGTTGTTCATAAAGTTTTTTCACATTTTATTTTTACGCGGCACAATATCATAAGTCAGTATCATTGCACTTTAATTGTTTGTGTAAAACTAAATGTAATTTCCCGTATTATCGAATCTCGTTATCAAGTAATTAAAAAATACACACTATAAAGTAAAAGGCAAATAAAAGTCTCGAGTCAAGGTCAAAGTTGACATGTATATTTAATAAGCTAAGGTTACCTGCAGACGCCTAGTTCACTCAGGGAAGCTGTATTAGCTAAAAGTAAACCTTGTTGTAAAACTACTAATTTATACAAGCCCATGAGTACGTCAGTCAAATTTCATTGAAAGTAAGTACAGTTAAGTTTAATTCAACTATTTATTTTTTAACAAGATACTGACATTACACGCTAACAAGGAATCACGAAACTTTAGACGTTGATGCTAAATTAAAATTTCATATTCCTTCCGAGCCTGTAGTACGTCAAAGATGGTGTACACAGAAAACCACATGCAACATTCTCAAGGCATACTTTGATATGATCGGACAACAAGACCTCAATGTTAATTAAATTCTCTTTCGTGTTACATTGTTAGCGTAGTTTTCAGAATCTATACTACGTAAATCAATCTCTCCACGTGTCGACAGGACTTTATATAACACAATGTAACCAAACATATTTTGGTATCATTTTAACTACGTCGATCACTCTAGTGAGGAACCAGACAAACCCGAGAGTCAAAATATAATTTATACTTTTTTCATATAGTCTTGTGTTAAACCAATCTTTTTCATCTTTCAAATCTCGTCTCTGTTGAACAGTTTGTTCTTTTCCGACTATGATGCTGTTAGAGTATTGGCGGGCTAGGGGTTTTTATTTTTGGGTTTTTTCCCTTTTTTTTAATATATGCAAATTATGAACAAAAGATTTTTTGCCTTTAAACGATAAAGAAAAAACGTTATCTAATATTTAGTGGATATATTCATATGTTGGTATCACGTTCTGTGAATTATAATTCTCCCACCCATACACTTGTATTGATGTAAGTAATTATACACGTACAGGTATTTATATATTTTCATTTTATAATTTGTTGTTTAAAGACCACAACCCATTATGGTTATCATAGTCTTATAAAAAAAGAAAAAAAAGAGCATAAACTAAACTATCTTTCAAATACTCTAAAGACGCCAAACTCGAAATAGAGAGACAGTTGCTCGAAAGAGATTGTTGTTATAAAGACAGTTTTGATAACAACAACATTTTACTTCCATTGGAAATATAAAGTATAAATATAAGCCTGAAAATGTGCTCATGTGAGGATGATGAAAGGTAGTAAGAATATAGATATTTTAAATTTCAAGCAGTATTTTATTTGTTTAATGACTTAAGTTCATGAAAACCTAACTGATTGATGAGCACATGAAATTTACCATATATTTATAGAATATATGTAATTTTTACAACACTACCATATGTAGTAATATGGTGCAACATTTTTATAACACTCTAGTAATATATATGTGTTAGTATTAGGTTTATGCACAAGCCTGATTTTACTGTTTATATTGCAGAGTCTGTTAAAATTGTGAAATAACTAAATTATCTCGTAAAATGTTTTGCTAAATTAATTTGAATATTATCGCTAATTCTTCAATTTAAAATTATGACTGTTATGCAATAAATAATATAGCTGTAGGTTAAACTATTTTTCCGGCCATAAAATCTAAATGTAATTATCTATATGTATTAGGTTTTCTAAATAGTTAAGTTGTAAACTAAAATTTCAGAAGTTAAAGAATATCTAAAAATGCATTCATTAAACGATTGATTAATGTATAGCACCACTTGTGTATCGTTTTATCAAACACTATGAATGCCAACTTTTAATTCATTAAATTTGACTGAACTAAGATAATGTTATCTGTTAGCTCTATTCACATAAGTGTGAAAAAACACTCGTTGATAAGTTAGCAAAAAAGATGGAAGTGTCTGAGCTTTGATTCTTTATTAGTAGAAGTGCCGTAATATAATTACACGAATAGAGGATGGATGTGAAACTTTTTATGTTTGTATCTGTTACATTGTGCACTGTCGGAGGTGAGCGAATACTCGCAGTGTTACCTTTTCACGGGAAGAGTCACTTCTTTGTTTATGAACCATTACTTTTAGAATTGGCAAGACGCGGACATGAGTTGACCGTTATTAGTCACTTCCCCAGAGCAAATCCAGTGGATCATTATACAGATATTGATGTTAGAAACGTAGACACTGCGGAAGTCAAATTAAACCTCACAGAATTCCTAGAGTATGGTCTTGCCTCAGAGAAAGTGTTTGAAGAAATGATGAATTACATTAGATCTTTTGAAATTGTTTTTAAAAATAAACAAGTGCAAAATTTAATAAGTTCGACGGTTACATTTGATTTAATTATCAGTGAAATATTTATATCAGATATGTTCATCGGTTTTTCTCACAGATTCCAAGCACCCTTAGTAGAGATGATTTCATCAATAGTAGTTCCATGGGCTTCGGACAGATTTGGAATCCCTGATAATCCATCTTACATCCGTACATATATAAATCAAGGTGCTGGACCAATGTCGTTTTATGAGAGGATTTGGAACACTTTCGATTATTTGTTAACAAAAGGTTTTTACAGTTACATCATTACCAAAAATGATAACAGGATTTCCAAACAACAGTTTGGTAAAGACTCGCCTTCAGTGGAGGAAATGATAAAGAAAACGAGTTTGTTTTTGGTGAATTCGCATTTCAGTATAAATGGAGCTAGGCCTTTCCCACCACAAGTTATTGAGATGGGAGGAATTCACTTAAAGCCTGCAAAGCCACTTCCACAGGTAAGTGTTATATTTTTAATAGGATTTTTTTTTTTAAGAAATAAATAGGATTTTTGGATTGAAACCTGAACTCATTTTTTGTGTTGGAGTAAGGTTACAATCTCTATTTTCAACAGTTATTTGTTATTAAACAACAGCAATACATATATTTATTTATTCAAAGCGTTTTGTATTTAATATTTTAAATTCCCATATTTTAAAACGCAACTTTGGGAATGGGTGTAAATTTATTACCTATCTAATGATTGTTTCTTTACACTAGAAACACATTTCTAAAGTTTTAACTTTACTTTGTAGCGTAAAAGTTATATAAATGTCTCAAGACTCTTTTAAACGTTTTATTTTTATAAATGTTGATGTAGTGTGAATCTTTAAGACCTGAAACAATTTACTAGTTTTTACAGTAACGGGCATTTCAACAACTACCTATTTTAACATATGATTATACTAGATTTCCTAAGAAGTCTATAAAGGTAAGAATAATCTCATAATATTCTTTTTTCAATATTAATACGTTTTGATATAGTTTATACAATTCTTTTTACTAAGATAAGATAATAAAACTGAAAACTCATTGTGCACTTTGAACATTAGGATTTAAGTAGTCCAACTAAGAACTGATAAAAAATATAGTTATTGTGTTAATTTCAGTCGAGATGGTTTTTGTTGCGCGTTTATTATTAGCAACAGTAGCATTGAGTAGTGTTGGGAGTAAACGGATACTTGCAGTGATTCCATTTTTTGGTAGAAGTCATTTCTTTGTCTATAATTCTGTGCTTGAAGAATTAGCAAGACGAGGACACGATGTGACAGTCATAAGTCAGTTTCCTAAAGCAAATCCTATGAATCGATATACGGATATAAATGTTCAAAATATTGGAAAACCTGAAGTCTTATTAAATCTAAAAGTCTATCTAGAATATGGACTTACTTTTCAAGGGCTTAAAGATGAAGTAGATGAACAAAATATAATTTTCGAGAAAGTATTTAAAGATGAAAGAATAATGGATTTACTAAATTCCACAATTAAATTTGATTTAGTTGTGACTGAAATATTCATGTCAGACATGTTCGTTGGGATTTCACACGTCTTTCAAGCACCATTGATAGAAATGATATCATCTGTTGTTATTCCATGGGCTTCTGACAGATTTGCGATCCCTGATAATCCATCTTACATACGTACATATTTAGACCCCGGTGCTGGACCAATGTCATTTTACGAGAGGATGCAGAACAGTTTTGTACTTTTATTATCTAAATTTCTTTACTATTATTATATTACAATAAATGATGAAAGGGTTTCTGAAACTTATTTGGGTGAAAATCTGCCTCCTTTGAAGGAAATGATGAAAAAAACAAGTCTGTTTTTGGTTAATTCCCATTTTAGTCTAAACGGAGCTAGACCTTTTCCACCACAAGTTATTGAAATAGGAGGCGTTCATATAAAACCTGCAAAGCCACTTTCACAGGTATTTATGAAACTAAATTGCATTATATAATAATAATTAATTGATCTATAGTTGTTTTTTATTTGTATATTGTGAACAAAGTAGCACATAATTTTTTTCTTTTAATTAAAAAGAATATGTTTGTAAAAAGTAAAGAACTAATTTGTTGTTATTAAATATTACTACACGTTCATATTTTATGTTATAATACACATAGGTAAACATTTAAAAAGTTTATAATTTTCTCGTTTTATTTATAAAATACAGTTTTTTAAAGAGTAATAAATTTCTAAATGATTTACAATATACTTTGTCCTAATCTATGACAATATTTCTTTTATAGCTTAAAATCAATATCTAAGATGTAGATAATTTAAAAAAAACATTACTTTTGTTTTATTCAAAACTGTTACAAATTTACAAAGAATCAAAACTTCAGATAGCAGTATGAATTAATTGTAGCATTAAATCGTTTAGTGGTAATGCATATGTAATCTAACTGACCTCTAATGTCAAATTTTACATCTGTTTCGGAAGCCTAAACATAATCAGTAGTTACGCAAGATAACAACTTCAATAATTATCAGCTCATTAATTTAAGTGATCTAACACTTTTGTACTGTAGAGAAAAACCGCTAATTAGCTAAAAACACAACTGTAAAAATATTCTTTTTGTACGTAGAGAATTTTTTATTTATTTTTACCAACTGTCCAATAGGCTATCAATCTGACCGTTGTATGTAGGTCAATCATTTATCTCAAAATAAAACGAACTTATTTATAACCTAACAAACAAATAACACACATAAACCAGATAAACATACTGCACATTAAATAAACCTACTGCACATTTTCAAAGTATTGGAGCTCTCGTCTGGTATATGAGATGTCTCGGATTAAACACATTGATCGCTCAAAACTTTACGGTGTTGATCCAACATGTAATCCATATTCATAAATTTTGAATTATTAGTTAATTAGTATTTAATGCATTAATAACTTAATTTAAATCATTGCAGGAACTTGAAAAGTTTATTAATGAAAGTGAGCATGGAGTAATATATTTTTCCTTAGGCTCAATAGCTAATGTCTCATCTATGCCCGATGATATGAGGAAAGCTTTCTGTAATAATTTCGCTATACTAAAACAACGAGTGCTTTGGAAATGGGAGTTGGATGAAATGCCAGAAAAGCCTGATAATGTGAAAATAGTAAAATGGATGCCACAAGGTGATGTTTTAGGTAAGAGTTTTTGTTGTTTTTAAAGGTGGAAAACCTCTTGGTCATCATCTTCTTATAAGAAGAAGAAAGAAAAAACCTCTAGTTCTTAAATACTCTGATACCGTCACATTTGGAAAATAACAAAATTTGATCAAAATAAACCTGATAGGAAAGATGAAAAAGAGAGATCTAAATCAAGACTACTTGAAAAAAGTATAGATAGAGCTAGGGATTTACACGTCCACACTCACCATAGAGAGCCCATGAAAGTTTTTAGGGAAGAAGAGTTAGGTAGAGGTACGTCGTGTCAATAGATTTCATCCCATTATATTGGTACGAAGAAATAAAGCAAACAGTTCAATTATTTAAGTATTTTAATTTCTGACATGTCTTGATATAAAGGCTATTTATAGATTTAGAGTATTAGCTCCTTACTTGGTTACTTTGTTATTTGCCTTCTAAAAGCAACTATTTCAAATTATTATTCAAGACAGAGGAGTTAATTGCACAGAGAAATCAATTCCGACGTTAGCAAAAGGCATCGACACTTAGAAACCCTTGAAGTTTTACAAGTCTGAATTGAAGAGAACTAAACTTATGCCTTCACCAAGATAGTATCATCCCTTTCAATTCCTAATTGCAATCTACATGTATTTTATTCTTTACTTGGACATATTTTAAATTTACTTTTACCTGTTTCTTTATTAACGTGTTTTTTTCTGTTAATTTAACAATTTTAGTTAAATTAGATAGTTTATTAACTTGATTCGGTTTATTTTTGAGTTATATGTGTTGATGTTAATCTAAAGTATTTCGCCATTTATTTGAATAATTAATTTTAAATTCGTGTGTGAAATTCAATAATTTGTTTTTAAGCTAACATGAAGTGTTTTTTATTTTTTTTTTTATTTATTAATTGTTTTTTTTACTTTTCTTGTGGTAAAGGCAATCTATTATTACTGTTATATAATTATCCATTGTTTAATTAATTTGTTCTATCTTTAATTATATGTTTTAATCCCTACTTTTGTTAGTTTTTCTGTGACTCTTGGTTATTTTATAAACGAGAAATTTTATGTGCTCTAAATTTGTATGCCACAATATCAGTTGACATTTTAGGTCTGTTATTTTTACAAAACGTTTCTCAATATTATAAGGGATATTTCAACCTATATAGAAGATGCCAGCTAAATTTGTAGGTAATTGTCCTTAGTACAATATATATCATTTTTACTAGAGATTTAACATGTGTGACAAAACTTTTTTTTTCAGCACATCCAAATATCAAAGTTTACATAGGCCATGGAGGACTCTTAGGTACAATGGAAGCCGTCTATAATGCAGTTCCCATGATAGGCATTCCACTTTTTGCTGACCAATATCAAAACATAGCAAACCTTGTGAACGCAGGTTCAGCTGTGCTTTTGAATTTTGAAAAGATCACTGAGGAATCTATATCAACAGCACTTAATACGATATTGAAAGATCCAAAGTAAGTTTTGCTAATAAACGTTATCATTTTGTATTCATAATTTATAAAATAAGACTTTTTTGATATCTATATTCATACACTTCTGTGAGCCCACAAAAAATATTTTGTATAAACGAAATTGTGACAATGACTAGAGTGCATATACTTCAAAGGTAAAATTCATAAATGTATGAAAATGTAATTGTCACAATTTATTATACAATTGATTATAAGTTTTACTATTTTCAAAGATATTTGTCATTGACGATATATATTTATTGTCTACTTTGCAGTATATCTGTTTCTATGTTTTATTTACACAATCCTCATTTTTAGTCCAACATGCATGGGGTGTTTCTTTTTTAAACACAAAGTGTTTACCTCTAAAATCAGGTTTCACTCGACTTAAGTTTCAATGCTTTAATATATATATATATATATATATATATATATATATATATATATATATAATTTAATAAATTTGAAAGTACTTTCCATTAAAAAAAAACATGAGATAATAGTGCTCAAAGGACTTTAAATAAATGCGTTTATATATATTTTATAAATTAAAGATGCAATACATTCAACAATTGATAATGTATGTAATCATTATAGATTAAATTGGAGATTGAAGTATACTCTTAATATTTAAATCGATAAAATGTTTTAATATAAGTACATTTTTCTCTACCTCCTTTTATTCTTATATATATATATATATATATATATATATATATATATATATATATATATATATATATTGAAAATTTATATTAGTTTAGGTAAATCTAATTTAAATTTTACAATGTAAATATAAATAGTGTTGAAAAAATGAAGATTATTGCATATTTTATTCACATATTATTACAATCAAAATTAAACTTGAATAAAGCTTCAAATACGACACTCAAGTGAATTGTACTTCTTAGTATTGTGTATTAAATAAATGTTAGTTTGGATTTATTTTAATTTAATAATAACAGTTTCAGATATTACTATCAAACAATTCTTCTAATTATAAACGTTTATAACGAAGTCTTTTAAACCCGTTTATGGTTTTTAACAGAAATAATCACATTTTATTCTGCATATATTTGTTTGTCTAATTACACATTTCAATGTTTAATGCCAACTATTTTTAAATAGAATAATGAAACATCGAATATAATGAATATTTATAAACTATTTCCAAAACTTTGCCTAAAAAATATAAAGAATGGTTTCCGATGTGGGTGAAACGTAACATAAATACAGTAACTATTTAGAAATTACATACATTAACTACAAATATTCAATATCTAGTTGTTTCGTTGTGGACATTTAAACTATAATAGTTTTACAAATAGAAAACTATAATATTTGGAAAAGATGCCATTAAAAAATCAACATTGTTATAAAAATTATACTAGTAATAGATTTTTATATATTTGAAACGAAAGAATGTAATGCGATATACTGAAATCGTTTAAAGTTTTCTTTGTGAAATAACATAAAAAATTTAAAATGCATGCCGAGTTTAATTTTTGTTTGTTTTGTTATAATATATAAAGTAGCAGCAAGTGAACATTGAAATAATAAATACTCCTATTACAGATATAAGACGAACGTACAACGTTTATCTAAACTGTTCAAAGACAGACCTGTCTCAGCAATGGATACTGCCATCTACTGGATAGAATATGTAATGAAACATAAAGGCGCTCATCACCTGCGCACAGCAGCTGTTGATCTACCTTGGTACCAGTATTTATTGTTAGACGTCATTGGAGCCTTTATTATATCCATTATATTTGTAATTTCAGTTTTAATATATGTGATTAAATTAGTTATAAGGAAAATGTGTGCAAAGAGAAAAGAGAAAACAAATTAGAAATACCGTTTTCTTTAGTAAATATTATATGTTTCTTATGTTTCTAAAATATTGAAAGTAGAATTTGTTTATATAAGTCTGATTATGTATAAGTCTGATTGTATTGTACGTAAATATTATTACAGTAACAATACATTTTAAATAAACAAACCTAATATATTATAAAATGTGTTTCTTTACTTCAGTTGATATATTTTTGAATGAAACAAAAACAAAGAAATGAACTAACGAGTCATTATTGTAAGTTACGACCCTTCTACTTCATTTAATAGTAACGTTGACATTATACATTGTGATTGAGACCCTTTATCTAAATGCGTTTTGGGTAATATTTTTGACTTTTAATTATGGGTAAAGTATTATTTTACTAATTTGAAATTGACGAATTTACAATAGTGTTTTATTTATTTTATAGGCCCCAAACAGGCATACCGGTGGGGGGGGTGTTAGGTTTATAGAGATTTTCAACAACAAAAATAGGTGAAGGTATACATTATTTTAAAGTCTTTGAAAACTACGTATTTAGGCTTAAAGGTGATTCATATTTCAAAATGGTAGTAAAAAACATTTGGATTTAAAGTATTACATGCTAGTACTTATTTCAATATTATTTTTTTAACCTCTGGCAACAAGGTTAACTAGTCAATACAAGTATATTCTAAGCTCTAAGATTACTCATATTTCCATATGTTTTTAGGAAACATTACATTATAGATATACAGTGAAAATGATTTTATTTAATATGACGTAGAGGAATTTTATTTTTTTATTTTTTATTATTATTATTATTATTTTTTTTTTACCTTATATTCTAAACTCAAACATCTTAGATTTTATTTTATAAACAACCTTAAAGATTTAAAGAATATATACTATTGTAAAATCCTCGATCTCATAAAAAGTATGGTAATTTCAAAGCCTGTTTTAAACAAAATGATGTTACCATATTTTATGAAAAAATATATAAAATATGTTCATGTAACAGATTTTATTAAATATGCATTTACGTAATATTTCACGAGTAAAACTGTGTTGTACTTACGATTATGGTATATTTTCTAAACAACAATAAATAAAATAGATTTTCACAAAATAATGTTTAAAGATTAAAGGCGTTTCAACGACAATATTGACATATTCAGTTATTCGTTAGGCATAACAAACAAATTGTTACTGATAAATATTTCAATTTATATGTTATAGCTAGTGTATCATTGAAGATAGCAACGCTGTCGAAAAGTGTTCGATCATTAAATTTTATTTTGTGACGATCTTTGTTCTTTTTTTAATGTTAATAGTAATATTTCAGTTGTTTGGTTACACAAAAACCCTCGATATAATCAGTCAAACTGTTCTGGATATATGGCAGATTTGTATAAGATAAATAAACCGAATAAAGTACAATTAACTGTTAGTAACTAATAATATGTTTTCAATAAAACCATTTCAATGACCTTTTTACTATTATAAATTATTCTATTATAGTTGTTAAACAGATTTTTATTTTAGTTTGAACTATATTTAGTTTTAAACAAACTGCTTATAAACTAACTTTGTATAAAAGGAATCGAAAATGCAACGCTCAAGAACCCAATAACTCAATTATGGATTTAATTTCCTATTTTAATAAAATCTCCTTTATTCGAGTTGCTGCGTTAGGAAATAAAACCTGTTGCCCCAGTTTCTCCATAATCGATTTGTAACTTCAATGCGAGGTTGCTTTTAGCGATTCTACAAATATAAATTAAATCTCTCGAACATAACTGTATAACTAAAAAAACATAATAATAAACTAAAAAAACAAAAACATAATAACTATCTTATTATCATAATGTTGCTTAGTAGTAAACTCTAAATATATAGTTATATATATTTATAATTAGTAGTATTTTTTATAAATATAATTCATAAGCTATAACTAAAGAGAAAATGTATATATTGCACTATTAACTTTTAAATAAGTTCTGACGTTTATTTCTCATATTTAATGTCGTATATATTTCCTTTTAGCACATTTTAATTAAATAACAAATGTAATACTTTTACCAGATCACATATCATTTATTGGAACTTTATTTTATTTTTTACCCTGGAAATGCCGTTGTAATGTTGCATTGTATTAACCGAAAGAAGAACCATTTTGGGTAAATAGGACAAGTTTTAATTAAATCCGATTGATGGCCTGTTATGCACTAGATTATAAAATTTATCTAGTTAATATATATAGTTTTCCTGAAAAGAAAAATGTATACAATATTTTAGAAGAATATAATATATTCTACGCTTTGTTTATTTATTAAAAACCTTAAGATAATTAGTAAAATAAAAGAAAAATGAATATACATTTTTTATTAGTTTTACCTTTTCTTTTTAAAGGCATTATATATATATATATATATATATATATATATATATATATATACAGGGTGTATATAAAGTCCCGCACGGGCTTAATATTTTCCAAACGACAACAGATAAATCAATAAGATTTGGTACATCAACACCACACCTAAAAATCTACTTTTTTAAGGAACTATCAATTTTCTATCATATCATGGGGACGTCCCACAAGGAGTCAGAAGGAAATCTTAAATAGGATCATAGGTCAATATGCACATCAGTTTAAAGGGCTTAACTAGCAGAGTTCAACGCCGGAAACCACGCCTCAAAAGGATCACCCGTTACAAAATGGCGGCCATTTAAAGTGGGTGTACAGTCCCGCACGGGCTTAATATTTTCTAAACGACAACAGATAAATCAATAAGATTTGGTACATCAACACCACACCTAAAAATCTACTTTTTTAAGGAACTATCAATTTTCTGTCATATCATGGGGACGTCCCGCAAGGAGTCAGAAGGAAATCTTAAATAGGAGCATAGGTCAATATGCACATCAGTTTAAAGGGCTTAGCTAGCAGAGTTTAATGCCGCAAACCGCATTCAAAAAGGTTGATCCAGTACAAAATGACGGTCAATAGAGAAGTGAATTATGACGTTAGTTATCCTCAAGGGTTACAAATTTGGTCCTAACTTATTGATAACGGGGAAAACCTGGTAATAGTAACAATTAGAAAGTTCTTATCTTTGGGTCGCCGTTTGGACTTTCATATTAGCCAGTCATTCATAGTAGGCTATTCTAGTTTTAGTAGTACTGTCCAACCTTTCTGTAAGTGCGCGTTAGTACAAAAAAGTTTGTACTATTGCTTGTAGTCCTTCAACAACACTATGTCGCTTAACGAACGTGAACGTATAACACTTCTTATGATGGTTGGTTGGGGAAACAACAGACGATCACACAAGGAAGCGTGCCATTTATTTAATGACTACTTCCCCGAGAGACAGCCAATTTCTAGAACAACTGTAGGGAGAACTGTTGAACGCTTTATGGAAACAGGAAGTGTTTCCGATCGTTCTAGATCAGGAAGGCCCGCTACTGCAACAAACGAAGACCACTTTTTAGATGTCTTGCAGTCATTTATTGAGAACCCGCACGAGTCCCTACGCTCAGCAGCACAAACTCATGACATCTCTATTAAGTCTGTTCAAAACATTCTGAAAGGGTCAAATTTTAAGCCTTACAAAGTCCATTTGGTGCACGAACTCAACGAAGATGATTACGATCGACGTATAGAATTTTGCGAAACTATGATGGCTAAAATAGATCGCAACGAAATTGATGTAAACAATATTGTGTTTTCAGACGAGTGTACATTTATGCTGAATGGAAGCGTAAACAGGCACAATTGCCGTTACTGGAGTAGCGAAAATCCTCACTGGATGCGGGAGGCACACACGCAATATCCACTAAAGGTGAATGTCTGGTTTGGTGTGATAGGTACCCAGTTGGTAGGTCCTTTCTTTATTGAAGGAAATTTAAATGCAATATCATACCAACGTTTGCTGGAAAATGAAATTACAACAACACTTCGAAACATGTTTGGAGAACATTTTCAGAATATCTGGTTTCAACAGGACGGAGCGCCCCCACACTACGGCATCGACGTAAGGGCCTATTTAAACACTGTTTTTCGGCAACGGTGGATCGGAAGGCGGGGAACTGTAGAATGGCCAGCGCGTTCACCAGATCTGTCTCCATTAGACAACTTTGTTTGGGGTTACCTTAAGGACAACGTCTACAAAACAAAGCCTCAAAATGTAAATGAACTGAGACAAAGAATACTTCAAGAATGTCAGGCGATTCCTCAAGTTGCCCTCCAAAATTCTCTTAATAGTTTTTATGTGCGTCTTTCCAACTGTCAAATAACTAGAGGTGAACAGTTCGAGCATTTACTCTGAAAACATTTGGTAAGTAAACATCTGTTTTCCAATAAAACCTTTGAACAGCCGCCATTTTGTACTGGATCAACCTTTTTGAATGCGGTTTGCGGCATTAAACTCTGCTAGCTAAGCCCTTTAAAATGATGTGCATATTGACCTATGCTCCTATTTAAGATTTCCTTCTGACTCCTTGCGGGACGTCCCCATAATATGACAGAAAATTGATAGTTCCTTAAAAAAGTAGATTTTTAGGTGTGGTGTTGATGTAAAAAATCTTATTGATTTATCTGTTGTCGTTTAGAAAATATTAAGCCTGTGCGGGACTTTATATACACCCCGTATATAGGCTATATATTATATTTCGATTATAAATAATGATAATCATAATTAAATAAAATATATGACTTCTATATAAAAAAAATAATAACACACAAAAATTCTTCATTATAAAATTTGTTGTCTTATAATATTAGATTTTAGATAATTTATAAAACACAAAATTCTTTGCTGTTTTTTCAATGACCTAATATTATATTTTCTTTCAATGTATTTAAATATTTTTTATAATAAAAAGAAAAACATTGACTATATTAAAAAAAATTGTTTGATCAAATCGCATGCAAGATATTATTATACTTTCCCGACGCCACGGTTGTCTGACTTTTATTCAATTAGTTTGGGAACTTCTAGGAAGACATATTACATCTGCCAAATTCAGACACGTGTTTGAAAGTTTAATAATCGATTTACCATTTTTGATGGTAGATAACTTCTTTTAACATCTAACTTTTAATTTCAAAAGTGTAGTCCTAATGGTAATACATCTGCAATATTAAATATCGGTTGTTTCTTGATGTTTTTAACAAATTTAGACAATAGAATAAAACTCAAACCTCACGAAAATTACGTTTACTTAAAGAAACGCTTTTCAACGGGAAAGTCGCCATCTTCAGTGGTACATGAACTACAATAAGAACAGTTATTTAGTTATTGTAGCTCATTTATCATTGAGGATGGCGATTTTGTCGTTGAAACGCGTTTGATTAAGTAAACGTAATTTTTGTGAGATCTTGTGTTCCAGTTTTATTATATCTAATATTATCTCGCAAATCAAGCTCAATATTTATTTATAAATTTAGATGCTTTAAAAATTATGTCTATCTGTCCAATCGTTTATTTAACATTTTTGTCAAACATCAACTCAATTCGGTGGTCCGATTGACTTTTAAGGATTAATGGAAGGATATGAGCCCCATAAGATTTACAAATTTTGTACACCCGTTTATTTAAATTGTTTGTCAAACATCAACTAAATTCGGTGTTCCGATTTATTTTTAAGAATTGGTGTAAGGATATGAGAACCAAAAGATTTTAAAATGATGGACAACTGATTTTTTTTTTTTCAAACATCAACTCAATCCGGTGATGTGATTGACTTTTGAAGGTTGAGGGATATGTGTTCCATAAAATAATTAATTTGTATGAAATAAACGTTTTGGATAATGAATGGAAACGGGGTATACGAAAAGTATTTGCTGTGCAATTTGAAGTGTGGTTGTATATAAAGTTTTTTCACATTTTATTTTTACGCGGCACAATATCATAAGTCAGTATCATTGCACTTTAATTGTTTGTGTAAAACTAAATGTAATTTCCCGTATTATCGAATCTCGTTATCAAGTAATTAAAAAATACACACTATAAAGTAAAAGGCAAATAAAAATCTCGAGTCAAGGTCAAAGTTGACATGTATAATTAATAAGCTAAGGTTACCTGCAGACGGTGTCGTGTGTTTGCTATGACTAATTTAAAAACAATGGCACATTTTATGGCTACTTGTCTTAGAGATAACACGTTTTTTTTATTGCCTTATCATTGCTTGTTTTATATTAACTTAAATTGTTTGCACTGTAGTTTAGCGATGATTCCTGACCTCATCCGATTCATCTCCTCACTCGTAGATTAACTAGCCTCGGTTTTCAAGATATTATTAGACCATGTGCTTTATGGTTTAGGTTTGTTAGGCGATTGATAACGACAGTTAATTCATGCTTTGTAAACATAGTTTATTATCGAAGTACACGCAAATGTACGAATGTAAAGTAGTGAAAAAACACAAATGTTGTTTAAACTACTAAATATAAAATGATTTTTGATTCATGTAATAATAGAGATATCTTTCGGAAGTCAGTTCATTTTCAACGTCAGATATTACTCAATTAAACGTCTCAATTAAAATTTATTGTGAATTTCAAATTAATTGTTTAATTTATTTATTCATAAATGTTTAATGAAATATTAAAAAAAAAATAAAATAGCCGTTTCATATAATATTTGAACAGTCATCATTTTAGATAGGGGCAAGATATCGTCATCTAGTTTGCGCTGTTGTATTTTACTAAATAAGAACTTCAAAATGAGAGGTCACTTCATGGGGGGGGGGAGTTCTATTTAAGTGGGATAAGAGAAAATGAATATCTAAGCTTTTATGATACATCTGACATTTGACATAGATGATATATCTATTTTAAATTGAAGTTGACTAATATAAAGTTGCTAACTCTAGTATTGATATTTAATAAAGGATTATTTTGTAATAAAGCATTATTTTAAAGTAAATTTCAAAAACGCTTAATTACAAAAACTTAACAGTTACGAGTATTTATTAATAATTATTAGTTTTTGTTAGGTTTTGTAATGATAGTGTAAATAATTAGTATGAATAAGACTATTAAGAAAAAAAAACTGTTATTTAGAATAAATACAAGTCACAATTAGTGTAATAACATTATTGTTAAATATTAATTCACTCTGTTTTCATAGTGTGAGATTTGCGCGTTCTCTTTGAAACAGACCGAAGTTAGAAGATGGATGTAAATATTGATGAGTAATGTTATTATAAAACATAATAACAAATACTTTAAAAGAGAGTAATAATTTTTAACCACAATATTGGTATTTCGTTAGTACATCATTTTTTATTTTTCTAAATGAACTGTCAATTAATATATATATATATATATATATATATATATATATATAAACACACACTTAACTAATTCTTTTTTGTTTTAGTATTTTTAATACAAAAACGAAAGTTTAATTGTTGTAATTTCCCACTGTTGTGCAAGAATAGTGATAATTGTGCATTTATCTCTATTGTTCCTCTTGTTGATTAAAGCTGGAATACAAGAAAATATAAAATGTCAGGTTTTATAGAATCAAACAATGGCTAAATTAGAGGCATTGTTGTCAACGCCACGTCAGTAAAAACAGATTATTTTCAAAAGTTTTGAACTTAATGGAAGCAATAACTGAAGCCCTATATACAAACAAAACAAATACTGATAAGCCGTTTAACTTTCAGGATTGAATAATCTTATTACCAATTAATTACTAAAGATCTTTAATTAATTTTAATTATTAGTGTTTCTTACAATAGTGTAATTTCGGTGGTTGTATATTAGGTTCATATTTGAAGAAACTTCTAGTCAAAGAAAGTTGTATAACGTGTTAAGCACTAAAATAATTTATATTTGGTAATTTATACAGTTAACACTGTTGATAAATCTTTTAAAATATTCGCATACAGTAGGGTATCTCCTAATCTTTAAACCACAAACTTGTTTTTGATATTAACAGTTACAGCTAAATGCATTAGAATCTTTCTTTATAACTCAGAATAAGCGTATATTACGTACGATGAAATGTGCAACGATCTAGAACGCTTAAACAAAATATATTGATAAGTTTTTCAATCGTATTTAAATATGTATGTGTATGTTTGTGTATACAGTGTTATCCATTGTTTTACACCTGAATATGTGTATGTTTATACAGACACACACATACACATATATATATATATATATATATATTCTGCTAAAATATAAAAAATATAAAGTTCTACATGTAATAAATAATTATATTTGAAATAAATATTAAAGTTTTTTGTTTTTTTTAACTATTACTTTCTAGTAGAGTTGTTAAACGAAATTGGGTTTTTACTTGAACTTACTTCAATATCTTACTACAAAAAAAAAAAGTTCTAGATTAATTGGCAAGCACTTAAAATCATGGATGTCTGAGGAGGATAATTATTTATTTATTGGTAGAAGCCATGAAGACTATGTTCTAAGGGACGTAGGGTTGTTTATGTTGATAATTAGACAGAAATGGAATGAGGTAGATAAGTAAGATGTATATAGGCCTAATGATAATTAGTGAGGGTTTTTGTTGCAGGATTCGGTATGGAGATAAATATTGTCGTTTGTAAAGAATTAATATTTATAAAGTTATTTACAATTATTAATATGTATAGAATGTATTTATAGAAATGGTGTGTTAGGATGAAGTATGATTTAACTGTTTCTTTGGTTGGACTTATATATATGTTATTATTTATATTTATGTAATTAAGGTAATCGCTAAATTTGGTGAAGTGTATTACTTGTTAAAAATCAAGTTTTTTTAGTTATTAGTTTTTTTAAGAATTGTTATTTTACAATGGGGAAGGGTTATGTATATAAAGCTAAATGGAAAGCTGAGCCACGAAGTTGGAAATTTCTTTTTGTAAGAATGTGAGCAATAAATAAATAAATATTAGCTACATTGAGACAACCAAGAACTTCATAACGCAATCAATTAATGGTTCTTTGGAACATATGCAAATGAATTACCTTCAATATCCACATTCAATATAGCCTTTTATACAGAAAAAAATCATTTGAAATATTGTATAATATGAAAACTATATAACATCGTATAGGAAACGTATAGTTGCCAAATATTTTTATTTCGAAGTTGACATTGACGACGAACATTACACGTTTTTCGAATGTGGAAGATTCAATGCCAGTGGAAGACTGGGAGGTTGTACCCCTGATAACGTTTACAAGAAGATGATTGACAGCCTGGAAGGCAATTACGTGACATATGGAGGCTAATGTGATTCGCAAGAAAGGTGATTGATGCTTAGCAGAGAAAAAAATATAATATAAATTGATATAAATAGAATATATCCCCAGTGTGTGAAATACTGTATTCCCTAGGCTGAAGTGATGCTAAAGTAATCCAGGGGGTGTTATGGGAAAGAGGAAGGAGTTATGGGGTGTCATGGGAGAGAATAGTTTTAAGCTTGAGACTAACTCAGGGACAGACCCCGGGTAGGACAATGTCTATGGTGGATTTCCCATTTCCCTATAACAATGGTAAATATTAAAATAAAAAATATAATCTATGAAAATAAAAGAAGAAAATCCACAATTGAATATCAAATCAAGTGAATTATGGTACATGCAAAAGCGAATGGAAATCTTTTTTTTTTCTTCTGAGTTTTGCTTTTATTTGTATTTAAAAACAATTATTATCTTTATAATGCATATAATTAAGTCAAGGAGGAATGACTTGTTTGATATTGCACGCTAACCTACAAACCACGTTATCCTTGTCTTTCAAGATAAATAATAAATTTTGACATCCACACGAAATACATAAAAATAATCCTGTTATGTATTGTAAATCCTTCTTTTTATTAACTAGGGTAAGTTTGTGGCAAACCACTTAGTAGTCAACCATGTTTGAAATTCATTTTCATAACATCTTTCAATTGATGAGCAGACTAATTTGCTACTTGAAAACAATAAAAATTGACGTTGTATTATTGTAATTGTGGACAATAATATTGTTGAATATATATATATATATATATATATATATTTAACTTTAATGTAATAGCAGATATTTCTTGTTGAAACTCCATATTCAAGGATAAAATAAAGCAAAAGCTCTTCTAGTGCATCTGCTATTAAAGCCAACGCAGCCGCTATTAAAACATGGATTCAGGAAGAAAGGAAGAAACAGTTTAGAATTAGGGACAATGTGAGTTGCCATCTTAAAGTTATTTATGATGAATTAGCTGTTAAATTTCATCCTATTGAGTTTGATTATTTTGTAAATGATGTCTTTGATTTTGTCCGCAATATAATTTATGAAACCTATAACAGACAAATTAAAAAACTAAATAATTTAAAAGATAAACTGAAGATTCATAATAAGCGTAAAGCCAACATGTTTTCTAAATACCAATTCTATGATAGAGTTATTAACTTATCTAATATTAGTTTTGATAATAAAGAAATGAAGATTCTTAACAAAGGTCTTAAATACAACCCTAGATCTTCTCTAAAAAACTGTAATTTTGAAACTCTGTCTGTAGATATTGAATCTATAAATAAATTAGACGTTAACATTAAATATTTATGTTCAAATATAATTGGGGATACTGTTAAGAATCTTCCTAATAAATGTTATTTTAACAATGAAGTTAATATTATTAAACAAATACAAAATAAAGTGATAGATAACAACCTTGTTATTTCTAAAGCCGATAAAGGCATTTCAGTTGTTATTTTAGATAAAGTTAATTATGTTTGTAAAGTAGATGATATCCTTAATGATAATTCCTCTTTTAAAATATTAAAAAGTGATCCTACGTCTAATTATAGTAAACTAGTTAGTTAATAATTATATTAAGAATTGTACTAATTTGTTCCCTAATAATGTTGGCCAATACTTGAGAGTTATGAACCCCCAACCACCTAGATTGTATGGCCTACCTAAGCTTCACAAACCTAATATTCCTGTTCGTCCCGTAGTATCTTTTAACAATGCTCCTACTTATAAATTGGCCCAAAAAGTCAATACAGTATTTAAAAGTGCCACTAATTTTACATCTAAATATAGTATTAAGAATTCTTTAGATTTAATTAACAAAATTGGAAATGTTACTATACCTTCTAATGCTAAAATTGTATCTTTCGATGTTAAAAGCCTGTTTACAAGTATACCCAATGTAAAAACATAGTCAATGACATAATTAGCGATACCAATGTTGATACTACACTTAGTAATGAATTAAAAACAGCCATAGAAATTTGCATTAGTCAAAATTATTTTAAATTTAACGATAAATTTTACCAACAAATAGAAGGGTTGGTAATGGGTTCACCTTTGTCACCTCTTCTAGCAGAAATTTCCATGGCTGATTTCGAAAATAATTTATTTGGTAAAGACAATCCTTTATTTAAAAATATAATTTATTGGTACCGTTATGTTGACGATGTTTTGTGTTTGTTTAGTGGCACTAATAGACAGTTAGACTCTCTCCTTAAAACCATAAATTCTGTAAATAGCAACATTCAGTTCACTATGGAAGTGGGTATAAATAACAGCATTAATTTCTTGGATCTTAACATTAATATCAGTGATAGTTATCATAAATTTAAAATTTTCAGAAAACCTACTTATACAGATACAGTAATACCTGCTGATTCTAATCATCCTACCAGCCATAAACATGCTGCTTTTCACAGCATGGTACATAGACTTATTAGTATACCTCTTTCACCTAATGACTTTTATGATGAACTGAATGCCGTCAAACAAATTGCTGTTAATAATAAGTATGAGGTTAGTTTAATAGATAATATTTTAAGAAAAAAGTTAAAGCGTAGAGCTGAAAATTTAATCTACTCTTCCCATAACGAGAACATTGAAATAGTTATAGATTGTAAATTATCTTATATCAACAAAACTAGTTATAAAATCAGTAACCTTATTTCAACTAAATATAATCGTAAAGTTGCCTTTTATTATACAAAAAATCTAGAGAAACTGTTGGTTAATAATAAAGATAAAAAAGAAATGTTAGAAAAAAGTGGAGTTTATAAAAGATCTTGTCAAGATTGTGACTCTCGGTACATAGGTCAATCATGTAGATCTATAACAGTTAGAATTAAATAACATGTAAATAGCTGGAAACATGGCTATAGAAACTCTAACTTTGCTAACCACCTTTTGGACTCGGGTCATAGTTTTGATCCGAAATTGAATGTTAAACTTTTACATATAAAAAATAAAAGCAATAGATTAAATAATTTAGAATGTTTAGAAATAAATAGATCTATTTCACTTAGGCCTATTCTCAACTTAAATGACCAAATTGTATTAAATTCGTCACCTCTTCTAAAACCTATCCGTAACATAGTTCATTAACCTTTATCTACCTGCTAGGTCATCCCCCAACCTTTCCCGATTTCTCTATTGTATTTCAGTTTCCTGTACTTATGTTTGAATAGTTGTCTATACCTGTAAATTTTTAGTTGCCCTTTGATGCCGCAAGGGGAAACAATTGTAGCTCATTTATACTATTAAATATTTGAAACTTTAAGCTTTTGCTTTATTTTATCCATATATATATATATATATATATATATTTGTTTTTCAATATATTATAGCCTATATTATTAATTATTCTTTATACCGAAAATGATTTGTAATATCTTTCACAGTGTAAGATAGTGACTAATGGAGATCTAGTTCAATTGGTAACGTTAGACACCTTCCATAATATTAGGTAGTTCCACAAACCACGGATATAATCTGAGGAACCACGTTTTTAACTAAGGTGGCCTTAACACGTTTATAATATTGACAAATAACTCGATATAGAAAGGTTCACAACAAAATAAAAGGAAAGAGCTGGAAATAAAAACATTTTAATACCAGAATAATGTCAGAGTCGGAAGAGAAAAAAAGTTCGTCAAGAGAGATCTGATAGTAACAGACGAAAGAGAGGGATCTAACCCAAAACTATATCCAAAATGGTTTACATCCAGCTAGGTTGCTCGGGATTGTCAATCTCGATATTGTAGATTTTGCACAAGATACAATTTTAGTAAAAAATTTGGGGAAATATTTCGACCATACACTTCTAAAAACTTCAAATATTTACTACTATGTTTATATAATTTTTGTGCCTCCTTTATTTGAACACAATAGAGAAAAAGCGTGTT
Source organism: Aphrophora alni (assembly GCA_963513935.1). Lineage (NCBI taxonomy): Eukaryota > Metazoa > Arthropoda > Insecta > Hemiptera > Aphrophoridae > Aphrophora > Aphrophora alni. The sequence continues at coordinate 23,960,470 of OY740768.1, read as the reverse complement.
GATTCCCGTATTTTTAAATATAAATAATACAAAAAGAAAACTGTAATTGTGATTAAATTACCATTGTTGTGAAAAAATAACAGTTGATTGTACAATTTCAATTCTTTGATTCAAACTGTTAATTAAAACTGAAATAAAGGTAAATAGAAAATTACAGCTGACAAAGGGAACAAATAACAGATAAATTACAGGCATCGTTGTCGGCGCGGCGTCGAGTAAAAACAGATTATTTTTTAAAACTTTGTGACGTAATGAAGGTGATCACGCATAACGGAACTCCCTTGTACAAACACGACTACTCATTTAGGTCAGTTTAACTTTCTGGATTGAATGAAGTTGAATTTAATGAATAAATATTTGTTTTAACCTTCTATTACAGAAAAAAAAGTTCTTTTATTTCATTTACTTGGTCCAACTTTGTAAAGCTAATTTCAAAGTAGTGTTCGAAATAATAATGAGACTGTATTTTAATTATTGTATTTATCATGTAATATATTCAGGAAAGCTCATGGTAGGTAATTGTTTTATCTCGTTCTGTAACTATACATACAAGTCGGGTTTGTGTGGGGGTGTAGGAGGAATGTGTATATGTGTGAGTGTTTTATTTGTTTTAATGATTGCCTTGATCCTCTACATTTGAATTTCACAAAACATTGTATAAACACTGTTTAAAACCAGACTGTTAGAGAAAATAATCTGAACATTAATTGTTGTGTTGTCTGATGTTTTGATTTAGAAGTTGCATATTTTGGATTTCTATCTAAGGTTAAGGCCGTATAAAAAATGTTTTAAACAGATTTTGTTTCTATACATGTATTATTACACTTTTTTATGTCTGGTATTGCAACCTATTTTAGTAGAATGGTTAGAGTCATTAATTTTTGTTTACATGACAAAAGATGTTATGAAATATTATGAACTCAAATTTTGATTTAAATTAATCTTTTAAAACTGATATTAAATATTTTTTAAACAAACAAATTTATTGTTACTTAAAATCACTTCTTTAGACTTTAAACATTTAAAATACATTGTAAATTCATAATAAACTGCTAATCGACTGTGTTCAAGAAAACGAGGCATTGTGACTTTACGACTGCTTGACAATCCACAATGTCATACTCTCCCTTAATGTTTAAAGTATCCCTTAATGTTTGTTTTGTGTCTTAATGTTTTACCGTTTGCATACTTTCACTTCCTCTTCGTCGTTTGGTCCGATTTTTTTTTTTTTTGCAGATTAAGTGTAAATACGTGTGAATTACGATAATCTGAACAGTTGGCTAAATTTTTAGTTTGAGTTCAAATCTTCAATTTAAAAGAATTTTTCTACTACTACTTGTTTATTTTAAAAAAAGACTCATAAGAAGCCTTGTAAATTTAATTACATCAGTACTATTAGTTTTACAATATAATATATAAAAACCAAATTGAACCAATCTACAACTAATCTCACAACTAGAAAAGAAGTCGTTATTATATTCAAATTTGGAATGTAAAATATTCCCTAGCACTAATTTAATTTGTCAGTTATTGTAAAACTAATATTTAAAAAAACCATAACAAAATTCACTACTTCTGTGTTATCGGATATCAACGTCAGCCATTCACTCAGGGGAGCTGTAATAGCTAAAAGTAAACCTTGTTGTAAAACTACTAATTTTATACAAGCCCATGAGTAACGTCAGTCAATTTTCATTGAAAGTAAGTACAGTTAAGTTTTTTTAACTATTTATTTTTTAACAAGATACTGACATTACACGCTAACAAGGAATCACGAAACTTTAGACTTTGATGCTAAATTAAAATTTCATATTCCTTCCGAGCCTGTAGTACGTCAAAGATGGTGTACACAGAAATCCACATGCAACATTCTCAAGGCATACTTTGATATGATTGGACAACAAGACCTCAATGTTAATTAAATTCTCTTTCGTGTTACATTGTTAGCGTAGTTTTCAGAATCTTTACTTCGTAAATCAATCTCTCCACGTGTCGACAGGACTTTATCTAACACAGGATAACTAAACATATGTTGGTATCATTTTAACTACGTCGATCGCTATAGTGAGGAACCAGACAAACCCGAGGGTCAAAATATAATCTATACTTTTTTTCATATAGTCTTGTGTTACACCAATCTTTTTCATATTTCAAATCTTGTATCTAAAAATATAGATATTTAAATTTCAAGCAGTATTTTATTTGTTTAATGACTTAAGTTAATAAAAACCTAACTGATTGATGAGAACATGAAATTTACCATATTTTTATAGAATATATGTAATTTTTACAACACTACTATCTGTAGTTATATGGTGCAACATTTTTATAACACTCTAGTAATATATTATGTCCTCTATATAACTTTCTATGGACCTATCTAAAAATCGTTTAACTTGTTTACGATTATTCACTCCCCTTTCTCTCTACCTTTGTTTTTGGTTTTATTTCTGTTGGCCTATCTAAAACTCCTTTAACTTGTTATTGATTAGTCACTCCCCCTCTATCCACCCATGTTTTCGGTTTTATTTCTATTGACCTATCTAAAACTCGTTTAACTTGTTCCTGATTATTCACTCCCCTTCTTTTCTCCCATGTTATCAGAATTCTTTCTTTTGGTCTATCTAAAACTCGTTTCACTTGTTTAAGATTAGTCACTCCCCATTCTCTCTACCTATGTTTTCGGTTTTCTTTCTATTGGCCTAACTAAAACAAGTTTAACTTGTTCCTGTGTCCCCTTCTCTCCACTCATGTTTTCAGAATTCTTTCTATTGGCCTATCTAAAACAAGTTTATCTTGTTTCTGATTAGTCACTCCCCTTTCTCTCCACCCATGTTTTCGGTTTTCTTTCTATTAGCCTATCTAAAACTGGTTTAACTTGTTTATGATTAGTCACTTCCCTTTCTCTCCACCTATGTTTTCGTTTTTCTTTCTATTGGCCTATCTAAAACTCGTTTAACTTGTTTACGATTAGTCACTCCCCTTTCTCTCCACCTATGTTTTCGGTTTTCTTCCTCTAGGCCTATCTAAAAGTCGTGCGTTAATATGTTAATATCTCGTGTTAAACTCGTGTTTGCTTGTGTTAATAAAAGCTTTAAGCAAAAGTCTGATTTTATTGTTTATGGTGCAGAGTCTGTTAAAATTGTGAAATAACTAAATTATCTCGTAAAATGTTTTGCTAAATTTGAATATTATGACTGTTCTACAATAAATATTTTAGCTGTAGGTTCCACTACAACAGCTTTTTTTTTCCAACCATAAAAGCTAAATGTAATTATCTAAATGTATTAGGTTTTCTAAGTAGTTAAGTTGTACACTAAAATTTCACAAGTTAAAGAATATCTAAAAATGAATTCATTAAACGATTGATTAATGTATAGCACCACTTGTGTATCGTTTTTTGAAACACTATGAATGCCAACTTTTAATTCATTAAACTTGACTGAGATAAGATAATGTTGTCTGATAGCTCTATTCACATAAGTGTGAAAAAACACTCGTAGATAAGTTAGCAAAAAAGATGGAAGTGTCTGAGCTTTGATTCTTTATTAGTAGAAGTGCCGTAAAATAATTACACGAATAGAGGATGGATGTAAAACTTTTTATGTTTGTATCTGTTACATTGTGCACTGTCGGAGGTGAGCGAATACTCGCTGTGTTACCTTTTCACAGGAAGAGTCACTTCTTTGTTTATGAACCATTACTTTTAGAATTGGCAAGACGCGGACATGAGTTGACCGTTATTACTCACTTTCCCAGAACAAATCCAGTTGATCGTTATACAGATATTGATGTTAGAAACGTAGACACTGCGGAAGTCAAATTAAACCTCACAGAATTCCTAGAGTATGGTCTTGCCTCAGAGAAAGTGGTTGAAGAAATGATGGATTACATTAGATCTTTTGAAATTGTTTTTAAAAATAAACAAGTCCAAAATTTAATAAGTTCGACGGTTACATTTGATTTAATTATCAGTGAAATATTTATATCAGATATGTTCATCGGTTTTTATCACAGATTCCAAGCACCTTTATTAGAGAATATTTTATCATAGTAGCTCCATGGGATTCGGACAGATTTGGTATCCCAGATAATCCATCTTACATCCGTACATATATAAATCAAGGTGCTGGACCAATATCGTTTTATGAGAGGATTTGGAACACTTTCGATTATTTCTTAACAAAAGGTTTTTACACTTACAATATTACGAAAAATGATAACAGGATTTCCAAACAACAGTTTGGTAAAGACTCGCCTTCAGTGGAGGAAATGATGAAGAAAACTAGTTTGTTTTTGGTGAATTCGCATTTCAGTATAAATGGAGATGGGCCTTTCCCACCACAAGTTATTGAGATGGGAGGAATTCACTTAAAGCCTGCAAAGCCACTTCCACAGGTAAGTGTTATATTTTTACAAATATTCGCAATAGTATTTACTTAGTTAGTATTAGGTGCCCATTTTGTATATTTTGAAATTTTAAAAAATGAACTACAATGTCGCCAACTTCAGTGATGCCTACAATAATCAAAACAGAACTGTAGTGTAGTATTGTTATAGTTTCATTGTTGTAATTTATATATTACTGAAGATGGAGATATTGTCGTTGAAACGCCTATGAGATAATATACATATTGTTTTCGCAAAATTATGTTCAAGTTTTATTTTAATATCGTATTGTTGTTTTGTTTTGTTAGCCTATTACTGTAAAATGAAAATAATTTCAAAACATCTCCATGACGGAAGAGAAAACATGTTCAATATTTGAATTTAGTTTATTCTAGTTCTATTTCTAAAACTATGTTAATGACGAAGCATATTTCCTTCAAAATAGATTCTGTTGTATTTTCAACTTTAACCGACCGCATGTGTAGTGCAAATGAAAATCTACTTCTAAAAAGACATTGTCATTGATATTGTTTATTTACATATTTAATATTTTGACGATATTTCTCTCCTATTGTCATAGTTGACCAATTATTATGTAATATTGTATAACAAAGGTTTTTCTATAAAAGGTTGAATTATCATCGGTTACGATGTAATTATTTGGGGGTAAGAAACACCACTTATCTAATCAGTTGTAGTCGGGACGTTTAAGAACTTTTACACTTTGAAAAGTATATATTTTTTGAAACTTTTTTTGTGTAAAGTAAGTATTTTTGGGAAATAAAAGGTAAATTCACCTTCACCTCAAAATCGTTTTTTGAAGGTAATTTAAAGTGGTAAAAAGTAAGGACTTATCAAGTAATAACTCATGTTTTGTTTATTCAAAAAGATCACAGAAAACTACATTTCGATTTCTTACTCCAATAAAAATGCAGGACGGTCAAATAACTAAAAAATATCAAATTTAATTCAGAATAAATATTTTAAAGAATGTAATAAGGAGACAAAAGTATTGCAGTTAAAAATGGATTAAATTCCCTGGTCAAAGTTATTTAAATAATTTTTAATGAAATAATTTGTCAACTTATTATTTTCGTTAGAGTATATTCCGAAGTAAATAGGATTTTTGGATTGAAGCCTGCCCGCATTTTTTGTGTTGGAGTAAGGTTACAATCTCTATTTTCCACAGTTATTTGTTATTAAAACACCAATAAATATATTTATTTATTTGAAGGGTTTTGTATTTAATATTTTAAGTTCCCATAAAAAAACGCAACTTTGAGAATGGGTGTAAATTTATTACCTATCTATTAATTGTTTCTTTACACTGGAAACACATTTCTAAAGTTTTAACTTTGTAGCGTAAAAGTTATTTAAATGTCTCAAGACTCTTTTAAACGTTTTATTTTTTATAAATGTTGATGAAGTGTGAATCTTTAAGACCTGAAACAATTTACTACTTTTTACCGTAACGGGCATTTTAACAATTAGCTATTTAAACGTATGGTTATACTAGAATTCCTAAGAGGTCTATTAATGTAAGATTAATCTCATAATATTCTATTTCCTTATTATTACGTTTTGATACAGTTTATACAATTATTCTTATTAGAAAGATAAGATAAAACTGAAAACTCATTGTCACTTTGAACATTAGGATTTAAGTACTTCAACTAAGAACTGATAAATAATATAGTTATTGTGTTAATTTCAGTCGAGATGGTATTTGTTGGGCATTTATTATTAGCAACAGTAGCATTGAGTTGTGTCGTGAGTGAACGGATACTTGCAGTGATTCCATTTTTTGGCAAAAGTCATTTCTATGTCTATAATTCTGTGCTTGAAGAATTAGCAAGACGAGGACACGATGTGACAGTCATATGTCAGTTTCCTAAAGCAAATCCTATGAATAGATATACGGTAATAAATGTTCAAAATATTGGAAAACCTGAAGTTTTATTAAATCTAAAAGTCTATCAAGAATATGGACTTACTTTGCAAGGGCTTAAAGATGAAGTGGATGAACAAAAGTTAATGTACGAGAAAGTATTTAAAGATGAAAGAATAATGGATTTACTAAATTCCACAATTAAATTTGATTTAGTTATTACTGAAATATTCATTTCAGACATGTTCGTTGGGATTTCACACGTCTTTCAAGCACCATTGATAGAAATGATATCATCAGTTGTTGTTCCATGGGCTTCTGACAGATTTGCGATCCCTGATAATCCATCTTACATACGTACATATTTAGACCCCGGTGCTGGACCAATGTCATTTTACGAGAGGATGCAGAACAGTTTTGTACTTTTATTATCTAAATTTCTTTACTATTATCATATTACATTAAATGATGAAAGGGTTTCTGAAACTTATTTGGGTGAAAATCTGCCTCCTTTGAAGGAAATGATGAAAAAAACAAGTCTGTTTTTGGTTAATTCCCATTTTAGTCTAAACGGAGCTAGACCTTTTCCACCACAAGTTATTGAAATAGGAGGCGTTCATATAAAACCTGCAAAGCCATTTTCACAGGTATTTATGAAACTAAATTAATTGCATTATATAATAGTAATTAATTGCTCTGTAGTTGTTTTTAATTTGTATATTGAAAACAAAGGAGCACATTATTTTTTTTAAATTTGAATTAAAAAGAATATTTATGTAAAAAAGTAAAGAACCAATTTGTTGTTATTAAATACTACTATACATTTATATTTTATCATATAATACACATAGGTAAACATTAAAAAAATAATAATAAATTTCTCGTTTTATTTATCAAATGCCTTTCTAAAAGAGTAATAAATTTCTAAATGATTTACGATATTTATTATACTTTTAATAATCTATGACAATATTTCTGTTATAGCTTAAAATCAATTTCAGTTTTTATTTACGTTTATAAAGTGGCGGTAGTTTTTTCTCAAATTATTTTGATGCAGTACAAAATAATAGAAGATAGAATTTTTATAAAAATATGGGTAATATTTAATTCCAACTCATGTATTTAGTTTCGACGCAGATTTCTATTATTTGTAGATGACAACAACGTGTTTTTTTTTTTTAATATATGTAGTAGATCAGAAGAAATTTAATAAAATTATATTATAATGTATAAACATAGGCGTTTGTTTTGTATTTACAACCTAAATTAGTAGAACCTGTAATGTTGGTTTAATTTATATCATTAGTAGTTTAATTGTGCATTACTAAAACTGACTAAAAAAGATTTATTTTTAACTATAAAGAAATTGTAAAAAAATGGGGAATGAACATTTTAATAAAATTTAATCGATATCGTATACAGATTTTTATTTTTTTATAGACAATATTCGTAGTAGATTTTCTTTTTGGTTGATAACACTTAAACGAACATTTTTGGGAATATAATACAAATGTTGAACGGAATTTGGTTCTATGTATCGGTGTGTAAGAAAGTTATTGCAATGTTTTGTGTTGTTAGCGTTATGACTTTTTTGTTAGCTGTTTATTTAACTACATATTATTTTCATAATTAGTACACTGAAGAAGTATTACGTAAATTGTAAAATTTTGTTCAGTTTTATCACTGAAATACTAATTTATCTCAAGGTTAAAACCTTAAGCTTTTAATGATAGTGTAGAAATTGTAATCAACGACTTTTCTTTATAAAAACTTGTACTTTGATAACAGAACATGTTGTAAGCGTGTTTCTCATATTTATAAATAGTCCTGATATAACGTGGTCACCTGGATCGGATCAAAACAAATATTATGTACATATATTTTGCTGATTAGTTAATATAGATTAACCATAAATCATCTTAAATGAAGAGTAATTTATTGTTTTAAATTGTTAACCTGTGTTTATTTATTACGGTGCACGTATTTAATTAAACAAAACTTAATCAATTAGGCTACTGTTTATAAATTCAAAAAGCTTTTTCTTTTACCATATATCCAAGAAATGTATAAACGCTATAAAAACAATACAATATCTTATTCACACTCGAATAATTATTTAAAATAATCAGTTACTGTTTGGTGTATTCACGCATTATTCAAAATTAAATTAATTGTAATGAATATAAAAAAAACACATAAACAACAATTTTTTTCAGAGGAATTTAAAGTACGTGTAGTACAAAACCAACAGAGGACTACTTCTTTGTACATTTGTATGTGAACGAGCCATAACGAAATATTATGGTAAAATATGAAATTTAGTTAAAAGTAAAATATCGCACAATGCTTTCGTTGACGACTAAAAACCCAAGTACATTGACTCCGATACAGAAGACAGTACCAAATTCAAGGTGTTACTAAATCAAGAGCTTTATATAGATTTTTAACGGTTTTTATATTTTATATATTTAATAAAAATTCATCGATTTTTTGAATGTGTTATTTTGAAGGAAGGGAGGATACGCGAAGGATCTAACAAAGTATCAACTTAACGTTATAAACCAAGATATTATTTGAGTCATCAAAATCGATGGGTATAGTTTTTGAGTATTTTAAGAATGTTCGTGATTCATGTACATGGTGGACATGTGCATATAACTGATTGCCAACTCAGTACCTCATGGACATTTTTCTTTACGTGATAAAGGTAGAATTATTAATTAAAATTGGAAGATATTTTATTGTTATATACGTACAAACTGTTGTAAAATTAGATCCGAACGCATTTAATAAAGTAGATGTAATACGTTTTATCAAAATGAGTCTTTAATTTTATTTAAATATGTTGATTGTTATTGTTTAAAAACTGTGCATGAAATGTTGAAATTTAAATTAATTATCTGAATTTCATACAACTATGTCAATTAAAATAGATTTAGTTTATATAGAGTTTTGGGTTTACGAGGAATAGATATGTAAACACGATTGTAAAATTTTAATTACATCTATTAAAATCTTAAATATTAAAAGTTTCATTAAATTCTTGAAAATGAAACCAAATTCTAAATGATTACTTTTTACAAGTTAACACCATATTTCCAGTCTTCTTAAATGATTATTATCTGTTCCTCCTAAACCCGAATTTATTTTTATATATTTTGGTCGGTTAAATAATATATTTATTATTCATAAAGTTTTGCAATTTTTAGTTTTGAGTTCATTTTAGTTCACTCCGGATTTTAAGTTATTAAAACATACTCAATTTCGGTAACTGCCTTAGTATATCAAAGTTGAACAGAATATTGTTATATTGTGTATGGACAATAAATAGAGAGACAGATAAAACTTCATTTCAAAATTATATATCAAAGGATGGTTATATGGAAAATAAAACATTACCTTATTACACACTCCACAAAACTTTCTCTGTAAGATGTATATAACACATTTCAACGGATAGTTGTCTCCACTATAACAAATTTTATATTTCCATTGAATTGCAGGCGTTCGCTCATTCTACGATTTACTATTTTATAAAATTGTTGAGCGTTATCTTTAGTTCGAGTCGAATTGAAATAATAACGTAGTCATATGAAACAAGAATAACATTGTTTTTGTGTTATCAACTTCTATTTAATTATTTCACTCCTACTGATAATAACTTCAAGAACCATTATCAAGTCATTCATTTTCAAGTTGTAATATGAATGTATATAAATGTTGTCGTTTTGGATGACATAAATGCATAGATAAGATAATGAAAAACAGGTAATTTCATTAAGATAAATATAGAAGTCTAATGCCGTAGTATGTATTAAAAATCAAATTTTATGAAAATCAGATTGTCACTAAATTCGGCTAAATAAAATTGGAAAATTGGTTTAATATGTTATACAAGAGAAACGTTTACGTGTGTAAACACTAGTATAAACTTCATATGGTTTCATATTGGTATTGATGCGTATATTATTGTATATAGAGAATATAGAGAGAGGGACCATATTTCATTTTTCCTACCAAATATTTTATCACTAATATTTTGCGTTGGATAAATTGTGTCGAAGCTACGCATTGTATAAAAAAAGTATTGGGCAATTAGATAATACCACGTATTGCATTTTACCTATTAAACTTATTTCTTTCGGCATTGCATTTTTATAATTAAATAGCTCGTCTGGTGATTCGTAAAAAACTAGTTTACATATAGTATTTTAATAATATAGAACCAAAATGCAAACCTCTATTGCGTTACAAAAACATACAGTCATTGGAACAATATAAGTAAAATTGGTGAACAAGGTAGTCTCATAGGTTTTCTTAAAGGATAGAGTAAGAACTTATATTTATATAATATAAATTTCATAAATTATTATGTACGTAAAAACATATGCATTGCTACAAATTCACCTAAACCGAATATTAGTTTGAATGCAAATATTACATAAAAATGCACCATTATTTTAGTAAGAAAAGAAATTATAAAAATACGACGGTAACTTTCGTTCTATCCCTAATTATTCCAAAACAAAAATTTCCTATTACTTTACTGGTTTGGGTAAATTACTTTTTTTAAATGTTAAAAATTAGTGAAATTAGATAAATCAACTTTGAGTAGTTAGGTCTTTTATGTAAGCATTGATTGTTTTTTGGTTGTTTAAATAAACTTCCTGATACGATCCAATACGTATTGGACGATATCCTTTTTTGGACGTTAGAAACCAATACGTATTGTTATGGTTTTTAAGACATTTGTTAAATTATTCCAACAAAATTTAATTAGTTTTTGTTTGTTTTTTAAATAGAATTGTGTAAAATTTGTGAAATATATAAATTTATTTTCGTTAAGTCGTACTTTACTTCCATAATTCATAATTAGGAGCCAAGAACAACATAGAAATCATTTAAAAATAAAATCGATAAATCAATTTTTGCATAATTAGTTTGCGATGTGGACAATTTAAAAAAAAAAACATTACTTTTGTTTTATTCAAAACTGTTACAATTTTACAAAGTATCAAAACTTCAGAAAGCAGTATGAATTGTAGCATTAAATAGTTTAGTGGTAATGCATATATAATCTAACTGACCTGTAATATAAAATTTTACATCTGTTTCGGAAGCCTATACTTAATCAGTAGTTACGCAAGATAACAACTTCAATATTTATCAGCTCAATAATTTAGGTAATGTAACAATTTTTTTACTGTAGATAAAAACAGCTAATTAGCTAAAAACACAACTGTGTAAATATTCTTTTCGTACGTAGAATTATTATTATTATTTTTTACCAACTGTCAAATTTAATATTCCGACCATTAATATGTAGATTGATAATTTATCTCAAAATACAACAAACGTATTTATAACACAACAAATAAACCAGTTATGTCTCCGGTTTTTCAAAGAATTGGCGCCCTCGTCTGGTATGTGAGATGTCTCGGACATTAGGTGCTCAAAACGTTACGGTGTTGATCAAACATGTATAGTTTATTAGCCAAAGTCATATTTATAAAATTTGAAGAATTGTTAGTTAATTAGTCTTTAATGCATTAATAACTTACTTTAATTCATTGCAGGAACTTGAAAAGTTTATTAATGAAAGTGAGCATGGAGTAATATATTTTTCCTTAGGCTCAGTAGCTAATGTCTCATCTATGCCTGATGATATGAGGAAAGCTTTCTGTAATAATTTCGCTAAACTAAAACAACGAGTGCTTTGGAAATGGGAGTTGGATGAAATGCCAGAAAAGCCTGATAATGTGAAAATAGTTAAATGGATGCCACAAGGTGATGTTTTAGGTAAGAGTTTTTGTTGTTTTTTAAAGGTGGAAAACCTCTTGGTCATCATCGTCTTATATAAGGAGAAGAAAGAAAAAAACCTCTAGTTCTCGAATACTATGATTAGGAATATAACAAAATTTGATCAAAATAAACCTGATAGGAAAGATGAAAAAGAGAGTTCTAAATCAAGACTACTTGAAAAAATTGTAGATAGAGCTAGGGATTTACACGTCCACACTCACCATAGAGAGGCCATGAAAGTTTTTAGGGAAGTATAGTTAGCTTGAGATACGTCGTGTAGTGGTCAATAGATTTCATCCCAGTATATTGGCACTAAGAAATAAAGCAAACATTTCAATTATTTAATTATTTTAATTTCTGACATATCTTGATATAAAGGCTATATAGATTTAGAGCTCCTTACATGGTTACTTTGTTATTTGCCATCTAAAAGCAACTATTTCAAATAAGGATTTAAGACAGAGGAGGTAATTGCACAGAGAAATCAATTCCGACGTTAGCAAAATGCATCGACACTTAGAAACCCTTGAAGTTTTACAAGTCTGAATTAAAGAGAACTAAACTTATGCCTTAACCAAAATAGTATCATCCCTTTCAATTCCTAATTGCAATCTACATGTATTGTATTCTTTACTTGGACATATTTTAAATTTAATTATATCTGTCTCTTTATTAACGTGTTTTTTGTTAATTTAACTTCATGTTTTCTGAAATTGTTTCGGTTCATATTTTGAATTATATGTATTGATGTACCTCCATAGTATTTCGCCATTTATCTAAATAATTTAGTTTAAATTCGTGTGTGTCATTCAATAATTTGTTTTTAAGCTAACATTCAGTGTATTTTTTTTTCAATTATATTCTTTTCGTGTTGTACCGGCAGTCTGTTTTACTATTATATAAATATCCATGGTTTAATTTGTTTTATCTTTAATAAAATAATATGTTTTAATCCCTACATTTGTTAGTTTTTCTGCAACTCTTGGTTAGTTTATAAACGAGAATATTTGTGTCTCTAAATTTGTTTGTCAAAATATCAGTTAACCTTTTAGGTCTGTTATTTTTACATAACGTTTCTCAATACTATAAGGGACATTATAAACTTTATACAAGCTGCCAGCTAAATTTATAGGTTCTTTTCCTTAGTACAATATAAATAATTTTTACTACATATTTAACATGAGAGACAAAACTGTATTTTTTTTTTCAGCACATCCAAATATCAAAATTTACATAGGCCATGGAGGACTCTTAGGTACAATGGAAGCTGTCTATAATGCAGTTCCCATGATAGGCATTCCACTTTTTGCTGACCAATTTCAAAACATAGCAAACCTTGTGAACGCAGGTTCAGGTGTGCTTTTGAATTTTGAAAAGATCACTGAGGAATCTATATCAACAGCACTTAATAAGATATTGATAGATCCAAAGTAAGTTTTGCTAATAAACGTTATCATGTTGTATTTATAATTTATAAAATAAGACTTTTTGATATGTATATTCATACACTTCTGTGACCCCACAAAAAATATTTTGTAAAACGAAATTGTGACAATGACTAGATTGCATATACTTCAAAGTTAAAGTTCATAAATGTACGAAAATATAATTGTCTCAATTTATTATATATTTGATTATAAGGTTTTCCTATTTTCAAAGATATTTGTCATTGATGATATATCTTTATTGTCTACTTTATATCTGTTTCTATGTTTTATTTACACAATCCTCATTTTAAGTCCAACATGCATGGGGGGTTTCATTTTTAAACATAAAGTGTTTACCTCTCAAATCAGCTTAAATAATATATACAGGGTGATTCATGAAGTTATCTCCACACTTATACAGCTCATTCTACTAGTAAAAATAATGAAAAAAGTTCATATAAACATAGGTCCGGAATTGCTTCGTAAGCGAGTTACGCCAGCGAAAGATTTCGCCCTAAATTTAGTACCTTGGGTGAAATGAAGATTTCCTTAAATTCTGGGAAGGCAAATGAAGGGCCAAATTCAGAGATTTCTTATAGTTTTTTAGGTGAAAAATCGAATGAAACTGGTCCTAAAACTGTACCTCCCTTAGTTTTTAAGATATCGCCTATAAAACACCCGAAATAGGGGTTGAGAAACGCCTTTTTTTACGTTTGACCTACAATAACGTCATTAAATAGGTAATAAATACATAAAAAAATGTTTCATAATAATGAAATAAATAAATAAATTTTAAAACAGTAATAACTGTTAAAATTTGTAAATAATAATACCATTTTTAATAAAATTAAGTATTAACTAGGCTATTTATAAAATGAAACAAACATGTTTCATTCCTGTTTACTAATCACCAAAATGCAGAATAATTTTTCTAATTATTTTTTTTTTATTTCCTAAGTTGGCAACATAACAGCTGATCAACAATGGTATTCTGTTCTGATGTGTTTAAACTGTGTATTAGTAGTGTTTAAATGTAAGTTATATGTAGAAGAATATTGGTTTCTGTGAAGTGTTCTAATAATACACAAGTTTACAGTGAGTTTTAATTAGATTAGTTTGTGAAATAATGCCTTACTTATTTACAACAGATGAATACGCTGATATGGTTTTCATTTTGGGTGTCTCTAATGGCAATGCTAGAGCTGCTGCACTAGAATATGAACTGCGTTACCCTAATAGGAAGATTCCAGATCCTAAAACAATTAGTGGAACTTTCCGTACTCTTCTGGAAACAGGATCATTACCTAGTATTCGTACAAATTATGAACGTGCTGTCCAACATGACGATGCTATTGTTATTAATGCTGTTTTACGCAGTCCAGGAGTAAGTACACGACGTCTTTCTAGGCGGCTAGGAGTTTCACAGTCGATGGTGTGGAGGACACTTAATAAGAACAACTTTTATCCATTTCATCAACAAAAGGTTCAGCATCTACATCCAGGGTATGGTCCGCTTCGCTTGCAGTTTTGCAACTTTTTTAATAGAAATCAACAACTCTATAAGCGTAGGCCTATTTTGTTTATGGATGAGGCGCAATTTACTCGAGATGGTGTCAACAACTCGCACAATGAACACTCATGGGCAGACGAAAATCCTCATGAGGTAGTGGAACGGAACTTTCAATACCGATTTAGCGTCAATGTCTGCTGTGGCCTCTTGTACAATCGGCTGATTGGACCATTCATATTACCTGGACGCCTAAATGCTGAATTCTATCTGAATTTCCTTCAAGAAGAGTTGCCGCAGATGCTAGAGGATGTTCCTTTACATCTTAGACGACATTTGTACTTCCAGCATAATAGAGCACCTCCTCACTTTTCACGTGCCGTGTCTACTCACTTAAATCAACAATTTCCTGGACAATGGATTGGTCGTGGAGGGCCTCACTCTTGGCCACCAAGATCACCAGATCTATCTCCATTAGATTATTGCCTCTGGGGGTGGATGAAAGATAATGTCAACAAAAAAAAGAGTTAATTCTCGTGAAGAATTAGTTGCCCGTATTATGGATACAGCTGAGCAGATAAAGAGAAGTCCTGAAAAATTAAGAAATGCAACAAAAGCTGTACACAAACGAGCTTCGAGATGTATTGATAATGACGGCCTCATTTTTGAACATCTGTTATAAAAAGGTGGGTACAGTTGGCCCAACCCAATTTATTTTTCTTAAAATTAGTAATATATTATCTAAATAAAATTGGATTTTTCGAAGTTATTTCTGTTGTATCTTTAACTTTACTTACATCATTTTCTCAGAATTAAATTTTCTACAATTTATGTTTAAAATTTTTATGTATTTATTACCTATTTAACGACGTTATTGTAGGTCAAACGTAAAAAATAGCCGCCATTTTGAAACGGTTAAAGATGTTTTATTCATATTTTGCACAAAGATAGCGGCCAATAAGATGAACATTTGTGCAGAATCTCAACGCAGTAACTCAAACCGTTAAGGACTTATGAATTATTTTGTCAAAAACACATACAGACAGACAGACGCTAAACGAAACGAGAAAGGACATATGTTTATATGAACTTTTTTCATTATTTGTACTAGTAGAATGAGCTGTATAAGTGTGGGATAATTTCGTGAATCACCCTGTATATATATTATTTAATAAATTTGAAAATACTTTCCATTAGAAATAAAAACATGAGATAATAGTGCACAAAGGACTTTAAATAACTGCATTTATATATATTTTATAAATTGAAGACGAAATAATTCGACCAAAATAAGCAATTGATAATGTATGTCATCATTATAGATTAAATTGGAGATTAAAGTATATTCTTAATATTTAAATCGATAAAATGTTTTAATATAAGTACATTTTTCTCTACCTCCTTTTATTCTTGTATAAAAACGTATAATAGTTTAGGTAAATCTAATTTTAATTTTAAAATGTAAATATAAATAGTGTTGCGTTGCAAAAATGAAGATGGTTGCACATTATATTCACATATTATTACAATCATTAATTAATTAAACTTCAATAAAATTTCAAATACGACACTCAAGTGAATTGTATTTATTAGTATTGTGTATTAAATAAATGTTAGTTAGGATTTATTTTAATTTAATAATAACAGTATGAAAATATTTCGTTATATATTAAAATAATTGTAGATTTTCTTTCATTTTTTTTCTTTTTTCATGGTTCAAGTTAGTGTTCATACAACAAAACAATTTCACTGATACTGTCATACGTATTATAAATATTTGAGATTATATTATTATATATATTTAAAATATCTACACATCATTATATTAAAAAGGTTTCAGATATTACTATTAAACATTTCTTCTAATTAAAAACGTTTATAACGCAGTATTTTAAACCCGTTTATTAGTTTTTAAACAGAAAAAAAATCACATTTTATTCTGCATATATTTATTCTTCTACTATTTATTTGTCTAATTGACATTACATTGTTAAATGCCAAATAATTTTAAATAGCATAATGAAACATTGAAAATAATAAATATTTATAAACTATTGCCAAAACATCGCCTTAAAAATAAAATAATTAAAAGAATGGTTTCCGATGTGGGCGAAACGTAACATAAATAACTGTTTAGAAATTACATAAATTAACCACAAATATTCAATATCTAGTTGTTTCCTTATGGACATTTAAACTATAATAGTTTTACAAATAGAAAAGTATAACATTCAGAAAGGATGCGGTTTAAAAATCAACATTGTTACAACAAATTATAATAGTCATAGATTTTAAATATTTGAAACGAAACAATGAAATCCGATCATATTGAAATCGTTTAAAGTTGTCTTTGTGAAACAAACATAAAAAATTTAAAATGCATGCCGAGTTTATATTTTTGTTTGTTTTGTTATAATCTATAAAGTAGCAACAAGTAACCATTGAAATAATAAATACTCCTATTACAGATACAAGATGAACGCCCAACGTTTATCTAAACTGTTCAAAGACAGACCTGTATCACCGATGGATACTGCCGTCTACTGGGTAGAATATGTAATGAAACATAAAGGCGCTCATCACCTGCGTACTGCAGCTGTTGGTCTACCTTGGTACCAGTATTTATTGTTGGACGTTATTGGAGCCTTTATTATATCCATTATATTTGTGATTTCAGTTTTAATATTTGTGATTAAATTAGTTATAAGGAAAATGTGTGCAAAGAGAAAAGAGAAAACAAATTAGAAATGTCGTTTTCTATTTTAGCACTTATAAAATATCTTAGCGTATAATTTTGTAAATAGAATATTGTTGAAATATTCGATAGTTTTAAAGTTAATATTTTCATTTTTTTTGCTAATTACCTTATGTTCTAATATATTGAAAGTAGAATGTGTTTATAGATGAATAAGTATAAGTCTGATTGTATTGTACGTAAATATTATCACAGTAACAATACATTTTAAATAAACAAATCTAATATATTTGAAAATGTGTTTCTTTACTTCAGTTGATATATTTTCGAATGAAACAAAAACAAACAAACAAATGAATCAACGAGTCATTACTATAAGTTACGACCCTTCTACTTCATCTAAACAGTAACGTTTACATTATACATGGTGTTCGAGATCCCTCATCTAAATGCGTTTTGACTTTTTTACAATAGTGTTTCATTTATTTCATAGGCCCCAAACAGGCATACCGGTGGGAGGGGGGTATGTTAGGTTTCTAGAGATTTTCAACAACAAAAATAGGTGAAGGTATGCATTATTTTAAAGCTCTTTGACAACTACTTATTTTGGCTTAAAGATGTTTCATATTTCTTAAAATTTCAAAATGTCAGTCTAAAATATATGGATTTTCAATTCACCTACAAGTTAGTACTTATTTTTAATAATAATTCTTTAAACATCAGGCGACAAGGTTAACTAGTCAATAAAAGTATTTTCTACACTGGATCTTTTTTTTTCGAAACATTATCAAAAATAAGTAATTCTAAAATTAATCACAAATTAACTCACTAAATCACAAATTCGGTGTTTACAAAAATGTGTAAAAGATAAGATACTCCAAAATAACTGAGACGACTAAGCTGATCAAGATTATCAAAATTCATCAACTAATTTACATTTTATTAAAGCAGAGCAATTTTTTGACACGTTTATAATTTCATTGCATCTAAATCTGACGAATGCCGTTATCGTTAGCCATTCTTTAAACGTAAACTGAAGATGTATGAATTGAAAAATAATGACATAAAAAATATGAGTACCTCTGGGACCGATACTTAACATAAGGAAAAAAACATTTTGCAGGTTAAATATCACTTTCAAATACAACAAAATTTACTAATTTTAAAAGTAATAAAACATTATATTGATTGTAATAATAACAATTTGTGTATCCCTTATTTCTTACAATACATCAATATTTACATTTTTGCAAATATCTAGTATTGGGTAAATAGTGCAGTGTGAAATTTAAATAAATAGAAGAATCGAACCCGTCAGTAAAGAAAATTGTCAATAACCTAGAGCGACTCATTGCAATGTGTGGTTGTCTACCATGGTTCTTATGAGTATAGTGATAAGACATTACACATTTAACCTAGACAAGACATACAAGTAAAACTAGTAAAGAATTATTTTGGAAACGTTAATTTTCTTCCGTCTGTAATTAATAAAGTTTAGTTTGGATATCATCTGCATAGTTTTTTTCCAACAATTTCTTTAATTTACATAGACACTGTATTTGCAGTGGCGATAATTGGATTTTGGTTGTTACAAATTCTCAACGAAATGTAAATAAATTACTAATAAGTAAAATTTTTAAACGGATATTACAAAAGTATCGTTTTATTTTTATGAATATAACTTTACTGATAAAATATGTTTTTTTAACTGACGGTTTATGACACTGTCCGCATTTCCTCTTATTTTATTCCATAATTAATTGTAATATGAATTCGGGTTATACATAAGTATGAAAAAGAAGAGTACCTAAAGTATTTCTCAAAAAAGTTTTTACACTTTTTATTATTTAAGTTAATATTTCCTTAGAAATGAGGTTTACAAAATATGTTTCGCCATTAACTACGTCAAAATGATTTGTTGGATCTATTTGATCAAATGTCATACAACACAATTTGTAAAATTTGGTTTCCTATTTGGAGTATTATTAACAGATATCGAAGTTAATAAATTTAGTTTTTTATACACTTACAATCATTCTACTGATATTGTACAAGTTACTTGTCGATGTTAGTTCTGGATTCATTTTTTCCCACATATTTCTCCAATTAATTCTAAAATAGCAAAATTTAATGTTATCAGCAATCGTTCTTATATCTCTTTGAAGCAGCAGAAAAAACAAATATTTAGTTAAAATTCAGAAAATACATAAACTTAAGTTACAATTTTCAAACGTAATTTATTGACCTAAATAATTTTTATTCTAATTTAAGTTAAATGTATTTTGATGTATTATGAGATTAAAACTTAAATAAAATGTAAATTTTGGTTTGTTAGCTAGTTCGTTATTAATTTACGATATCATAATAATTGAAATATGAAGGTAAAAATGCTTTCACCAACTGCACATTATCATAAAACTGCAATAATTCTTTTACTTCCTTCATTGTGTGCACGACAGAAAAAAACTTTATTACACCTATCATTAACAGTCTGTAAAACTAAATCATTCTTAAGGAGCAATTAAAGATACTTAGACTTATTAAACTACGTTAATTCCTTTCAATTCTAGAAAACTTGGTTGCTCTGTGTGAATCGATGTAATTTGTAAATATAGTGAACTACGTATATATATATATATATATATATATATATATATATATGATTTTATATTGACAACCTTCATTTTAAATTACATTTAATCCTATACTTAAACTATTATATTGAATTTTCGATAAATTTATCTTTTTTTAAAGTGTTTTCAGAATTTTCAATTTATTTGAAAGATATTCAAATATTTATTCATCATAGGAGGCTTTTTTTAAGTATTACTTTTTATATTAATAAGAGTAATAATAATTTCAACGACCCCAAAAAAACATGAGGAGGGGGGGGTTAGTTTGAAATATAATTTTCAAGTAGGGGACGAATAAAATAACCACAGTTTTTATACTATTTTTTAAATTAAAGTATGATCCATAATTTCAAATCAGCTCATATCGTGGTGGCAAGTATAATTATTAATAATGAATTATATTGATTATCAGGAATTAGTATACAACAAATTGGTTTTGTATTCACGTTAATACATCAAGCGAACATATTTAGTATATGCAGATATTTAAAAAATACTAATACAAAATGCATGTAGGATCATTTCATTGTAATAAACATTAAATTCAAATATAGTCACAAAAAGGCCTTTTAAATGTCAATGGTTGCATTTATTTATCAATAATGTAAAGAAATCTCAGCAAGATAAACTAATCATTGTTCTATTTTCATGTACATGCGAAATGATTTTATGTATATCATCAACAAAATAAATGAACGTTAATTAAATTGTTCAACATTTAAAACGTTTTTGTGACTAAAATGTCAACAATTATTCGTACAAGGAATTTGTACTTGACTCCTTGTGGTAAAAATACACGGGAATTTAATCTTCCAAAACATTATCTTCCATTTGAAAACATATGAATTCATACAACACTAGGTAATATTGACAATTTATTGTGTTTTCTACTTATGATTTTTGATGTTTAAACAAATTCCCGCCTTGTTACATCAATTATTTATCATTGTATTTTTATTATAAAACTTTCAATTTTCAGATAGTTTCAAGTATCAGTTCCATCCTGATGTTTTGTATATAAGTAAAGATTATATACATTATTTAATAAACCGTACAAACACAAACAACAGATGTCCATCCGGATAAAGGATATTACATTATTTAGTGACATACTTGTAGTGTTTATTTAAGTTTTCCTCACATATTACAAGTAAAACAGATGCGTAGTAGAGAAGGCATAAATCAAGTGGCTGAGTTCATTGCTACTTCGTTCAATTTAATTAACGAAAGCGCCAAACGTTCTCACTAATGAAATTTCCGTTAATATATTACAGTAACTGGCAACTCCTTTCTTGGTTTGTTTACTTTATGACTCTTTGTAAAGCAAGAATAATTTAAGACATGTCTTCTTGTGGAAGGAAAGACAAAATTTAATATAGTTCTACGTGTTACAACTACCAGAGTTAATTAACCAGTCATATCTTCTACTAAGTAGTACACTCTTAGTTCCCTCTTTCTTTTCCCCACTCATACACACAGAGAAAGCCTACGTAACTACGTGCAGTAATCAGTAAATTAAAAGGTTCGGTTTAATTATATAAAATAAATTAAATTAGCTTCTGTAAAATATTTTAGAGTTTTCAACTTTCTGGCCTATATAATAGTGAAAATACAAGTGACTTATGATACCTTGATTAGTCGTGTTATTATATTTAATGGATTATAGCATTTACGTGGTAATAAAATGTTAAAAATAAAACATTCGATCAAGACAATCTCTAGAGAGAGCTAAAGACAGAGTTTAAAAAAGATAGATAAAAAATTGAGATAAGAGAAAATTATGTTTGTGCCTATCAGTGGCCAAAAAGATCTATAAAAATACGTTTTTTGGTTTTTTGGCTATAAATGTATGGTTTGTAAAAAACTAAATAACTGCATTTATTAAAAATTTAATAACCTCTACTCAAAACTTCAAATAAGGTCAAAACGTAATCTTTCTTTCGATTAAAAGAAAGGCACCTAGGCCCAGTTTTCAAAAAGAATGAAGCAAGTGGACGCTCTATGTTAAATAAATAGAAGGTCAATGAAAATAAATTGCAGACAAGATTGATGGATGGAGAAACAGCGTTCAGCCTCGCCAAGTATTAAATAATTATCGATTGTCTAGCTGGAAACGAGATCGATTTAGTATGAAGAGTACGTAAACTTGTTTAAATGGGTGAGAAAAATTTCTTCAATGGTGTTTAATTTTAACTCTTGAACAAACTGTATTTTCATTTGAACTTTACCTTTGTTTAACGTAAACATAATAGTTGTTTATGCTTTATAAAAGTAGGAGCAAGTTTATGTTAGCTTTCTGTACGTTAGCATGTGTAACAGGGAAACTTATTTAAATATTGACAAGTACAATGTGCAATCAACATGTCAACGTCACGGAGAGAACGTTATGTTTACATTGGAGAAATAGGAAGAAGAAGAAGAAGAAGAAGAAGAAGAAGAAGAAGAAGAAGAAGAAGAAGAAGAAGAAGAAGAAGAAGAAGAAGAAGAAGAAGAAGAAGAAGAAGAAGAAGAAGAAGAAGAAGAAGAAGAAGAAGAAGAAGAAGAAGAAGAAGAGTGACGTGCATGCTAATTACATGACGTCACATTGTTAGAATTTAAAGGGCTGTGGACATATTCATTATCAGAGTTTATTGGAAATATGTTTGAAAGACTTAACAGAATATATATTGGCTATGGATATTTCTGAACATAATGATAATATTTGTATTACAATTAAAATTGTTTTAACTCAAACATGTTGGTAAGTAGCGTTTCAGGTATATGTTTTACACATTGTATTAGTTTCTAATATACAGAAATTATTTGCGTTAAAACTCCAGTCACGGAAAAACTAACCTCTCTACAGAAAGTGCCAGAAAGGTAGTTGTTCTGTGAACTGTAAACCTTGTTTCTTGAATGTTTTAATAAATTAAAAATTGACCTAGTGAACCCGATAAGGCTTCTGTTTAGAGCGCGGAGTGATGCGCAAGGTTCCCATATCAAGAATGTATCACAGCTACTGTACACACGAACAAAACACTAATAACAAGGAAAGTAATACAAGTTAAATACTTACGGCTAATTGGGATTTTGAACTGTTATTGTAATGTACCATTGATTGGAAACACAGTGGTAATAATATTATGCTGTACTCATGAATACAGTGCCACTATTAATAAATAACATTCATAAATATTCTAACAGAGCCACCATTAAAATATCTGAAAATATAGGATTTACAGAAAACTTCAAATGGAGGACTTTACCTCAGAAATAAAATGATGTATCGACATTTTTTTTAACTTGACCCCAATTTTATAATGTCTGTTAACTTTAAATTTTTTTATAAAAACTTATAATTTGTATTTTTGTATTCTTACTCGTTTACGAGATGTAAGCTCTGAAATTTCGCGTGAGTTTTGTTTAAAATTTATTGGATTAAAAACCAATTTCTTTATAATTTTGTTTTAATTCGTTTAATTATATTTACTGTTATATTTAATACTTCATTCGTATTCACGCCAAAGAACAGTGCAGTAACTGGCCTTGGTTTTGGTGTTTTAAACTCTTGGTTTAACAGTTGATAACGACAGTTGATTTATACTCTGAAATGTCAAGTATTAGTTTGAATACATAACAATGATGCAAAAATCTGATTACATAATATTGTTAATATGAACAATCCATCATTATCAAATGAATTTAAAACCAAACTCTCTGAGGTATTAACAGGTAAAAATTTACATACATACCTTATAAATAAATTGTTTTGTTTACGGATTGATTTTGCAGCTCCCTTAAATTTAAAATGATTAGTACGAGTGTTTAATTGTCACAGCGTTAGAAAACAGAAAAACAAATAAAGAAAAAGAGGAAATATTGATGCACCGTTTTTTCTTGTTTTGTCTTCATGTAGAAATTTTCAAAACAAACACAAAATCCAATAAAACAATGTTTTTTTTAGTCAAAAAAATATTTTTATTAAAACAACAACATTTTAATCAATATTTCATAACCATTTTTTATTTGACTTTTTACATAATTTTAATTTTTTCCATCTACTGTATTTTGTAACCCTCCCTTTAGAGATAATTTAAATATTCATAAAAGAGATAAAAGTGAAAGATTCCACCTTTTAACTTTTGATACGATATTGAAACTCTTTTTTACTGCTTCTGGAAACATTATGACAAAGTTTATTAAAAATTCACGACAATAACTTTGTAACGTTTATAATTTTCTCCCTCATTTATTTTGCAATTCTTGTCTATGGAGCTGACGAGCTTAATAACGTTGAAGGACTTTAAAGTTTAATTGGAATTGATTTTGAAGAGTTAGAACATTGAAGTTAAATTATTTCTTGATTAAGATTAAAACTTACCTTGTACTTTCGAAATTTCTTTGAGACGTCTGATTTCAAAATTTGTAGATATGCAAAATTATAATATTTATAGCCTACATAACTTTATTTTAATGATGTAATGCATCCATATAGAGAGAATAAATGTTACCTCATTTTTTTAGCGCGTTCCTTGTATTTTAAAATAAAAATATAGTACTATAAACACATGTTACAAAAGTCTTTATTTTATTTTTTTTTTCAATTTGAACTGTTTGTTGTAAAGAAATTATAATTGAGGAAAGGGATGAGAAGTTTTGTAAAATTTCGTATTCATATTTTTGTATGTGTCGTTTTACCAAAATATCCAAAATTGCAACAGCTTAAATAAGTTAATATCTAATATCTCTAAGTATATTAATTTGTCTATTTTAGCGACAACAATATCATTGGTATTTTATTTTTGTTTTGTATAGTAAAGTATAACGTAGTTCTCTATAATCAAATATGTATAACTTATTAGAAATTGACTACAACATTATGATACCACTTCTTATTTTCATAATTACTGGATGTGTTAAATGTTAATAATAGGTAATAAGTGATATTATAATTTCGGGGTATTGTAGTGAATGACTAAGAATACTACGTTTTATTATTATTATTTTTTACTAATAACTGTAATTGATCTATATATATATATATATATATATATATATATATATATATATATGCAAAGTTATTTTATTTTATGAAACACAGAAACAGATCAATAGCCGTTAAATTATTCGTTTTCAGTCATTTGTTTACAGGATTTTTCTTGATGATCCAAGGATTATTGTGACACCAATCAGTATATGATCCTTGTGTTGCAAAAAAAATGTGGATACAAAATATAAAATTGTATTTTGTTTAGGAGAAAGTATGTAAATTGGCAAGTGGCATAATTTATACTATAATTTTCAATATTCTAAGTACAATTTACAAACAAACTAACAAAACTAAACAAATAATCCACTTGATTCTCCTTTTCTTTATAGCCTAAATTGGAAGTTTCGTTTTAGATCTCTGAATATTAAAATATTATGGTGCACTAAACTATTATTAAGTACATTCTGTAGAAACTTCAATTCAATTTATATTAAAATATTTAAAATCTTTTAATAACGGATATTCTTGCAAGGAATACTTAATACCGTTTGATAATCTTGAATCATATTCAAATACTTTTTATTAATAAAAAACATTATTTTCAAAGCTATTTATAATAATAATGAATAAGACTCAATGTAATATTAAAGATCGTTCAGTTTCTTTACAGAACTCGACTTTAGTGACTTTTGCAATACATTTATCTCCTTAATATTGCTGCTACCCTCATCATTACAATATTCTTCAAAGAGTGGTTCCAATCAAAGTAGTAGACCTACTTAAGTAGTACAGTTTAAAGGATTAGTTATTATAATTAAGGGTATTAGGCCTAATTCAAGTAGTAAATTGTTGATGAAGGAGGCTTAACATCAAGAGATACAGTCAAACAGAAGGAGAAAGGGAAGGAAGAGAGTGAGAGATATGAATTGTTTTGCATAATTAAATTCTTGCAAAACAGTTAAAATATATGTATATATAACCTAACCTAACATAATAATAACAATATATATCAATCTAGGTGTATGAAAATATATAAATATTTTTTCTTAAAAAAAGAACAAGAAAAATTAATGTTTCCAATTATTCTTAAAATTTCCGGAATAAGTAATAAATTATATTAGATTTTGCTGTCATTAACATTTATTAATTAAAAATTTGGTTTTTTTCATCTTTTTTATTTGTATATATGAGACATGTTGTTCTAGTTAACCTAAAATTACTAAAGTACTAACTATGAAATAAACTTTGTAGTTTAGATGTGAAATTAAATATAATTGTTTTTATTTTATGAGGTACATTGTTAAAATTTTGATTAAACATTTTAGCAACTAAAACCTAAACTAACTTGTACACAAAAGGACAATATGTATGTACTTTATTCAATCAGATAATAGTTGCGCCATGAAATTTACAATTTAAAATTATTTTGTTAACCTATTGTTCTCTTTCAGACATAATAAATAGCGTCTTATGCTATTCCTATCACCGTCTTACCTCCTGCTAACACGTTTCTTTTCAACTTAATTTACAAAAAAAATATTTGTGCAATCGATTTTGAAAATGGGGTATAAGAAACGATAAGTAAATATTACTCCAATCAAGGATATATATTCTAATCAACTAACAAGTTTTTGGTTCAATATTGTTTTTGTAGTTGATTCTTTGAAGTTTTAATATTGATACAGAGATGCTTCGAGAGTTGTTGTAGGACTTATTTATATACCCTAAATAGCTCTATAGTAAGATTAGAATACAACTGTCATTGTATAGCAACGACATATATAAAATGAAACTTACACATTATAAGATTATACAAAACATGACATATGAAGTTTTGATTATCATGAAATTGGTACTAAAAATAATACCATTGAATAGTATGCTTAATATTAGACTACACAAAAAACTTAAAAATTAAGTTTACACAAGTAAAATTTTAGATTATACTGAATAAAACAACATGAACATCATTTTACGCGGGTTTTATTTTACACTGATTAATCTCGAAGATGTATGATTTTTATCGCAAGTTGTTTTACCTTCTACAAATTACGGCTATTTTAAAACATATAATACAATTTTTTGTACACGGATATGTCCAACGCCTAGTAAAGTTTAGCCTGCATACCTAATATTTACGTAAAAGAATAATTATAGCTGAAAATTGAGTTATAATACTCTATTTAGACAACTGTATCAAAATATTGATTCATTTTAGTTGTACAGAAATCCATATTACTCGAAAAAAAATATTTCCTTAAACTAAAGGAATTTAAATTTCAGCTATGTTCTATTTCATTGCAAGATATGGTTTTGCATTGTTTTTATAGGCGGTTAATCGTTTTAATCAGCAAGGCATTAGAATTGTTTTTGACAAAACTAACTAGCAGTACTTTTATGAAATATCAATTGTTTGTATAATAAGAACAATAAAATAAAATACTTTACACATCGGTTAACTTTAATAACCTTTATCAGAACTACAAAGAAATTTAGTTCAATATCGGTTTTACGGTAGCGAGACAACCGTATAATAGTATCAAAGATCCTTCTATGGACATTTCATGTCCAGTGTATTGTAATATTCACGATGTTGAAATCGCAACAACAACAATTTCTATATAAAAGTTCGCCTAAATATTTAAATAATGAACTTGAAACTCACTAAATTATAATTAATATTCATGTCATAACTTTAGTATTTTGTTTCAATAAAGACTTACAATGTATCAAATACACCAGAAGCAAGCATATAGATACGCCCGAAGTTCGTCCTGTACACATACGGCACATAGTTATACTAAGAAAGAATAATCCACATCGCGTCCACACGTCACTACACCTCACTTCACTTGACTCATCACATCAACTTGTACGCGACAACACTGAAGTCTCTGCGCTACTGTTTTGCATTAACTTACAGTCACTGTGCGCATGTCAGTCAACCACTCACCCTCATCCCCTTTGACTAAAATACCCCTTCCCACCCTCTCACATTGTCTGGTTCATTTTAGAATCTCCCTCACTTAGAACGTGTTATATCTAATTGCTAACATATTTTTGCTATATTTAAACAAACTAATCTCAAAATTGTATTCAATTCTTTATTTTAGGATAGCTAATGATGGAGAAAATATACTGAGAAATTTGAGAACCAAATCGAGATCAAATTTAATGAACCGGATGTTACTCATTATCATTGAGGTCAATTAAACGTTTCTTTAACTATTAAAATATTGTTAATTTTTTAAATAAGAAATTTGTTCATTTACTATTAGGCCTAGTTGAGGCTATGAAGTTTTGTAAAAACAAATTATGTTGGGGTTTTTAACGGTTCACAGACATATACTGACTTACAGTATAGAAATATGTCTTAAATATTATTTTTAAATATAAAATATTAAAACAAGTCATAGGATATAAACTAAATTAACTAAAAGATTTTTGGTTAATTATATAGCAGAGTAGCCTCACTTCAAAATCAATTTTTATGGGTTTTATTCGTCAAATAAATGTTGGAAAAATATTTTATTATCGAGAAAAAGTGTCGGAAAGATGATTGCATAATATAATTGCACATGATTACACAAGAAAATCTTAATCATAGTCAAATTCTGCTGCAAATTCAGTAGAAGAGGAATTTATTGAATTTAAATGTATTTCACTCGTAATTCGCCATAAATGATGAAAACGAGTATTATACTCATTGTACTTTCTTTTAAACATAAATTCGGCTATATGGCCATGGAAATGTTGTTTTGATTTTCCATATCGCGGCACATTTCCTCGCACTTCCCTCCATTGGCGTTCAATTGTCTGCGTATGTGCTTCATTGTCATATGTATTTAATATTATGTGTCAATATGTAGTGCTGTATTATTATAGGACACGAAAGGTTTGGCCAGGTTGCTATGTATATATATATATATATATATATATATATATATATATATATATATATATATATATATATATATATATAACCACCTGGCCAAACCTTCCGTACGTTTATTGAAGTGAATGGCATGAGTATGAAAGATAACAAAGAGTTAATTTTTTTACGAAAAAACAATTTGTGTAATTATATTATGTAATCATCTTTCCGACACTTTTTTTCGATAATAAAGTATTTTTCCAACATTTATTTGACGAATAAAACCCATAAAAATTTAGTTTGAAATGAGGCTACTCTGCTATATAATTACCGATTTTTGTTCGACTTTCATTACTCACTTTGTAAATTTGCCTATTTTACAATTTAAATATTTGTATCAATTTCTTCTAAAAAGAAGAGTAAATATTTTTACGTCATATAAACTAATGGCTCTTCCTATTTCCATGGTCATTTGTTTGTTATGTTGTATTATTCTTTGTTCAATGGTTTATGTAATTTGACATGTTGTATAAAGATGAATCATTATAACTTATTACATTTACAAAACAATAATATATGTTTGCATATATGGAGATATTCTTTGGTTGTTTTTGGATGTTTATTTGTAATGAGATTTACAGTTGTTAATTGAAACATCAAATAGAGAAATCGAAGGTTTAGTTCTGCAACATAAAGGACAAAGTGTACACAACAGAGGGTGTAGGTCATGGTTGAAAAACCACTTGGTATTCGTTAAACAACCAATTAAAATAAAATTAAAAATTAAAGGAACTAGCAGAAATTGGCTCATTTATGTAATGAATAAATTTATTTATGCTGAACTTATTTATGAATTACAATATAAACTACACCTAAAGCCAACAGTCCTCTAGACGGTTACACTGGATGGTTGTAGTATTAGTATTAGTACTGAAATTGTTAACTATACTTTTTGTAGTTAATTAATAAATAAACAAACTATATTTAACTTTTATAATATAAATCAAATTAATGGAAATACGTTACTATTCACAACAATTAATGTATTGAAGAATCTTAAATTACTATGTTAGTGTTAAATTAGAAAGAAAATGAAAAAAAATAATTAATATTTATTATTATTTAAAATAAAATATTTTCATATTATGTACTTAAAGTGAAAAACAAATTCTAAATTTTAAAAAATTACTACACTTTTAAAGCTCAAAATTAAATACATATTATTTTGAAGGCTATACTTAAAATGAATAAGTTTAAAATTAATTAATTGGAATGGCAAGAAAAATAAAAGCATGAAAGATAATAAATTTATAATCAAACAAATAAAAGAAATACAGTAACCTAATATGATCCAATTTTTAAACAAATATTTTATGCTAAAGATAACTTTTTTTTTATATTTCGTGTTTTTACAACTAAATAACATGCATAGTTTTTACGAAATTAGTTTCTGCAATCTCCATAAAAACAATACTTACTTCCCATGGTTGATTGCTTGTTCAACACAATCAGCAGGTGGTATTTTAACGATTCGTGTTAACTAAGTCATGCATAAATTAAATCTCTTCATATCTATTATAAATAATACGTCTATTTTTTGGTTTATTATTAAATGGCTTTTATTACTTAAAATGTATTTATTTGCTTTGTCTCTGTAAGGAAAAGGGAGGTTTTTAAGCTATCTATTAATCACATATTATTTTTATTCGGAAGTTTCAAAACATTACGAATATACTTAATACTGATGTCCTCCTGTACCAATGAGCAGTCCTGCTGTACTGAGCGCTTATAATCTCAGGGAGTTTTCTGTAAATCATTGTAATAAAATTACCGGGTTGTTAAAAAAAAATGTCCTGTTTTTTTTTGTTTTTTTCCATAGTTGACTTCTAAATTATATTTTAAGCAGGACAAGTCAAAATCGAAAAAAGTTATAAAATTTATCAAAGGTCCAACAAGCTCACCAACATGAGTCATGATTACGCTAATTCTTACAAGCCGATTAAATCACGTAGCAATAATTATTGAATCATTTGCTACCATGAGACAACTTATAGTGAGTAGGGTGTCTAAATCCCGATATACTTAGCTGGAACTATACCTTTGTCATTAAGTCTCGGATCGACGACTTCATTTTTTTCCCCTTCTTTTTTTTTCATATTTCCTAAGGAGCCTCAATTTACCAAAATCTTGTTCTCCTCCGACTCTGACGCTATTAGACTATTCGAAGTCCATCTTCTCATCCCAATTTTTACTAACGCAATGGTTTGCCTTCAAAACATGTTAAAAATAAATAAATAAAAGCTAAAATACTTTAGAACCACAGTTATTGAGCTGACAAGGCTGAATAAGTTCTTGAATGTTCATGTTTTCATTGTTGGTTATAAAACACATAGTTCACATAACAAAGAAAACTGCATTAAACGTGGTTGCATTTCGTTTTAATAAGGTTCTTTAAGAAGAATAATAACCATATTTTATATGCAATTTACTTTGTCATAGTTCCATAGAATAGAGTGGAGAAATCGTTGTATATTTCTTCTCCTTATTGCTTTTGTTAGAGTAAATCTAAAGTTAATGTCCTTTATTGAATATTTACCAAGGTGGCTTTTTTAATTGAAACAAGATAACGATCCCTAATTTATACCCATAGTTTTCACTACACATGTGTATTAGAAAATATCTGTTGCAGTTTTTTAGATTTGAAAGTTTTTATTGGCCTTCCAAAATTTCCAATTTGAGGAAAGCTTGAAAATATTTCATATTAAAAAATATATATATTATTACCCTAGAAATATTTTTAAGTTTCTGTTTTCTAAAGTTTAAATTTTAAAGTAGTTTAAGATTTACAATAGGTGTTAAATGTCATCTTCTAGTTTTAATTGAATAAACTTTTGAAAAGTGCACTTGTCCTATTCAGTGATTGACGATTCAGTATTGACGATCCGATATGTAATATTTTCCTTAAAATGATACGAAAATAATTAGATTATTTCCAAAATATTGTAAAACTTTCTACAGTATTTTCACTGTTTCTCTTTGATTTGAATTAAACGTAAAGAAAAATATAAATCAGTTCTTTAAATATGGATAGCCTATTAAATTTAATGCGTTTTAGCGAATTAAATCTTTGTAACTAATTACTCATTTCGCGCTCTTTGATGACTGCCCTACATTACAAATTATATAACTCATTTAGAACTTCTAATGGCAGTGACATGTTATCCATTATATTACAAAAGAAATATTAGACACTAATGCAATTACAAAAGCTTTTAGTGCATTGGTTTTTTTACGATAGAAAATATTCTAACCATGAGGAAAATAATTATATACTATTAAAAACAGCCGAGAAACATTTGTTTTATTGTTAGCTTAACGTTTTAAGAAATGACGTCATTGAAACAAGTTACTTTCCATTTGTTGTTATGAAAAAACGCGTATAACTTTAGAATGTTGTAATTAAAAACAAAAGAAAAGATAATATGTGTATGATTTTTGTAGGAAGGTACAGTATCACATAGCTATCTGAATTTTATAGAAATTAATGTTGGTAGAATAAAACTGGAATACTAGATCTCATATAAAATATAGTTATAGTAGCTCATGTATCATTGAGGATAGCGACTTTGCCGTTAAAACACGTTTGAAACGTAATTTTATGAGATCTTGTGTTCGAGTTTTGGTCTAATATTATCTCACAAGTCAAGCTCAATATTTATTTTTCAATTTCGGTTTAGTTACTTCAAAAAGTTACATATTTTTGTTATTACAGCTGTTATTGAATTTAACATTTACTTTTTATCCAAAATGTATTATATTAAAAACATTTATTAGCAGATTCGTACTCCTAGAATATTTTATACCTATTCTGTCAACTTTTAAAAGTTGTTAAGTTTTTTTTCTATGACTACATCCCTGTCATGGCAATCTTTCTCATCACTGATTTCAGAATGTAGAAGTTTGTAAAATGAAAATAATAGAAATTTATTTTTCTTGTTGATTAGAGGTAAAAACCTCCCAATCATTATCTTATAAAAAAATATGAAAAGACCCCTATATTCCTCAGCATCACCACCCCTGTAACAAGCATATTTGTTCGCGTCTTTATTATAGATATATTGTAACAAAATTTTCAGAGATTGTTTTGAAAAACTCATTTTTCCCTTATGACATCTACCCCCCCCCCCCCAGTTATTAGCTATGAACAAGTTTCATGATATAAACTATATACAAATTTTATCAAAATCGGGTAAATACTTTGAGCTTTAGATAACGGCACAGGTTTGCAAATTACAGACGATGGAAGAGACAGGCAATTTTAACATAAATTTTAACAAATTGTTAAATTCATCAAGTATGAATATTAATATTTCTGTGAAAACTTTTACATCGTTTTTGACGAATATTACACGACCATCTCCAAACATAAGAAATTTATATTCCATGTTAATTGTCGTTTCACCAACAAAAAAAAACTCATTCAAATACAATTTATATTTTTATCACTGGTTACGTATTAGTTTCACAAATAAACTAAAGATAGCTTTAGACAAAGCTCTCGAACTAAAATTTAAATTGATTTTTAACTCAAACAATGCTAAAGGCTAAGCCATTGGTCACTTGGACGATTTCAACTGTTATCATAAAATATCTTTTGTTTGTTTTCCATTCAAATTGAAACGCTATTCAATAAATGGAACTTTCCACATTTGATGTAAAGTAACAGCTCGCGGTTGTTGAATATTTTGCCTTGGGCTAATTATTTAATTGACGATTAAAACGACAAATCAATAAAGAGAATATTTTGTATAAATATCATTCAGTACATGATAAACACAACATTTGTCGCTAGAGTACTCTTGGTATTTTCAACTGAAGAAATATTTATGTTTCATTGAATATTGTTTCAATCAATGCCGTTTATGTGTTTAGAATTCCCATTACTTCAATATAAATATTTTCCAGTTTAGTGTTTCTAACAAATAAAAAACTATGTAATTAACCGATTGAACTAACTAAGTGTAAAAAATATATAATACAAATAAAATAGACTCTATATTACAAATTTTAAATTAAAATTCATTTGAATAACGCTAGACATGGTTGAGATTAATTCACCGCAAGATGTAACATCAATTTGAAAAATGATAAAATTTCCTTCTGATAAAACTGTTATGTAACTATCCAGTTGACACTAAACCTTTTTAGTTAATTAATGATTATATGATTTCACCAGTCTCGTGTTAATATGGAGTTCTGTTGTATTTTTTTTTTTTTTTTTTTTTTTTTTTTGTCACATAATCATAGCTGCATTTATGAATGTTGCTTTGAATTTTTTCTAGTTTGGTTTCCTTTAGGCTGCTTCCTCAGGGGTCCATTAATTAAAGAACTTTCGTTAAATATAATTATTATTAATATTTTCTGTATTAAAGAAGTGAAACCACTAAGATAATCCTCATCGTTACCCTATTATATTCTCTTATCGTTAAAATTCCTCAAAAGCTACTTTAAACCTCTGTTAATTACATTGTTCATTATTAAAAGGTACTATAAGTTTGTTATTATATATTTTGAAAAGGATGAAAGATGAAGACGATTTTATAAAATTACTTATGTCACCACAAACACAGTGAAGATGGTGTGTGATTACCTAAGGCATTATTACCTTAGGTAATACTTAGATTACCTAACACTTCATAGGTGAAAACTTTTCTTAATGTTTCCTTTATTGTATGCTCCCGTTACTTTACATATAATATTTTTACGACGTAAACGGATTGTATAATAAAATGGAGTATGATAAACAGAGTTATCATGATATAACTCTACTAAAAGTGTAGACAATATTAAATAACATTTAATAAGAAAAAATATAAGTGAAATTTAAATATTCATTTTGTAGTTTATACATTTATAGAAAAATGTTAAAACCGTTTCGACTACGCGTTATTTTATTTCTTCGATATTACACTTTCAGTAATTTAATTTTAAATCTATGTTTTATATGTTTTATTAATTTTGTTTATAGTTTATAAAACGATGGCATCATCTTCATCTTTGCCAATCTTTCCTCTTGAAATTGTGAAATAATTGTAAAATAATCATAATAAATCGACAATACTAACATACCGTTTAACAATTAAGGGAGAATAAGATATAGTGGCTATTGCACTGTCATTGACTCATATTTATGACGTAGTTAATATAGGGTTCCTTTAATTGCTTATCCATCTTAGGATAACTTAGTAAAGGAAAGAAATTGTAAAGGATTGTTCTTAAATGGGAATTAGGTTATGGGTTGGTTCTGTGTAAAAGAACAGTTAAGTGTTTCCCTAGGGGCTTGTAAGGATATCTTTAGGAAAGTTCATAAATATGACTCTGAGTTATTTTCATTGCTCAGTACTATTTAAATGGGTTTCTTTTTTCCTAGGCAATATTCTTCGTTTTAATCTAAGGTTTGGAGAAATTATTGTAAAAAATAGTAACTTTTGATCAAAATTATATATATATGTAATCACCCACTCTCTTCCCTTACCTTTAATTAGGTGAATTTTGAATATGGTAAAGTTGTATATTATAAATGTTAAATGTTGTTGAAACAAAAGTTAAAACCCGACAGATATACACAACGATAACCAATTACATAAATTGAAAAAAGGTCGACCATTTTAAAATATACAATAACCAAAGTTTTTTCTGTTTTTCTTTTTTTAATTAATAGCGCTACTATGGAATTGTAAATTAAAACAGATAATCATTTATGTAAAATCCGGGAATATTCTACACAAGTAAAATATTTGTTTGCTAAAATTGCTAATAGATCATTTTTATGTAAATGTAATATGTTTCTAGAAATAAATAGTTTGTTATAATTAATTGTTCTTGGAATTTATAAAATATTTAAAATAGTCAAATATTATATATACATTCTTGTTTTTATAAGATTTGTAAAATAAAATTGGCCAGTAAAATCGCAAATTAAAATATATTGAAACGTGAGCTTCCGATGAATGATATCTTGAAGTTAAAAATTATTAAAACTATTAAAATAAAACACAAAAATCTGTTAGTTATCTATTAATTTCCAATTACTGTTGCCCATTAGATATCTCCGTACAATTAACCTTTTAATATGACGTGTCATAAATGATAGAGAAATGAGAATAAATTATTATTAGTTAGTTTATAATTTAATCAAATAATTATTCATAAGTAATTCATAACAATGTTAGTAAATATTATTACAAAAGAGGATTAATATTTTTTGATAACATACACAGGTTAGTCGATACATACATTTTTCACACACCTACAAAAAATATCAAAGGCTAATTAAACTATTGTGTCAGTCACTAATACATATAAATTAAAATAAAAGACATGTCCGTCTAAAAAGATATTGAATCTCAAAATCATCTTTCGATTTTAGCTTATGTGAACACTACGGAAACAAATTATTTTGTATTTTGTGAAATTAATTTTAAAACACCGACGGTTTGAAATTATTTTAAAATTTTATAATAGTTCAAAGATATACTGTAACTTAAAACAATTTTACATCAAAATAATAATAGAAACCCTTTAACTAGTCGTAGAATATAAAAAAATAATAATATTTTCGTAGGAACGTATGTTCTGATATGCTCTGCTTACAATTGCTATAAACTGACTTGAGTCGTACTGATAAGCAACTACTGCAGTAATAAACGAGCTATATCCTGCAACTTCTACACTAATCAATACACCCTCACGTCGATGCATGGAGATGTGCCAGAACGGCATACAATGCTGTCCCTCATACATCATTTTACTGACAACAAGGGGCGATATAATGCTGCACTATAATGGCACAAATTGTTTAGTTAAAAGATGCATTATACTCAGATAGTCACACACACGCCGTGAACAAAATATAATTTTATGTGGATATAAATGGGTTTCTTTCAGAAGACGTCAAAGTGTTATTTATTTCGTCAAATAACACCAAAGTTTTTAAATATCTATTTAAATATTTGTACAGAATAAATAAATTTTATTCAAAATTAACCGATATGAAAGAGTAATATGCCTCATAGCTTAATTTTAAATACTATTAATAGGTTATTTTATTGCATGTGGTATGTTTTGAGCACAAACAAAATTTTTGAACGAAATAATCGAAGAAATATCGATAAGGGTATATATGTTATTTCATTGGTATCATTATTACATCAAAAAATTCTACTAATTTATTTACTGTATTTACTTTTTTACAATTCCTCGGAGGTCTTTTTATGTAAAATTTCAAGATATTTTTATACAATTTAGTATGTATTTAATTTTTGGCCAGTAAAAGAGGAATTTTTTAATTCAGTTTTAACTTAAATACCTCAGTTGTGATCACAGAGCGAATGGTATTAATAAAATGATGTTAGTTCCAATTGTAATTTAATATATATTTAAATAATTAAACACAATTTTAATATGAAAACTTTTAATTTCTTTACTTTTACATTTTGCAATAACAAAATCCGTTATTTAAATGCGTACCTTTAAATAAGGTTTTTAGTAAAAGTTTAATGTTTAAATAAGAAAGAATCCGATGTTAATTGTGTATATTTATATTTCCCATCGTCTAGTATACTTTAAGTTTATTAAAATTTAATGAACAAATTTGTATACTTTAATTTAAACGCTCTTAATTAAAACAGATTTTTTTAAATCCCCCTTGGTTACTGAACATGAGTTCCTTCGTAGTTTTGATTACCATTAATAAAAATATTAAAATGCCGACTATCAATTTTAAATAACCTTTCTAAATACCGTATATTTTAATGAAACTCAATTAATTCTAATTGCTTAGGAAGTGAATGCAATATTTATTCTCGATTTTAAGCTAAATTTTAAGTGTATAAATAGAATTTAATCGATCGTACTTTTATTTTAAGGTTTTTACTTTGTTTATTTTAAAAGTTACGTGTTAAAGAAAGTAAAATTAAATTAGGATATATAATCTTATCTATGGTTCTATACGTTTGTGTCACCAATATTGATTAATTTCTAACAGTACGGCTATCTACGACTGTATATTGCAAGAACAGACCTTTGATTAAGATATGAGAAAAAAATTTAAGGTGAGAATTCCCACTTGGAGTAACGCACCACAGCGTGATGGTGCTCAAACTTTTGTCGAATTTTTATAATTTATTATCAAAAGTGGTTTATAAATGAAGGGAAATTAGATTTAAAGAGAAATGTAGTAATCATTTGTAATATTGATTCGGTTTTTTCTAAAAATCAAAATCAATTAATTGTAGCTTGTAAAATGCGTATATTAACCACGAAACATTTAAATTTAGATTCAAGATAAGCTTCGTTATTTTATAATGAAGTTTTAAAACTCCATTGTTTCAAGATCCATGAATATTTAAATAAGGCTATAGATTATGTCTAAAAATAATAAGGGTTGGTTTTAGTCGAGGGTGTTGGGAGTCCCTTATCTATAAACACGCTTGAACAGGCCTCCTCAATAAGTACAGTCTAAAGCTACAAAACTGGCTACAACGAAGATGTGATTTTCAACCTCCTTTGTTTGTTACAACAAACACTTAGTTAAACACAAAGCAATACAATATATATATATATATATATATATATATATTATTCTAATGCTTAATATTAATTTTTTTACTGTAAAAAATTTAACTATTTTTATTTTTTGTAAAAAGTTATGAAGCAAGAGAATTCGATGACTTTAACAGTATTAATTTGTTTCACTTACTCTTTACATTTTTATATTAGATATAAGTCAACTCGGTATTTCTAAGTTTATAAATTTTATTTTTTATTTTTGGGGACATGACACAATAGTATTTTACTTTGCTTTGGTTTTGCTCGATTTTCTACATGAAGGTTAGAATTATAAATTGGAGATCCACAGAATCTGAATACAGATTTTAAACTACATAAAACGAGTCACTGTGTAATGATTTACTAAAGTGATTTTATGGAACTTAAAATAAGCACAATTTTTTATTTACACGACAGTAATACATATTCGTTGAAATAAAGAGCGAGTCAAAACCGATAACAAATTATTTTAATGGGTAGGATTCGTAGACATTTCCAGTCTTTTCTTGAATAGAAATGCCAATCGATACAGTTGCTATTTTAGAATTGTTTCAATACAAAATGTAATTACACATATTTCTGCATTCCAATCGTTGTTTAAAGAAGTAGTAAATAAAATTATAACTGTTCTCAATTAAGAAAAAATATTTAATACAAATTATCCAATTTTATATGTTAATTTTTAAATTAATCGAAGTCTTTTAAAAAAACAGCTTCATATTTTTATCAAATAAAAGGAAAAATACTTTTTTAATAAAATAAATAATGTTAAGTTCCTATTAAAAGTGAGGCATAATAATACAAAACTAAAAT